>OY723396.1:10111584-10197573 GCA_963210295.1 Ophion ellenae
AACGGATATCTTCCCAGACAATCTCGAGTATTTCGCTCATTATATCCGCGCACTTCAAGTTCAGGACTTCGACGCCGAGAAGAGCTATATGTTACGTCGCAAGAACGATTTAAAGAGACAGTCTTTCACGAAGACGAAAAAAATGTCCCGCCTTTGAGGCTCTTTGACGAGCGTTACCCGGAAGATAAAGTGAATAGAAACGTCGGAGTGTCCTCTCCGTCTATATTTTTAGCCTCTCTTTCTTGTCCTACAAGTGGCTTAGTGCACAACAATGGGCCGATTGAGGGAAGTTCTCGTCTGGCACGGCCGATCTGCGGTGCTTGCTTCTGTTTGAGGCCATTCGCTTTATGGATGGACGAAATGTATGTGCATACAGTGGTATGTGCGATGGAGAAATCATTATTTCGGTACTTTTGCACGTGAACTTGCATCCGAAATTTCAATAGACTTCGGATCTTGGGACAATTTGGGTTGCAGCGCGGCTTGGGATCCCTTTAGCAAAAGATTAATTTTTGTTTTCTACGAATTATTCAAAGACTTTTCAATATTTGATTTAATGGGCGATGGTGTTTGAATTATTTTATTTGAGGGCAATTTATAATTTTTGAGGCAATTATTAATCTAACGCAATTGATATTTTTAATCGATAGGCATAATTAAATTAATATTTTTTTATTTTGATGGGCAATCCTATTTTTATTAATTTACCTTGGTGCAATTAATATTGTTTAACGTAATTATCAATTTTATCCGGATATTTTGATTCGATAGGCAAATTAATATTCCAATATTTAATTTAATAGGCGATAATATTTGTATTATTTTATTGCAATCATATTAATATTTTTCCACGCAATTTATAAAATATGTTTTGATATTCAATTTGATGGGCAATGATGTTTTAATTATTCTATTTCAGGGCAATAAATATTTTAGTATTTAATTTTATAGTCAATAATATTTTTATTATCTTACTTCAACACAATTAATATTTTTATTTGATAGGCAATTCGCGGTGATACGAGTTTTATTCTTTCCATATATACGTAAAATACTTGAGACACTTATTCACGCAGATTTCATCGGATCTGTCTTTTTTTCCGGATTTCCGCGTATTATATCATCGTCTATAACTCGTCCGACTTCTCCGACCGAACTTGCGAAACGCATCCTTGAGAAGATATACACAGGCCAAAAGCATATACGTGGCTTAACCGTCGCATTCGCATAATCATTTTGTCGTTATAAAAACAGTAAAATACTTTTATTCCTCGGCGTTCCGGTATGCGGAAGAACGAGAAAAAGAGGACGAACGGCGAAAAGCAGTTTTCATACTCGGACATATATATGCGGTACATGTACATACCCACATACAGAGAATGGTTTTGTAGCCCGGACGTTATGCCAGTTTATCTTTTTTTTGTCGTTTAACATTATTTTACGAGTTATTATTAAGTACCCCTACTACCACCTTTGTATTTTTGATCGTAGGACATTTTTTTCTTCACACTTGGCAAAAAGTCTTCGGAACCAAAAAGAAGGAGGAGAAAGTACATTTGGAAGAAACGGGACGCATTTCAGTCGGTCTTGCAGACTCGAAGGTGAGGTGCAATTTTTCCGGAACAAAATTGCGCGTTGTATATTGTCAGACATAACAAGAGAAATAGAGAGAGGGGGAGAAGGAGAGAGAGAGAGAGAGAGAGAGAGAGAGAGAGAGAGAGAGAGAGAGAGAGAGAGAGAGAAAGAGAGCTTTAGACCGTCCAAGAGCAAAAGGTTTCGCACACGCGGCAAGGGAGTCCTCTCGTACAGTCATTGCACAAGCCGCACACAAACGTGCTCCAAACACCGCCGAGACCAACCGCACAACGATGCCAGACAAGTCCTCGGAGAAATAAGAACGGACCTGGTTGCGAAATTCGTTCTCGTACATGCGTCATTCTACCTGTATTTATCTGTGTATATTTGTATGTGTACTACATACAATGGTATATACATATATATGTTTATATCTATATATGTCTAAATGTATGTACAATGGTACATATATTTGATGCTTGTACCCAGGATTACGTGTTTCCCTTCACGACGACAGCATACCAAATCCTCGACCGTCAACCTGGCTTTTCATCGCATCCACTAAATTTCAAGTATTTTCTTTGTTTGCCAAACAGCTTAGCGCACATTTTAATAAGATGGCGGGAAAAAAGATTTACTCAAATGATGTCGCTCCAGGAAGAATTTATGAAAGATAATTACTAGGATAAAATTGACGACAGAATCCGAACCATTTATTTGAAATTGGATTGGAGAAAATGTTATTGGAAATTTTAACACGTATTAGCCGTGCAGAAATTTGTTGGGGAGTCCCCAGATCCTACTACATCCCCATAGGGATTTGATAGAGACGCCGCACGGAGGGAGTCCACATTGGAACCCAAGATTTCACGCTATTTCCCTATTGACGTCGTTTGGGAACTTTATATGACAATCTCAACCGGAATTTTTTGGATCCCCTAAAAACAATATCTTTTCGTGGTACCGTGCACAAATTTGTTGAGTAGTCTCAAATTGCACCCACATCTCTATAGTGATTTGTTAGGGACAGCCCGCATATGGAGTCCTTATTGGGGTCTAATTGGATTCTGCAATGTTCCTCGATCAACGCCATTTTAGAATTCTTACCACGTTCGAATTGAAAATATGTGAAAACTCATGAGAAATAACTTGGCGTGCTAAAATATAAGTTGCACGCTTCGAGAGCGTGTACGTGTATGCTAATATTATGTCAAAGTGCAGTAAAATAAATGACAAACGATAAGTACAGTGGATTTTCAGTGGTGTGATTCAAATCAATTTTATAGATATACTTTTTCAAGCTATTTATACTTTTTTAAGATCCACTCATTTTGTATATGTATATATTTCGTTTAGAAAATTCAATATCAGAATGCTTGATGGGATCCATCAAGAATCGTATCGGATTCTGTCCGATAATGTGGCAATCCTATAGGATCCAAATTGGATCTACGTTGGATTCCAATGGGGAAATCCGCTTGGAATCCAATGGGGAATCCCGCTTGGAATCTAATGGGGAATCCCGCTTGGCATCCTATGGGGAATCCCGCTTGGAATCCAATGTACGAGCGTGACGTTTCAGTATAGGGATGCAATGTGATGAGCCATTGGATCCCTATCAGGAAGTAGGGACAAACACCGGAATCCAATTGGATCCCTACTACCATTTCTGCACAGGGTGTTTATCGAGGCATTGGAATTCCCCGCATTTTGGGAACATGGCGAGAACACGGAGAATCCATCATTGTCGAACTGTCTGTCATTTTCCTCCATCGAGGGGCGTGACCATCCAATTTACTCCGAAGGACTGGCCTTTAGTTGCTCAATGATCGTGTGTATGCAAAAAGAAAACTCCCATGAATATTCCTGATTTTGGATGCCGCTAGCCGATATATAAGATTCTATTCAATAATGACAACATTATTGTTGTGGCTAACAACATTATTGTGTGGTATATGTTGTTGCAGGAGATGAGTTACAACCTGTTATCGTGAGTCACAACATTATTATTGTGAGTCACAACATTATTGTTGTGACTCACAACATTATTGTTGTGACTCACAACATTATTGTTGTGACTCACAACATTATTTTTGTGAGTCACAACATTATTTTGTGAGTCACAACATTATTTTTGTGACTCACAACATTGTCGTTGTGACTCACAACATTATTGTTGAGACTCACAACATTATTTTTGTGAGTCACAACATTATTTTTGTGACTCACAACATTATCGTTGTGACTCACAACATTATTGTTGTGACTCACAACATTATCGTTGTGACTCACAACATTATTTTTGTGACTCACAACATTATTGTTGTGACCCATCTCCAAATGTCATACCGGCACGGCAAAGATAGTCACACTGGATAATGTGGCAATCTTTTAGGATTCAAATTGGATGCGTATGTTGCATTCCAATGGGGATTCCCAATAAGAATTCAATGTACGAGTGTGGCGGTTTAGGATAGGGATCCAATGCGTTGACCTATCGGATGCCCATCAGGAAGTAGGGACAAATACGGCAATCCAATTGGATCCCCCTTCAAATTTCTGCACGGGTAATGTTGACGAATGTTACGGTTTTTTTGTAACAAAGCGTACTCTACCGGAGCTATATATTTTCCAATTGTTTCCCTCCTGTAAACAATGACTCAATTTATTTCGCTGTCAAAAAACACAGGGCTTCGCGCCGAACTCCGCTCCACTGCAACGAAATTCGTAATGCACAAATGACCCGCAAATGTTTGGCCTCGCAAATACATACAGTAACCATTTGAGCGGCGTTCGTTGCACTATTTCGCGAATTATATTTAGCCTCGTTCGTTCGCCGGTGCCGCTGCTGTGGTCGTTGAAAATGAGTTAAATAAACCCGGTTGAACGAACGAAAACGACGACTGGACGACGATAATGCCAGAACTGTATACAGATGCATGCGCCGGCTTAGGTGCACATGACTTTCGAATAAAATCCATTTTTCAGACTTTTTTTCGTTCATTGTAGTTTGGACGAATGCTCCGTAAACCTATTTTCGAAACTTCGGTCAAGTTAAATGTGTGTTGGGTTTTTAAAGAACCCAAACAAACCTGAGTCAAGTTGTTCATAAATGTGTTCGATATTGAGGTTCAGAATGAATTGAAGTTTTATCAGAATGAGTGAATAGGTTCAGATTGAATCGAATGTTTCATTATTCTTCAAAGTCGTGAAACTTTTGATCATTTCCGGAAATAGGATTGAATATCGTCTCCATGTGGAATATGTACGAATATGGAAGAACTCAAATTATAAAATGAAAAAATCTTGAACAAGAAAATTTCGAAAAAAAAACTTTTTCATATAAAATCGTAACAAATGCATTTTTCAATATTTTCTCGTAACATTTCCGAGTGACGCTCTCGAGATATCGTCCTTTTGGAAGAAAAATAGTCTGATATTGGGCGTTCGAAAAAGGTATTTATTCCGAGACCTAAAACGGGCCAGCAGTGCGAAAAATATTTTTTCCGCACGGTTGTCATCGCCACCCTGATGCTGTAATTGAAAATCTTCCAGTCTCTGTGCACAGAGGGAACTTCAGCCCTTCACCGAAGTAGCGAGTGACCGCGGAGGGTTGAAAGAAGAAAAACTGCCAAATGCGAATAACTCTCATGTCAATTTACTTCCATTTGCGTTTCACCCAATTTACCCCTCGGAAGTCTTAATTACCTCCAGCCGTTTCATTCTTCCACGCATTCGCTTCCAGGTCTCCCGTCTTCGCCTTCAACCCTGCGGTTCTTTGTTTCCCTCCTTGGCAGTTATGGAGCAGTTCATGGTATACGGCAAGTACAAAATAGTTAGGGCGATAAAGGGAGAGAGGAGTGCGAAGCTCTCTGGCATTAGCAGACGAGGGGAGTACGAAGAAAGTGAGGGAACCGCCCGGGTAACTCAAACTTCTTACGCGGGAATCCTTCTTACGGATTAAACACGCCGTTACTTCCGCAAACTCGTGTGTTGGGAAGGAAGCAGCGTAGAAAGGTAGGTGGTTGGGATGAACGATAGGCAGGGTAGTAACGAGGAAGCTATACACGCGAGCTTTTCAGGGTGTGATAGAAGGGAACCCTCTTGCAGTTTCAGCGAGCGCACAATTCGCGGCATCCCCGAGGAGCAGCAACGGGAAGAGAAGACCTGCACGCTGCGGTAGCCGCGGCACCATTGGCACAAACGACACCGCGAGACGACGCGAAACTTCTCGACATTAGACACTCCTCCAAGCCCTCTTTTACTCCCAGCTAGTCTGCAGAGATGAGTTGCTTCTTATACCCTAGAAATGCCTCATGTACGGTCTATGAGAATTTGCCCAGGATGCGGCACCCCTGTCTTTACCACTCATGTACACGCCTGCATACTTGCATACGAGAGCTGATGTGCCTTGATATTGTAACAGGCTCTTGAAGCTTGCTTCGCACTTTGAGACTTTGTTTTCACGCAAATACGTGCTTGTGCGTTGATACCTTCGTGCAGTGGCTTCAACGAGATGAAGATCCAACGAGGTGGCATCAACAATTTCAATAACGCGCGACAGCCCGTGCCGAAGGTGTCGTAGGAATCCAATTGGGTTGCTTGTCCCTACTTCATGATGAGGATCCAATGGGCCATTGCATTGGATCCCTAAAACGTCTGCATGATGGATTCGAATCGGGATTCTGCATCGGAATCAAATGTACGAATCCAATTCTAAACCTAAAGGATTGCCACTTTGTCGAACGGAAGCCCATACGAGGCTTGATGGATCCCGTCTAGCATCCTGTACTCACAAGGAACATCACTTAGGGGGTTGGTTTCGAAGCCAAAAAACCATATTTTCGCTATTTGAAAAAATATATAAAATATCGATTATTTTATTCAAAATGTTGAACACATAAAAGGGCAATACTTCAAGAATATTAAAAAAAAAAATTCATCCAAAGATTTGGGAAATTCAGTCGGTGGGACCTGGTTTCCGGAGACCCCTCAAAAAGTCAGTGGACACGATTTTTTAAAAACGAATGCACCGATCTTACTGCAATTTTGCACACGTCTTCACAATAGCATTGACTAGTGATTGTACGAAGGTTTTTTTTCGATTACAACTCATTTTACATGGCTATACGTAGTGTAAATTATGCAAAAAAATTTAACTATTTTGCATACTAGTCTGCAAAAAATTTCAATTTCAATTTTTTTTAAAACCCTTCCTTCAATCATGAGAAACGCTTATCTACTAAAAGAAAAAAATTGTTTTTTTTTTTATTTCAAATAAAGCTATCATGAGTTATCCTGACCACCACGTGGACATTTTTTTCACAATTTTCCAAATTCTTGGATAATTTTTTTTTGAAATTTTGCTCCTTTATGTTCTTAACATTTTTAATAAAATAATTTATATATTACATATTTTTTTTAATACAGAAAATATGCTTCATTTCGCTTCGAAACTCATGTAACCCCTTAACAGGCTATGCCTAGTTGCAACAGTCGAAAGTAGCTCATTTTTTGGGATTTTTTAATAGAAAATCGTGATGATAAATTTCTACAAAAATGAGGTATTTGGAAAAGTATCACCTGGAGAACACTCTGTAATCATTTATTGTAAAAATATCTAATTATCATCGATTTACAGCCCAAGTCCGGGAAGCACCTTTCGAACACGTATTTGCGGTGAGCGTTTCTGAACCAGTTTATCATATAGGTATCAAAAAAATCAAACAGATTTCGTTAGCATATTAGTTTACCCTACGATTAATCGGACGATTTTCCGAAGTATCAAATTTAAAAAAAATGGCGCGCGTCCAAAGTGAATCTTGATTTCGGCGAAAAGAATGGGCATTTTTCGTTCATCAAATCGAAAGTATACATAGGAAAGAAACCCTTGGATCAAATACTATATTTTGCTCACTGACATTGAAACGGTACTTTTGAGAAAAAAGCGATAACCCTGAAATTTTCAGGGAACATTTATGAAATGACCCACCGTCATAATATATTGGTTTTGAAAAGTGATTTGTCGACTTTTAAAACTAGGCATAACCCCTTAATTGTCCGCCTTTGAATTTCATGAAACTCATATATATGACAGAGCTTGGAAAACTATTAGACACGTATTTTTTCATCGGCGGAAAAACGGTGTTAAGGCGGGAAACCACTCCTGAAGAAAGGCGTGTCGAGGGGTAATTTTCAAGTTTCACCCACAAAGCAGTCCACCGATCTGAATTAAACAAAAACCAACATTTTTCTGTTTCCAAACGATGAAAAAATCACCACAAAAGTATTGAAAACAAAAATCAAGGTTTGACAGGCCTTTTTTAAAGGGGTCGTTTCCCCTGAAAAACCCGTTTTCCGGCAATAAAAAACGTGTCCAATAGTTTTCAATGCTTCGGACCCTAGAGTGATGTTCCTTGTCAGAAAATAATACATTGTTGGATCCAATGCCATATGCCAATGTGCTATTCGTCCGCTGAACTACAATTCTGTCAGAGTTCGAATTATGAATCTATTTCGAAAACGAATTCCAAACTTTCATCAGAAAATTCCATTCTTCCGACATTGTAAACAAAACGGCGAAGAAAAGCCGGTAGCCTATGCCACATTATTAAATTCATGAAAAATCTAGTTTTTCATATGAACATTTTTCGTACAATACGCTCAGTCCAGTTTCGTAAAAGCTCTGGAAATTTACTAAATTTAGAAGTTAAAAAAGTGGCCGAGTCAAAGACTCGGCACGATGAAAGGGAAAAAGAGGTAGGGTAGGAAGAAAGAAATGATAACACAGAGAGAAATATGAGTGGATGAACTGGCAGTCCATATAGATACACCTACCGCGGTCGTTGTACTCACTGTGGAAAAAAAAAGTTCTGAGCATATGACGAGTGTACGCTCACTCTTTCTCTCTCTCTCTCTCTCTCACTCTCTCCCTCTCGTCCACTGTTTCGCGTTCCATTATTTCTCTCTTGCCTTTCTGTTGAGGCTCACCGTGCAAAATGGCATAATGCGTTACGCCATGCACTACGTGCTCTTTGTTCGCTGGTGAAAACGCAGGGTAGAGAAAGAAAATAACTGCGGGAGGGAGAGAGAGAGAGAGAGAGAGAGAGAGAGAGAGAAATTATTAGCGCGTCCGGGTGCCGTTGGTATAGACAGACCATAAAGTCCGTACGCACGTGTGTACCACGTGTACGTTGACACAAATTACGTTCCCCCGTATATCTACAGTGTACCTACACAATATTTCCAATAAAAAGCTCAAAATACTCGAATTCTCTATAAAATGATGGCTCATCATCAAATATATCTATATATCCAATGAATACAAAAATTCATACACTGTTCGTCATAATTTTATCAAAATCGACAAAACCTCTCATGCCCTCGAGCTGCAACATTTTACAAATTATCGCCATTTACAATATAACGGAACTCGGCAATTTTCATGAAACGTCTGTACGGGTTCTTTTTTAAGCTTTAATATGACTTGTCGAGCAACGCTTCACATGCTCTGAAATGTGGATCATCGAAACTTTCAAATTTCGACATTTTTGTCCAATAAAAATGCAGCCGCTCTTGACAAGCAGCGAACAATGCTGAAATTCGAGAATAATTGCGAAAATAATTTTCGTCCGGTATTACGAGTAAACGGTCTACTTGATTTCACCTGCAGGTACGAAAGCAACTAAAGCGCTTGTCGTTCACCAACGATACCGCAAATCGACCGTAGGTTTTCACAATCGATCGAACGTAACCGTAACACCGACGTACTTATATTTATCCGCGCGTATAAATAATTAAGTTATGATACACTTTGAACCCGTGTCTTGACTCCGTGGCGCCTAGTCGAATATTGATCGAAAACTCGTTTCACATTACTTTCGTCTATAAATGTACATGTACCAAAAGGAAAAGGGTTTGCGTGAATGCAGTGAAAAACCTCTTTCATTTTTATTGTGGTTTGATATCTTGTTGGAATTGAAAATCGGCAATTTATTGGATAGCTAAGCATGTATAATTATTTAAATGTCACGAAAGTTATATGTGCGTGTGTGTATATATATATATATATATATATATATATATATATATATATATATATATGTGTGTGTGTGTGTATGTATATATGTGTATATATATATATATATATATATATATATATATATATATATATATATATATATATATATATATATATATATATATATATATATATATATATATATATATATACACACACACAGGGTGGACCAATTAACGTGACCACCCCAAATATCTCCGTTGCCTTTAGAGTGACAAAAACAAACCCAAACAAAACCAAAATATTTTGGTGAAAAATCATATGAAGATCGTGATATCAAAGATCGTTGGATTCATCTGATAATCAGCTACAACGTCTTAATAACAAAAAAAAACATGTTCCCATATGAAAAACCATTGATGACCTTGAGAACGCAAAAACTATGACCTTGACAAAAATGAATTTTTCACCACTACATCGGCCCTTCGAAATCAATCAAATTACCTCCTGACATTTTTTCGTCACTGTAAAGGCAACTGAGATATTTGGGGTGGTCACGTTAAATGGTCTACCGTGTATATATTATATATATGCATACCAGGCTACTGGTTATTTATCACGATCCCGTAAAAGGGTGGTCGGACATGTTTTCCGCTATCAAATAACTCAGTAATGCTTTATGCAAAAGTGAACCATTTTCGAAATATTAATTTTTTAAAAGAAAAGTAGGCAACGTCGACAATTTATTTTTTTAAACTGTTGTATAGAATCAAACTTTTATTATTATTTGTAGTTTGAGGACACAGTAACAAAACATTATCAACAATGAAATGAGAATAATCTGCAAACATTTTGGCTCCGAAACTGCAAATATAATAATTATTGTTACTTCACTGTTAACCCTCAATCCGTGAAGGTATTTGAGGCACCTCAATTCCGTGAACCCGGGTCGTTTTCGTTTTTGCACTACCAAACGAACAATTGTCAATGAAAAAAATCTGAAAAAATTCATAGTCAATCTTTAGGCCGTACTTTTCAAAGGAAGATAGGGTTTTTTCTTTCTTATTTTTAATAATTTTTTTTTTCATCAAATTTAAGCAACCTGCGAAGAAAATGATTTTGGGCGGGACGAAAACGACCCAAGTTCACGGATTGAGGGTTAATAATTCTTTGTTACCGTGTTCTTCAACCAGAAATAATTTTAAAAAAGTTTGTTTTCATACAGCAGTTTCTTTTATTTAATTTTTCAAGTTGCCCACCCCTTCCGTAAAAAAACACAGGAAAAATAATTATATCGGGAAAATTATTCACTTTTACATCAAGCATTACTGGGTTATTTGATAGCGGAAAATGTATTTTACAAGTCTTTCCCAAGATCGTGACCAATACACAGTAGGGCCGTATATAATTTTGATGACATTAAAAAAAAATTGTTCGATTATTATTATTCATTATTGTACCTTTATGAATGATGACAGTTTTCAGTTTTAATACAAATGAAAAGCCGAATAGAATTTTAATGCAATTCATAAGCTTATGAAATTTCGTTGTGCATAAAAAAAGTCTTTTCCAATTGTCATTAAAAGTGAAGAGCCCAAGGGAGTCTTTGTTATGGGCTGTAGTGCATTAAACAGATGCTATTGGTTTTTTTTAAACTCTTTATTACAATTCTAAACTGTTCTCCCCAAGAGCAAGCAAGAAATTATCATTATTTCTAATCCTTGACTAAAATTTGCTATCATTTTGCGAAGCTCATTAAAAAAGAAGAGCTCTGGCAATCCATCTAAAAGACGACTCGCTATTTTTGCATTTTTGTCCATCAAGGTTACTTTTGAGATTTTTTGCCGAGGTCCCTTTCAGGAGAAACAAGGAAAAACTATTTCCAATCGTCATAAAAAGTGGAAGACCTAAAAAGTAGTTTTTCACACACTCTAATATGTATGTATGCTCATGTAACGCACAGCAAGGGATGAAAAGCGGAATATATTATGCCTCTCGAAAGATATCTCGATGCCGAGAATGGGGAAGCCGAGAAACGGAGATAAAGAAAAAGAGGGCAAGAAACGGAGATAAAGAAAATGAGTAAGTGTTCCCGTTGGCTTACACGACTGTTTGTCGATCTGTGCAAATTGTTACGAATTGAACCCCGGTATACGTATACAGATATAAATAAGTGTACCTACATGAAAATACATAGAATATACATAAAGCTTTCTCCACCGAGAGCGATAAAGTTTGAAACGTCAGCGTTGTAGAGATCCGTGCAAAAATTGCCATACGAATCCACTTGGATTCCCATACTTGTCCCAACTTCCTGATAGGGATCCAATGGGTCATCGCATTGGATCCGTATACTGAAACGTCATGCTCGTACATTGGATTCCAATCAGGATTCCCCATTGGAATCCAATTTACGAATCCAGTTTGAATCCTGAAGCATTGCCACATTATCAAACAGAATCCGATACGATTCTTGATGGATCGCATCAAGCATTATGTACGTCAAATTTTCCAAACAAAATGTACAGATATACCGAATGAGTGGATTAAAAAAAAAAGTATAAACCTTATCTTAAAAAGAGAGTAAAACGCTTTAAAAAGTACACCTTAAAAATCGATTCGAATCCGCTCACTGAAAAGCCACTGTAATTATCGTTTGTTATTTATTTTACTGTACGTTGGCACAATATCAGCACACACGTACACGCTCACAAAGCGTGCAGGTTATGTTTCAACACGTCGATTTTTTTCCTCGTGACTTCTCAAACGGCGTTGATCGGGGAACAGTCCAGAATCCAATTGGATCCCAATGAGGACCCCTTGTGATGTGGCCCTAACGAATCTCTATAGAGATGTGGGTGCATCTTGGGACTCCCCAACGAATTGCCCTTGGGATCACGAAAGGATATTTTTTTTGGAGATCCAACAAATACCAGTTGAGAATTGTAAATAAAAAATTTCCCGAGCGACGCCAATGGGGCAATAGCGCCTATCCACTTAGATTCCAATATGGACTCTCCACGTGCGGGGTTCCTATCAATACAGGAATGTGGTAGGATCTATGTACTCTACAACAAATTTCTGCGCGGGGAGCATCACTTCTCTCGGTTACTTCATTACTCCTGTCTATCTCTCCCTTGCGTATAAGCTCGGAAGAGAGCTGGTTACGAGATGTCAGCCAGAGAAAGCTTTCGATTCTTAGCTGGCGCCGTTCCGCTGAACGTCAAGGAAAAATGTCGAGGATACTTGGTTGAAGGGTGCATGAAACCGTATGGATTGGGGATGGTGTGCAGCCGTCGTCGTCGCATCCTCTCTCCGTTACTTCGTGTTAAATTGCAAATCGATATCGGCGGAGAACACCTCGATGCACCTTCCACCAGAAGAGAAATGCAATCCGGTATATGTGAGGGTTCATCGATAACATAGACGTAGCCTGAGAAACTCACACAGTGTGACATAGGTGCGTATATATCTATTTGCAAGATGGGATGAGGATGGGTGATAGGGGGTACGTCGTTGCAGGGGATGAACGGAGGAACCTCTTGAACCAAACATGTCTACAGGATCTTTCTCTGGCTGGTTGGTTATCCGCGGTCTATATAGAACGTTGACGAAGAGAGCTTTCGAGGCCTCCCACGTTCCAGAATCGATGCCAGTTTAAACCCTAGTGGATTTGCGGCAGTGCACATGTAGCCGGGTGTGTACGCGACGTACAGTCGCCAATAATCGGTTTACAGTTTTCAACGCTTACACCTAGGTGAAACTAAGGCAGAGAAATATGTTTTGGAAGGTTTCTTTTGAGCTGTTTTTTCCTTGAAGCACCAATTAGATTGGGAGGCCATTCTACTGTCTAGTTGAGCGTCCGACATCTCTGGCGTTTTTCAGGAAACGTATCCGGAGTCGTATATTTATTTACTTACTTGTTTACCGTATGTTAATGTTCCTTCGTACTTAACGTTCCTTGCGAACTTTTACAATCCTACCACTCTCACCCCACGAATGTCGGTTACCTAGAAGCCTCCCATAGAGTTGTCCATAGCCAGTCTCCTAATGCACTATTGCAACGCATTTGCACTACGGTACAGTAAAGACCGGAGACCGTAAAGATGGAGAATTTGACATGGTTTTTTGTTGTTGAAAATATGAGGCTTTTGGGACTTCCAGGTTCTGCGTTCTGAATTTAAAGAGTGGCGACTATCAGCAAATCCCGGTTGCCTGAAGCCACCCACTCACGCATTCGCTTTGCTGTGGGTTGCTTCCTAATTGTTACCATGCAAAGTATCCCTCATGTGCAGGCTTTCGTCCCAAGGTCCGAAATTCTTGACGTCGAGAGTAGACATTGACCCTATTTTTTTACGCATTGCAGACGGATGACAATCGCAAGACTTCTTTCCACTTGCCAATTTTCCTAGATAGTTGCGAATCTCACATATAAAACGGCAGCTGATTGAGAGTGCGGAGTGGAAGGCAACTCAGCTACCCCAGACGGTGTATTGGAATGGCTTCCATTGAGATGCAAAATTGGCAAAAGGCAGACCATTTGCCAATTTTCATACAGTCACATGTCTGATGTATAGAATACGGCAGCTGATTTACCGTGCCTTGATGACATTTCTCACTATCCGAGCGTGGCATTCTGGAGGGCTGCAAAAAAGTGGAATGCCGCCAGGAAAAAGTGGAACAACCGCGCACACCAGAAGCCTTTGTGAGTAAACAGATACCGTCGGAAAGAACGTACGACAGGCTATACGGTAGAGTACGCCGATGGGTATCACAGCCGCGTGTGAGTCGCAATTGACCCCAACCTGCCGTTTGCATACTGTAGGATACCGAATTCAACCCCTCTGCCTGTTCAATACTTGACGGCACTTCTGGTTCGCTTCCGCATTCGAGATTTACAACATCCAAGAAGGTTAGGGAGGCAAGGAAAGAGATAGAGATTGCCGATGGAGATCCTATGCCCAAGCGCTGGCCCTATGACTCCCCGTGACCGTTCCCATTGGGTTTTACGGGTGCAACCTCCGCCCTCACAAGAAATGGGACTCTCTCGTGCCTGGTTACCATCAAGAGGTTATTCATTCCCCGCTTTCACCCCCTTGTTCGTTCCAAAATGGAGAAAAAGACATTCCTCCGTTTCTTTCTTCCACGTTCCACTGTTTTTACCACGTTACGTGTGCGGTGTTGGTCTGTTGCTTTTTCTCATCTCTCTCATTTCCTTCGTACATGAAGCATATTCCGCACGACATAGGTAGTCGATTTCTTCCTCCAACTCTTTTCTTCGTAGCTTTTTGTTACCATACCACGTTCACCTTTGCGTCATTTTATCGCAAGTGTTTCATATTCCTCGTCGCCCTCGATAGTTTCCTCTTTCCATACCGGACGCCGGTCGCTTTCTCATTCATCGGCAGCCCCCCCGGGAACATGTCTGACTGTCGGCCGCTCGTCGCGAATCGTTGATGGAGCCTGATTACCCCATGGCACGTATACGGAGATACAGTAGAAAGACATCCCCGGACTTCGTAGACTAAAGCTTCTGGGTGCTCGCTACCTCGTCCATGGACGTCGGTGAAGTGTAAGTTGGTTGAAAAATTAGGATTGCGAGTGTGGGACTGATGGAACAGTAATGAGAGCAAAAGGGAGAAACTTAACCTATGGAAATAAGAGCATACGCTTTAACCTCGTTATCGCTAATGGCTGTGACATACATCTACGTGTGTGTGTGTGTGTTTGGGTATGTGTGTGCAGGTAACCTGTGGAAATGGTGAAAGTTTCAGCTGGCCGGCTTCTATTTAGATTCTACCTTAATTTCAAACGTATATACCGTGTGCGATGATCGCAAAGACCAAAAGAAGGAGCCTGAGGGAGCGCGAGAGGGAAACCATGTTTACCTGAAAGGCACACGATGCCCTGGGGCCCCGCGTGTGTATCCTGCCATCACAACTTGGTTGTTTGAGTTCATAAGGTGGCGTTTGGTCCGATAGTGCACACGCGGCACGTTTCAACCCCCTGCCATCTCATTTCTGCTCTCTCTCTCTCTCTCTCTCTCTCTCTCTCTCTCTCTCTCTCTCTCTCTCTCTCTCTCTCTCTCTCTCTCTCTCTCCCTCTCTCTCACTTTTTTTCTCGCGTTTACCCCGATCATGCTTCTCTTAGGCACTGTTCTGAAGTACGGGGTAGTTCACTCTTTCTCTCCCTTTTCCGTTTTCCCCCATTCTCGTCCCTTCCATACGGATAAGAAAACTACCCCGGCTAACTATTCTCGAATCGTGTAGTGGAACGATAATCGTGTTTTTTTTTATATGATCCCTACTGACCCATTAATTTATAGTTGTTACACATTAACACGAACGATAGTGATGAAGGGGGACGAGGTACGAAAAATGACAAATCCGAACATTATTGAACAACAATTGCCCATTGGATTAGAAATTCCTGTGGATGCTTTGAATCTAGTCCTATCGTTCAGTATGCATTCGTCTCAATAAATCCTATGTAGATAGATAGAGATAACTTCAAGTTATCTCTATCTATCTATTTCTCTTTGACGAAATCACCGGCCAAAATCTGCCTCAGATTAATGTACGTTTATTTGCATAAAAACTATTTCGAAGACAGTCCTCGAAAAAAAATGTCCCGCTGGCCAACATTGTTGCCAGCATCCTCACGGACTTGCTGGCAAAAGCAGGTTGTTGAAGTTCAAATGAGCATTTGTGTTCAAATTGGACTAACGACATAAATGGATTTTTCGATCATTCAATTTGCAAGAAAAATCACTGAATGAAATAAAGATTTTCTCTCGTGATACAATAAGAGACGTTGCGGTGAGAAGTATTATCAAAGGGCTTGTAAAAATGGAAAGGGGCTCGAGGAAAAGGGGAAGGACAGATTTCCATAAATGCCTTGCTGTATTTTATATCTGTCGCGAACCACGGCGCCATTTCAAAAGATATTTAGAAGATATTGGGTTTAGAGGCGGGGCAAGTTACGGATATCCATCGGCAATCGATGGCGGAAATAATTTATAACAAGAAGAAAAAAGTAAGGGTTTTTTTTTACTTTTTTCTCACTCATACAAATATCGTGATAAAAGTTAAACAATTCATAATGTTTATCAATACCTACTTCAAATATCTATTTAAAAAACGCTCAAAAAATCTTTTAAAAAGGGTAACAAAGCTAGTAAGCTTATGTGAGAATTCAAAAAATTCTGTCTGGGAATTAAGAAAGAAAACTCCTTTGAAGAGATCAATAAAAGGATTTAAGTATGAAAAAATCAAATTGAAAACGCTTTCCAAAAAATTTCGAAAAAATTTGAGATCAAAATCTAGTAAATCTGTGTGAAACTTTTTGGTGCATGAGCTGAACCGAAAAAGATTTTTCGTGCATAATCTAAAAAGAAAAATGGAATTGTCTAAGAGTTTTGAAAATCTTCTTGGAAAAACTTAAATACATATACCACAATCTCGAAGAAATGTATCTTCTGGAGGGGGCAAGTAATTACGTGGAGTCAAAAGTAGCATCGAGATCTGCATAGAATCTTCCATAATTTAGGGTGCTGAATAAACTGGATCATCCCATCCACGTAAACCTCGCAATATCCAAGATCAAATGATGATGAAGTTTGCATTGTTGGGATGCAACGAAAGGTCATCTTTCTTTGACTGCTCACATTTTTGTCACCTATTTAGGGTACAAAAATAATCCAAACGACTTTTCTTATTCTTATCCACGACCACGATCTATAAAAATCGATTTTGATTCATGTAAAGCAATAAAAGAATAAACACGAAGATATTTCGTTGCATTCCAACAATGCAAACTTCAACGTCATCGTTTTTATTTTTGCTGCCATTAAATGTGTTCATTCATCAGTGCGTATATGTCGATAATGCTCGTTCTTCTTCGTCTCATGCAGGGAGATTATTTCGAAGACATTCATCTTTGGGGATCTGTTTGCCTAAAAATCCGGGTGTAGGGTTTTTAGGAGAGGAAGAGGGATGGGGGTAGATTAATGCCAAACTACAACCTCCACGAGGTCGGCACGGGAAGACAAAATGTTCAAGAAAATCCGGGCTTTAATTTTGTCCACAGCGCCGAAGTCGTGGGCGTTCATTTTGGGGGTGAAAAAGTGGTGTTTCATTCAAAACAGTTTTCATTCGATATCTTTTCATGGAAAAACTCATACAATTTTTGTTCACATGGGAACGTTGTAGCCCTTGAAAAGACGCGTCGATCGAGTATTTGATCATACCTCTCCGATAATATCTTCTCCCCCAAAAAAATTGTTGAAGTATCAAAAAAAATGTTTATTGAATAAGTAAAAAACAATCGACTCTTCGGGGATGGTTCAACTATACGGAATGTAGAGAATAATTTTCTCTATATTTTCGTTTCTATAGACCACCCTTGAATTTTGCTTTTTCTAACCCCTTTCGGGGGTTGAAAATTCAAAATGAAATTCTGAGAAAACTATGGTCCAAAAATAATGAGATACGAGTTTGGCGCTGGGGACAAAAATGTACCTGAGGGTTCAAGCTTCAAATTGTTCCACCGCGGCGAATTCGTGCGGTCAATAGTTTTCTCAGAATTTCAGTTTTTATTTTCAACCCCCGAGAGGGGTTGGAAAAAGTAGAATTCAAGGGTGGTCCAGAGAACGGAAAATATAAAGAAAATTGTTCTCTACGTTTCGTACGTTCAAACCATACCCAAAAAATCGATTGTTTTTGAGTTATTCAATGAACAATTTTTTTGGGGGTGCATATACTGGAGAGTGATGATATGATACTCGATCGACGCGTCTTTTCAAGGGCTGCAACGTTCTCATTTGAACAAAAAGTGTACGAATTTATCTTAAAGGGTTATTTAATTAAAACTGATTTTTCAAAATTTAACTCCAATTTTCACCCCCAAAATTAACTACCACGACTTCGGCGCTGTGGACAAAATTAAAGCCCGAATTTTTCTGAACATTTTTGTTTCCCCGCGCCGACCTCGTAGAGGTTGTAGTTTGGGACGAATTCAACATCACCCCCCTTCATCCCTTAAAAAACCCTGCACCCCGATTTTCAGGCAAACTTAGACTTAGCACCCGAGGCACCCACAGAATCACGTGTCAAAAAACTGGCCTGCTTTTAATTTTCTCCGATTACGAGGTTCTTCAGTGACGGCACGACTGTACTATAAGACAATTGCGATGTTGCGAAAGGTTTCAAACGATTGGTAGATCGGCGATGTTCATATCGAGAAATGCCTCCTACTCGCATTACTCCCAACCCACATTCGCGATGCGATTGCGGGAAACGACATTTGTCCACGGGAAGACTGAGGCACAAGCGTAGCATGCCGATCGTCGATTTCATCACCATTGGGAATCTATCAGCGATTATACGAAAATTATGAAAATCAAACGACATTGGGCGAAAGTACTTTTTCGATGCTCGATCTACCAATTCAATTGAACGTGCATCGTTCACTTGCATGACAATCAATTCATCCGAAGGTTCTCAAATGCTACGAATTATATTCCTTTCTCGTCACGAGCTTACGAAACGACTCGATCGTTGCGAAAGTACGCGTAAAACGCAATTACCGATTAATACTTAACGATCGAGATAAACGTCTCTCGTAATTCGAGATTATTTTCCACGGAGGCGTGGAACGGTTTTACTCCCGTTCTCTGCAGGTACACATTTTCTCATCAAGCCTCCCCAACAGTTCTGCTCTGATCGATTTTTGACTGGGAAATTCGTAATCAGTGAATGATTTTTCATCGACAGAGATTTTGGGGAAACGATAGAAAAAGATCGTCGACATTGGTCCTGGTCGATAGGACCGAAGGCCTGAAAATGGACTATTTTTTATTTCTCACTAAAATGGATTGGGCAGACTCTCATTTGATCCAAAATCAGTTGGTGGCCACGTTTGGTGGTCACCATGGTTTAGATCAATTTTTCTATAAACGTTCCGTAGGGTGCCGTAAAATGGGGTTACTTTAAACAGGTTTTGGAATATTTTTGTGGGTAACTTTTTTCAACATCCTAAATCCCAACGTTTTTGCTCCAATAGAACAATGTGTCCTTTGGCTATCAAATGTATAAGAAAGACAACCCCCCCCCCCCCCCAATTTTATATATATTTTTTTAACGTGTCAAAGTAACCTCGAGTGGGCGTTTCTTTGACAAGGCAACTTATGTCAAAGATTAAGGGTTACTTTGGCACCATTTTTATTTAAAAAATAATATTTTATGCATTATACATGGAATTAAATAAAAAATTACGATTTTTTACAACCAAATTGTCATCTTTATTAAGGGGCTATTCTAGTGTGACGAGGTGAAAAAATCGATTGTTTTCGTTGCATTTTTCAACTATATACCATCATACAATTGATATCCAATTGCTGGTGAAGTCGATTTTCACGTTGTCTACACAGTACAGCCCTTTAAAGTAGAAGTGCTCGATGCGCGCCCTTGGCTCCGCGGCTACCCATACGTTTTTCTCGAAACGACTTTTGCACCTGGCATTGGTGATGTCGGAGAAACGGCTTAACCAATCGGTCTCAAATTTGTACTGCATATTGAGTATGTGTATGGCCATCGCCCGATCTAGAATTATTATTTTATATTTCAAAATAACAAAATGGCAGCATTTTTTGCAAAGGTGTTCGAAAAACACGTTTTTTTCGTCATAATTCGGGTGAAAGTATAAGTTAAAATTAATGTTTTTTTAATAATTATAGTTTGGACGATAGCCACACATATGCTGAATACGCACTACAAATTTTAGCCCGATTGGTAAAGCCGTTTCTCCGAAATCACCAACGCCAGGTGGAAAAGGTCTTTTCGAGAAAAACGTGCGGGTAGCCATACTGGAGTCGAGCGCGCGCATCGAGCTTCTACTTTAAGGGGGTCGTCTAGTGTCCAGATCAAAAGAAGAGAAAACACCCTTGCATGACTTCTTTAAAGAAGACGAAGGTGTACTCTATGGTCCAGGCATAGCAGATTGATGGTGAGACAATTTTTCTATTATGAATTATATACAACAACTTTCAAACGCGTTTTTCCCAAAACACGATTTTTTCAAACTGCTGCCATATGTCAAAAAATATTTGATTGATTCTGCTCAAATTTATACAGCATATTTAGTACATATATAACTACAAGTTGAACTAAAATAATTAAGATTGCTTCGTTAGTTCACTTTTTATCACCTATATAGATCCCAAAAAAAACGAAAAATTGAATTTATTTCTAAAGCGTAAACATTTTTTATTTTTTTGGAATTCAACTTTATTTTAGTGCCATGTAGAGCCTCAAGTCTCACGATTAAAATTCCGTTTGGTTTTTTTATTTCCAATAAGCAGAACGGCCGGAATCATTGCAGCAGTGGAGCACTTCTTTTTATATATGTGTTCCTGTTGGGCAGTGTATCTCCGACTATATTCCATATGATGACTTCAAGAAAATTCACAAAGTTTGTTCAAATGTTAATAAAAATGATACACAATTTATAAATTATTTTATTTTAATCGTTTGTCAAACAAAAATCCCCAAAAAAGCATTAAAAAACGGCCTTCACACAAGACGACCCCGTTAAAGGGCTGTACGGAGTAGACAAAGTGATAATCGACTTTACCAGCAATTGGATATCAATCTCATGATGGTACAAAGTTGAAAAATGCATTAAAAATTTCGATTTTTTTCATCCCCGTCACTTTAGAATAGCGTTTTAAGAAAACATTTTACATAAAAATATCAAGGATCGAGGGTACTATTATAGGCACTTAATCAGTCTTATAATTATCATTGGGATCAGAATCAACTTGAGCCACATTACAATCAACTTTAGCAACATTATGATACACTTGAGCAACAGGAGGAAAAAAGTTTAAAAGCGCACACATTAAAACCGTATTTTGGAGCTCTGTTAAAGTACCCCCAAAAACTGTCAAAGTTACCCTTAACGTCAATTCAACCCCGTTTTACGGTAGTCAATGAGGGCAAATTCTGAAGCATCGAAGTAACACAGGTAATCGCAGTGTCGCAGTAGAGCACATATTTTTTTCCTTTTGCAAGTCACGCAAGCGCACAGTGGCGAAGAAAAGAAAAATCTTGGACATCGCGATGAGGCCGGGGGTAGCGGCGTTGGTGCAAGAAACGTGCCTTATGGCCCATAAAAGAGTAACGATAGGGTCTTAGCGAGGTTATACTGTAGCGCCATGTACGTGTGTAGAGATATTACATAGCACCGGCTTCCACACTCCCACATGTCTGCTGCATTATTTACAGTGCCTTGCCTTTTATAGCGGCGAAGTAACTACCCAACGACACGGATGTGAACGCGGGTAAGTCCGTGCAATAATTGGGTAAAAGTACGAGAAAAAGAGAACGTTCAGAATGCTATGAATCATATTACTTGGAAGGAACCAAGTCGATAGGAATAACCTCACCAGCCACATTCCTGGCGATTGACCCTAGGTCGACGTGCCTACTTTTGGTACCTTCGTTTGTCACACGTGCTCTGCTGGACCAGCGATTTCGGCGTTTTATACAATTTATAAAGAAATTCGTATTTTTAGCTTCAACTTTTGCAAAATCAAAGTGCCAGAATCACCTTGAGGGCATGTACAAGGTCAACATAAAATCACAAATTTTCCAACCCAATTTTCTCATAGATGGTAACATTTTTTAGGACAATCAAAGCATTAGGCTCTGGACAATTCCCTGGCGCAGAGCTTGGGGATTTCCGTTTGCCCTAAATATTGTTCATTTTTGAGGAGTCTCTGTTTGAAAATTTCAGCCATCTCTCTCGCACTCACATGTCACGTGGTAGATCTTCTACTTCGCCTTAAGGCCGAAGCCTGGATTAGAAGGTCCGAAAAATCGTTTTTTTTTAATTGCTTGAATCGATAGATAAACTATTCAAGAATATATTGACAAAGTTACAGAAGCCAATTATAAATATTTTCGAAGATACAAGGCCAAAAGCAGACAAGGGATTGATATTTGATATTGATATTTCCTCGTATTGAAAACTTGGTAATTATTTACTTTAGTGACTTTTCCGAAAAATGAGTTAAACATTTTTTTTAACTATTTTCTCATTAATTGGGTTATAAATGATGATATTCAGTCGGGGGAAGCTGAAATTTTGCATTAACAAATTTTTCATGAACAAAAAATTTTAAAATTAATTTTGTATTAAAAAACAAAAAACAGAAGATCGAAGAATAATAGAAGATCTAGATCGGAGTTGCTGTAATGTTGTGTCTATCGTGTGGGCAGTCGCCGGCACTGAAGACGTTAAGGCGGTCCTCTAGTTTCTCGGCTGTTTTTTTACGGCTTTTTCAATAATTTTTTACGGGCAAAGCATCGAAATAATCAATCTCATTGTTTTTGCATAATCTTTATTAACATTTAAATAAGCTTTACAAATTTTTTGAAGTCAAAATATATAATAGAGTAAAAGTTATAGTGGCCGACAGGAAGACATCAAGTAAAAGAGGTGCTTGACGGTGGCCAAGATTGCGGCTGTTCTGCTTATCTGAAATAAAAAAACCAAACGGCATTTCAATCTTCATATTTAAGACTAGCGATTGAACTAGAGTGAATTCTAAATGACAAAAATTTACTTTTTTATACACTTTTGAAAATTACATTCTATTTTTTACTCATTTTTTCTTAAGTTTTTCGCTCGTACAAAAAAAACTATCGAAGCAATCATGATAATCCTAGTTCAATCGCTGGCTTATAACATATTAAAGATGCTGTATAAATTTGAACAAGATCGGTGCAGTAGTTTCTGAAATATCGTGGTCACCGTTTCGAAAAATGGTGTGTCGAGAAAAACGCGTTTGAAAGTATACCTGCTCCGTATACCTGCTCCGTTCCAGGGCCGTAACTTGTGAACCACTTCGAATATCGAAAAATCCTTTGGCACACATTTTCTACACATGTTGTAGATGTGATTTATGAGAAAAAAAAATCGATTTTTTCGATCCGAGAAACTAGAGGACCGCCTTAATGCGGAAAGAAAAATCCAACCCAAAAATGTTAATGTTACCGGAGAAGGTGTACTTTTCCACCGCACCAGGATGACCGTCAAATTTTGTACGTGAAGTTTTAGAAAGACTTGCGATGCATTTCAGCAATTGCCATAAATTTGGCATGCACCCCATTCCGAAGTTTTGCGAACGCTCGACGGAAGAGAAATTCGGCAATGTAACTACTCATGTAGTAATCTCGTCGTATTGACGACACTCTTGTGTTCACAAGTTCGTAAATACACGAGCAACGTATTTTTTTTATTTTTCTGTATTCTAGACATTTAAAATGTACGAAATTTACGAATACGTTCGAAATGTACGAAAATCAAATGTACGAAATGTACAAAACTCGCTATTCCTATTTTATCACGTGTTTCCGCCAACTTCGAAATTCCAAAACTTTTTATGGGGCGGAAGCGATGAATTTCAGCTTCCTCCGGCTAAATATCACCATTTATAACCCAATTAATGAGAAAATAGCCGAATAAAATGTTACTCATTTTCCGAAAAAGTCACGCCCTATTTTATCACGTGCTTCCACGATCTTTAAAACACCATAACTATTTATGGAAGGGTGAATTTCAGCTTCCCCCGTCTGAATATCATTATTTATGACACAATTAATCAGAAAATAGAAGAAAAAAAATGTAGGCTCATTTTTCGGAAAAATCACTAAAGTAAATAATTACCGAAAACTTTGAAGCGCGTTTCAGCCAGTATTCATTTTCACGATTTTACCAAATTGGCGGGCGTGATGCAAGAAAACTCAACGATCTGATGAATCAAACCAAAGTTTATTTTCATCAGTATGAAAATCTCTTCTAAGTGAATTTAAAAAGTCGTTGAAAAAGCCTTTTTAAATAATTTTTGTAGCACGTTAAAGTGTTTTTTTCAACACATTTTTGTTTCAAACCCGAGAAAAGTTATAATATCACGATTTTTTGAGCTTTTTATTAATTCACCGAGAAGAAAAATATATGACAATTGAAAATTTTATTGCTTTTTTGTTTCAGTCGAGGATTACGAGCTGCATCTTTCCCGCCGATTGGGGACTGCAGTGGCAAGACGCACATGGAATAGGCTGATAAATCTGCAGTCATTTATTGTTTCATGTTGAGCCCATTTTTTTTATACATCTCAAATATATATGATAAGATACCTCAATGTTTAGCGGGCTTACTTGTTTTTTCCCTTGTAAAAAATTGCCCGAAAAAAACGATTTTTTGGACCTTCTAATTCAGGCACCCCCCCTTAAGGGAGCACACTGTGACGGGCCAAAAAAAGATAGTTATTTCCGATTTTTTCTTGTCTACTAGAATATTTATTTGGGATTTGGAAAAAAAGGTATGTTATTGAGCATACATTGAATTTACTTCGTGTACATTTTTATTTAATTTCTGTTCAAATTGACAACATTGTTGAGGTATAATAGAGCCTCTGTATAAAAAATGTGGTCCAATGGCTGGATCAATAAGTTGACAATGGTTGGTCTGAAAAATAACAAAATTATAATGTATGTAAATGTATTTTTCGCTGTAAGTAGACATTTTTCGAAAAAAAATACAAAATGGCGGGTGTTAAAAAAGAGTGTAAGTTTTGCAAAATTTTTACTTATATTCGGGGGTTTGAAAAATACTAAATTAAAAAAAATGTCTACATACAACGATAGCTACTGCAATTACGAAAATTTTGGTTTTTTTTTTAAATTGAAACTCGAACAATTACAGCTAGAATTATGATTCCGGCCAGGTCGAGAAAAGTCGTTTCGAGAAAAACCCTGTTGAAAGTTTTAGTATACGAAGAACGGTGCTACCTGCTCCCACTAATCGTACGTAGCTTGGTAAATTTCCAATATTTTAAATTGATCATTTTCCGCATATTTTTCAGCATGTATACTTTGGGGAGATGCAAAAAAAATCGATTTTTTTTACCTGTCCCACCTTAACTAAAAAAATAATAGTACGACATAATAAACTCATTCGTTTTAAATTCACAAAAACGAATAAAACAAAAAAAAAACAAAAAATCGTTATTACGCGGACAAGGTTGCACTTTGTTTTTTTTTCTTTCAATCTGTCCATTTCTCAAGGGGATACTATCTAGGAGTAGTGAAACAAATTTGATTCATTGTGTTAAAAAAAAAAAATTCCCTGGGTTATTAGAAAAATCGATTACTTTGAGATTTATAGTAAAAGTGATGTATAGTAATATTAATGAATATTTTAACTTTTGCAGTAGAAATGATTATTAGTAATAACGTTAAAAAAGTAAATAAGAATAATAGTGATGTAAATTATATAAATAATAATGTAAATACTATTGAAAATAATGTAATTAATAACAATGTAAATAATTTCGACAATAATGTAAATAATATTAATAATTATGTAAATAATATTAATAATTATGTAAATAATATTAATAATTATGTAAATAATATTAATAATTATGTAAATAATGTTAATAATTATGTAAATAACATCAGTAATAATGTACATAATAATGTAAATTTACATTGCAGGATAGCATCAAATATTGATCCGCAGATGAATTATTAGTGTGCACGATCGATACAATGAAATCATCCCTCTTCGTGAGCCTGAAGGCCGAAATCGTAATTGCAGGGCAATTTTAGCATGAATGAGGCAAGAGGTGTGCGTACATACGATAGTCACCTCTGTACCCTATATTCGTACGATAGCCGAGCAGGTGGTCATAGAGGGTGAGAACGAGCTCGAGCCGAGGACGGAACAAGAGAACTGTGGATTCTATGGTTCAGCCTCGGCGAAACGGAGATCCGATATCCTTGCTTATCTGCTCGATGTCCGATCCTGTTTCCCTACGCTTGTAAGGCCGACATTGTGCGTGCAAACCCGTTACGCATTAATGATCGCGCAGAGTCCGCTTACGACACGAGACTGCGGGGCGTTAACATACCGGGATGAAATTATGCGGTCGAAGGGCATGCTCCGAAACAGCTATCAACAGACAAAAGTTGGGAACAAATCTGTAGCTGTCAAAACGTACGCTTGCTGATTTTTTATTACAGTCTTTTTATGGAAAGTATGTAAACGTACGACGTGGACGGTTGAGGATGATGAAGCAATAATTTATGAATTTGTGGTCAATTAAGGGATCATCGTAGTGTAAAATTCTTAAAAAAAAAAACGATTTTTTTTTGCATTGCCCGATAGTATAGATGCTGACGCGGACGGGCGCCTTTTCTTGAAACGTCGTTTTCCAAAACTGTGGGAGATTTTGAACGCAGAGTTTTCAAGCTATCCACCTCAAATTTTTCCACGTCATTCTTCACGCCATTCCTTAACGTCAAACGAAAGCGTTTTTTCGTTATTTAAAAATTTCACATTTTTTCTTAAGGCCTTCAGCTACAGTAACGGGTATAAAATCATGTGCGAATTTAACAATTTGTTTTCGTATGAAAAAGTGATTCACTCATAAAGTTAATTACAGATCTATTTAGTATGAATATCAAGCTGTTAGAATATATATATATATATATATATATATATATATATATATATATATATATATATATATATATATATATATTTCTTTTTCGATACACAAAATGACCGAGTACTAAGATATTTTGTTATCTTTTTTTAGGCGCTCCGCGGCGTGACATTTGGCATCCACAATTTTTGACCTAGAACAAAAAACAAAAATTCTCGTCAATCTACATTAGAATACCTAGAGAAGTACGTACGGAATTTGAAAAATATTGTTTTATTCAAAACTTGTAGGTATTTGAACTTAAGAAATGAATTTGCAGTGAAAAATTTCGTTATAACTGCTCATAAACTGCTCATTAAAATGAAAAGTTTTCGATAAATCCCAAATTCCGTACATACTACTCTGCGAAATGCAATTAGGAACATAACTTTTGAATTTAAAGTAAGTCGAGTAAAAATTGTTGACTTTATTTGCCACGCCAATTGGAAAAAAGTTGTTTCGAGGAGTTTCGAGTAGTCGGCCATTTTGTACATCGAAAAAATATGTATATTTTCTAATAGCTTGATATTCAAACTAGATAGATGTGTGGCCCATTACTGTGGCCTAAGGCCTTAAAGAAAAACTGTCGAAAAAGGTCTAATTTGACACTCCATTTTGATATTCCCACCATTTTGATAATTGTCATCGAAAAAAAATCCTCCGTGTGCCTCTATAGTTATTCATGCTGATTAATAATCTTTTCGGTTTTATTCTTTCTGACAATTTTTAGAGAATAGGACTTTCCACGGTTACGCGCTATTTTTGTAGGGTTCATTTTGCAGTGGCCAAAAAACTATATATAAAAAAAAAAACTAAAATATTAAAAAATATTTGTATGTACCTACGACATAAGTCATTTGAATATACGAAAAAAAAATCGGACTGATTATCGAATTTTATTTAATTAAAAAAAAAACATGCATATCAGCAGTTTACAAACCAGTCACACTAGATAGGTCCCTTAGTCAGAAAATTTTTTTATCTTTGCTAACGGGTCACAACTAGCTCGTGGCCGGAAAAAGAGGAATTTTCGATATTTTTTTCTGGAAATACGTATGCCGGATTTTAATTTTTTTACATTAAACAGTACGTTTTTAAGTATCGTATACAGTTTTTGGATTGAATATTTATAAATGTGGTAGATAAAATGGTTTGTGGAGATCGGTCTTTGAAAGAAAAACGTTCTTCGCGGTGGACACTACTGCGCGGAAACAAATCATCCGTAATAAAAAAAAGTCAAACGCATTAGTTTTTGCCTGAAATTATTAAGTGCTTGGACGAAGAATTCAATAAAAAATTGATTTTCGAAAAAATGACCGCAGTCCCAAGTTGAAGTATCGATTTTCGGCGAAAAAAAAACATTCCATTTTCGTTGATAAAATAACGATGCATCGAAAAAAAAATTACTTCGTTCAAGCACTGCTCCTTTTTACATGCTTATTTTTAAGCATTTTTAGTACATGAATTATTACATGCATGTATTCTTTGCTTATTTTTAAGCATGTAATATGCAATGCAATATTTTACAGCATGAAACATTTTTACATGCTTATTTTTAAGCATGTAAAATTTGAAATTGTTCGATGCAGTGATTTTTGAGATATTGTGATCACTGATTTTTAAGACATTTTGAGAAAAAGCGCCTAAAAGTTCACCATTTTGCGGAACTTGTCTATGAACGCCCATAACTTCCTCAATTTTGAATGGTTCGATTAGAAATTTTCGAAGAACATTTATCCCATGTTATACTTTGAGAATCCGTCAAAACGAAAAATTGATATTTTCGAAAAAAATATCACCTGTTTATAAGCCCGTAAGCCGTGTTTGTTTATTTTTTTCGAAGCCGTAACCAGGTCTTTCCGAAAAATTCATCCCCTTCGAAATCGTAAAACTTTTGCGCAAAACCCGTTTTTCTGAAAACCTAATTTTTCTCGAGTTATTCGTCGTAAGAGTTTCAAATCCGATAATGGATACGAGGGTATGTGCGTATACGGCAACCCGCCTATTACAAAGGCCGCTGCTGCTGCTGCTTCACGTGTGCTATAAACACGATGCATTGTTTTCATACGCAAGGAATATTGCACCCTATCTTCGTACAGCACCTAAGCGCGCGTGAAGGAATCCGTAACTCGTCGACCGGCTATTTTCGAGGCTTGTTAAACACGAGCCTCCACCATTCATCGCCATAATACCAGATTTATCATTCTACATTTTGCCCCCCCCCCCCCCCCCCGGTCTTCCATGGAATGCACTATTTCCCATAGCGGGAATATTCTTGTACGATGCAGTTTTTTGAGATTTTTGGTGAAAATTGCACATGAATATCAAAAGATTCTTACTGACCTCTGATACGCCGAGGGTTGAAGGTTTTTACAACGGGCTTGACAAAAAAAACGGTAAATACGTGGGGATGATTTTTTTCTTTCATTTTTAACTGAAAATTTCGTTCATTGAATAACCTTGAAAAACTTGGGCTCAATTGCGAAGTAGATTACAAAACTTTGGTATTATCTCGGTCTTTGGATCACGCGAAAACCGCTATAATGGAGAAGTGGCGTGAAAGCTCAAGGCTCCCTCTTCCTTGGGGGTCTCCGAGGTCTCATTGTGGAAGCGTAAATGAAATACTTTCGGGAAGATCTGAGACTGCGATAAAATAATCATATGACTAGGTTGTGATTACGATCATACTGGGACCGAAGTTGGGGCTGATGAATTTGCTTTAGAAAAAAAAAACTACCGGCAATGCGCAGCAACTTCCAACGGAATGGACCAAAAGACGATGTACATGTGAGACGAATGATCACTTTTTTCACATGTCTCGCTTATTACAGTCGTGCTGTCGCTAAAAAACTCCGTAATCGGAAAAAAATTGGCCAGTTTTTTGACAGGTGATTCTGTAAGTGCCGCGGGTGCTAAATCCAAGTTTGCCTAAAAATCGGGGTGCGGGGTTTTTTTAGGAAATGAAGGGGGGGTGGGTGTGGATTGATGCCAAACTACAACCCCTACGAGGTCGGCGCCGTGAGACAAAATGTTCAGAAAAATCCGGGCTTTAGTTTTGTCCACAGCGCCGAAGTCGTGGAAGTTCATTTTGGGGGTGAAAAAGTGGCGTAAAATTTTGAAAAATCAGTTTTAATTCAATAACTCTTTAGGAAAAATTCGTACACTTTTTGTTCAAATGGGAACGTTGTAGCCCTGGAAAAGACGCGTCGATCGAGTATTTGATCAACACCCTCCGATGATATATTCGACCCAAAAAAATTGTTCACATACCAAAAAAATTATTGTTTATTGAATAACTCGAAAACAATCGATTTTTCGGGTATAGTTTAAATGTACGAAATGTAGAGAATAATTTTTCTACGTTTTCGTTTCTATGGACCACCCCCTCTCAGGGGTTGAAAATGCAAAATGAAATTCTAGGAAAACTATTGACCGCACGAATTCGCCGCCGTGGAACATTTTGTAGCTTGAACCCTCAGCTATGTTTTTGTCCACAGCGCCAAACTCGTATCTCTTCATTTTCGGTCAGTAGTTTTTTTCAGAATTTCATTTTGAAATTTCAACCCCCAGAGGGATTGGAAAAAGCAAAATTCAAGGGTGGTCCATGGAAACGAAAATATGGAGAAAATTATTCTCTTCATTCCGTACATTTAACCCTCCCTGAAAAATGGATTGTTTTTGAGTTTTCAATAAACATTTTTTTCATACTTCAACAATTTGTTTGGGAGTAAATATATAATCGGAGGGTGATGATCAAATACTCGATCGACGCGTCTTTTCAAGGGCTACAACGTACTCAATTGAAAAAAGTGTACGAATTTGTCCTAAAGAGTTACTGAATTAAAATTAATTTTTCAAAATTTCACCCCACTTTTTCACCCTCAAAATGGACGTCCTCGAATTCGGCGCTGTGGACAAAATCGAAGCCCGGATTATTCTGAACATTTTGTCTCTCCGCGCCGACCTCGTGGGGGTTGTAGTTTGGCATTAATCCACCCCCATCCCTCTTCATCCCCTAAAAACCTTACACCCCGATTTGTAGGCAAACTTGGATTTACCACATGCGGCACCTACAAAATCACCGGTCAAAAAACGAGCCTTCTTCTATTTTTTTCCGATTCTAATATACAGCATGACTGTACTATTATGCCTGCAAGGCGTATGATCCACTGTAAAGATAAAAAATAACACCTATCCGAAAAAATTATGATTTTATAGACATCAATCCGATAATTATTTACTACCCTTAAGCGATCATCACAGTGTAACAGGTCAAAAAATAGCTGATTTTCGCGATTTTTGTTTTCGATGGTTAAAATACGCTAATCAGACTGATTTTTTAAATATCAAATTAAAGCACTCGTAAAGAACAGAAGATACATTTTTAAGCGTTGATTTTTATTTGTTAAACGGTTGGAAATGTCTTCGATGAAACATGAGTCCTCACGGTGTACACGCTCGTACACCGTGATGAAAATGGCGGTGGTTTGAAAAAAATGGATTCACTTAGCCTATTTTTTGACAGTTTTTCGTTAAACAAATATGAAGATTAAAAAAAAAGCTTCCATAGCATGATGAAGAATGGCGTGAAGAATGTTGTGTCAAAATTTGGGACGAATACCTTGAAAACTCTTTCTTTGCGAGTGTACACCGTTTTGAAATACGATATTTCGAGAAAAACGGGTCCGTCCGCGTCAGGTCTGACGCAGCTGGTCGAATCCGTGCCTTTGTCTAAGAAAGGCAGTAGCAACCGGAATAATTCGAATTTCACCCCAAAAATTAAACAGCATGTTCATAACCGTCTAATTTTTTTTGTTCAATGTCTCTGCTACGGCGAACGCTTCGCTTATTGTAGCTTCCATGTACGGGGTATTTCCCCTTATGACATTCCCCACAATTTCCTCCACTCCACATCCCCAATCAATCCCTACCTTGCGGCCACAGCCGACTTCCCCCTCTGTATCGCATTCACCATGACATTTTCTGCCATGGGGATAGGGAAACTGCGGAAAACCTGTACCAATACAGCCGGTCCCGAGTTCGCTTCCCAGCCTCGGAGCGAGTCGCGTTTCGTCGAGAAGTAGCTCGCAGAACTACAGCCATACGCACACGACACACACACGTTCCGTGTTTTTATTTTTCTCCAAAACTGCGTGACGGCGATTCGAACCCGCGACCTCCCGATGTGCTGATTTCAGAGGCTAGCACGCTAACCACTAGACCAGCAAATCAGTTTTACAACCGTCTATACTATCAAATAAAGCAATAAATCTATTTTTCCGAGAATGTTACACTGTGATCATCCCTTAAATCCTACCCTACGATCCTTCTATATCATACAATTAGGCTCGTTTTCCACCTGAAATTTACACATGCAGTTTTCGCCTGATCAATGATATTCCTGATAGGGATCCAATGCAATCAACAATTGGATCCCTGTACTAAAACGTCAGGCTCGTACATTTGATTCTAATCGGGATTTCCCATTCGAATCCAATTTGAATCTCACTGTATTTCCACATTATCGAACACAATCCGATACGAATGTTGGTGGATCCCGTCGCATTCTATGTGTTGAATACTCTGAATGAAATATATAAATATACATAATGAGTGGATCTTAAAAAAGTATCAATCTTATCACAATAAAGTATAAATCGCTTAACGGAGACTTTGTCCTTGGAGTGCCATATTTCAGGTGTTTACATTTTATTTTTTTTTAAAGGAAACGAGTAAAGCTTTTTGAGTGCAGTTTTTTCTTGCTTTTATTCATGATATCCAGAACGTTAAAAAAATTTTTTTGAAAAAAAAAAACCAAAATGGCTGCCGTTGCAGCTCCGCGAAAACAGGTCCTTAAATCGCGGGAGGTAAACGGCTGACATCACTGCCCCCTCTTTGTTGATCTGAAACACAAATTCGAAGCATATTATCAATCTGTGACCCTTTGGTCATGGAATGACGGATGGGTTTTTCGTTTAGTACAAATTTCGGAAAATGGCGGCAATTTAAAAAAAATCGAATTTTCGCGTTTTTTTCGCATAAAAGGATAAATAATAAATGCAAAAATGTATCTATCGAAAAGACGATCCGTCATTCCGTGAAGACATATTTTCTGAGTATGCTCTCCAAATTTCAGGTCGATATGTTAATTACAGCGGTCAGGAAAATGTCAGCTATTTTTAAAAACGTGTTTTCGAGAAAAACGCGTTTAACGTTTTGTAATGTGTTTACACAAATGTGTTTATAATTACCGCTAATCGGCAATGCCTGGTCCATAGAGGCATCCCTCCTCTTCTTCTAGCTGCTCATGTTGAGCCGCTAACATCTCCCGATGCTCTTTCAAGGACAAAGTCTCCGTTAAAACAGTATACCTTGAAAACCGATTAGAATCATATAACCGAAAATCCACTGTAATCATGGTTTATTATTTATTTTACTGTACTTCGACACATCACGAAGCGTGCAGGTAATGTTTCAACGTGACTTTTCACATACTTTCGACTCGAGCGTGGTAAGAGTTCTCAAACGGCATTGATCGGGAAATAGTGGAAAATCTAATTGGACTCCAACGAGGACTCCCCATGTACGGTGTCCCTAACAAATCTCTATAGCGATGCGGGTGCATCTTGGAACTCCCCAACGAATTTGTCCACCGGATGACGAAGGGATTTTTTTGGGCGATCCAACAAATTCCGGTTGAGAATGTCAAATAGAAAATTCTCAAACGACGTCAATGGGGACATAGCGTGGAATCTTGGGTTTCAATGTGGACTTCCTTCGTGCGGCGTCTCTATCAAATCCCTATAAAATTCAATCAATCCTAACCCATTTCTTCATCATCACAACCAGTCGACATTTTTGGCGCAGCGGTACTTTCCATTTCAATCCAGAACTTGTCATCGTCGCTGCCTTCAACGCTACCAACAAGAGAGTACTCTAGAAGTTCTACGTTGAATGGGGTTTGACACTTTTCGGAAAGAGAGATGGAGAGGGAGAAGGAGAGGGAGAGAGAGAGAGAGGGAGGGAGAGAGAGAGAGAGAGAGAGAGAGAGTGAGAGAGAGAGAGAGAGAGAGAGAGAGAGAGAGAGAGTGAGAGAGAGAGAGAGAGACTAGGTGAACCTAGCCCTTGAAAGTCCGCATGAAGTACGAACTGTGTTTACAAGTAAATTGTTGAAGACGCCTGGGTGTCGGGAAGAATGCGCGTGTGAGAGAAGCCACCGTAAAGAGGTGAGGAGGCATAGTAGTTGCAGAACAAGGGAGGCAGCCAGAGACAGGGAAAAAGGAAACTCTCACGTACACGTCGCAGCGGTAAGATCAGTGGCGATGTAGCTGAGTCTGGTTGCGATTTAAGTTGACACCGCAAAGAAGAAGTTTGGAAGACGTTCGCGAGCGTTCCCATTCCGTTTGCACTCTACGACGGGTAAAGAAAGTCCTCTCCCTTTAATTATCACACCGAAGTTATTCCAGTGTAGAGGAGGGCCAGGGTAGCGTGGCAAGGGTAGCCAAGATTTTCGGAGCCGAGAGGAAAAGCTGTGAGAAAAGAAAGCGGTGCTCGAAGGGAGACCGAGAGTGATGAGTACGAAGACAGTCCAAACCCCGACGAGATGATATAGATATGCATAGGCGCTAGAGGAAACGTGGAAACGAGGGAGAGAGAGGGAAGAAGGGCCTGAGACAGCCCCGAGATTACAATGCAAAAGTTTTCACTCCTTATGGACAGCTAGGGTAGCAGAATGGCGAAGGACTGTGTAGGGTCTCCGGTGAATCGTGTGCGGGGAAAGAAGTCGTTAAGGTGTCCAACGACTGGTGAGTCTTTCGCGTCGTAAAGAGATCCGTGAAGTCACGTTGCGGGATCTCTCGCGGTTTTTCTGCCGTCTGAATCGACTCGTTTCTCTCCCCCTGTCGTCACTCGTCCCTTCGATTATTTTTTTTTTCTTTCGTTCCCGGCTTTCTCCAATTTATTCGTATTTTATTCTTTTCCTACCGTCCCATTCGTTTCGTTATTTCTCAGCGGCTCCGTCGAGTCTACGCATACGATTTAGGGCCAAGCTGTAGTAAAACTTTTACTTTCTTAATAGATCGATAAAATTGCAGGGCATCGTTCTTTTTCTTTATCGGCTCAACTCGTCATTTCTAACGAATTTTCTTATGGAATAATTGTGCAGGTTTCTAAGTCGAGCTTTATCTTGATCGATTCGTAAATTCAGGAGGTTTGGAGTCATACCAGGACCTCGATTTAGGGAACTTCTGTCTACGAACGTTGCCTCCACTGTCGGGCCCGGATCGATATTTGCCGATCGAGTGCCGGTACCACCACTGTTCGCTAAATCGCGATCGTGATCCAGGAACGATTCAGTGATTGAAGGTTTACCAGTGAAATTCATTTTTACGGTTGAACGCGATTTATCTCTCTTCTTTGCTCAGCCTTTTCCGTTCTTTCTAGTTCCACCTCTCAGCCAATTCGTCCTCATCAGTCCAGACGACTCCTGCCAGGCCGAACATTGGCGTCGAAGAAGCCTTCTTCACTCTGATTAACGACTGGAGCAAGAAAAACGGCCTCTCCTACAGAGCTTCGAAAAGATTTCTTTCTACAGAAGCCGTTCAGAGGGTCGATCAGCAGGGAGAGGACCCACAGCATCACTGTGAGATACAGGATACATGAGGTACAGTGCCAAAAGCGCACGAATCCCCAGATGCACCAGGGTCGTTCCAATGAGTCGTCGGATTGGGAGATTATTGATGAAGGGCACGGACATCTCGACCGCACAGTCGAGCCTGCTATCAAGCATGCACAGCAAAATAAAGGACTTTGAGGGGAATTAAGGGGTTATGCCTAGTTGTGAAAGTCGAAAAGTCACTTTATTCTAACCATTATATTTTGAGAGTATATCATCTCATAAATTTTCCGTGAAAATTTCAAGATGATCGGATAAAAATTGACGGCTGCATTAGAGCGTGTTATGTTGGCGCCCAGCGGAACGCTCAGAGCATCGTTCAAAACTTTGAACGCTTTTTTCTCGAATGTACGTTTTCAAAGTCGATTGGAAAAATATCGCGAAAACACTGCATCGATCTTTCTAAAAATTTTAGGACTTTTTATTGATGTAAAAATATAGTATTTTATCGAAGGTTTTTTTTCCGATGTATACTTTCGATTTAATATACGAAATATGCGCATTTTTGTAAAAAATAAGACTCACTTTGAACACGTGCCATTTTTTTTCAAATTTGATATGTTTGAAATGCCTTCGATTAATCATAGGATAAAGTAATGTGCTAATGAAATCTGTTCGATTTGGTTGATATTGGATAAACTGGTTTGGAAGGGCATTGCTGACCGCAAAGGAGTTTTCGAGAAGTGCTTCCCGGACATCGGCTGTATTTCGGTTAAAATTAAATGTTTTTACAGGACAAAATTAGAGAGTGTTCTTTAGATGATACTTTTTCTAGTACATATTTCAGGTGAAAACTCATCATCACGATTTTATTTTAGATAATCCAAAAATGAGTTGTTTTCGACTGTTACTAGGCATGACCCGTTAAAGGATTTAATCTGCAGCGCACATCATTTTTAACGCATTCGACGTCGATGTAAAATTTATGAGATCACTCGTCAGTCAATCGAATCTTCAAAATTACATACTTAGTGTCTTTTCGTTAGGCATATTGGAAATTTCGAAATCACCAAGTCGTTTAATACGAGACACGTTACTTTTAAGCGGAGAAATCACATTGATTTCAGAATATAAGACATGTCAGAATATTTTTACGTGGAGTAGAGTTATTGTGGGAAATTTACGAGAAGATAATTCGATGACGACGATTCATGTTGAATATTTCATAGCAGCTTTGGAGATTGACGATTTAATAATTCGGTGCCTAATTGTGCATCGTTTAAATCTTAATGGTTTATTAGCGCTCGTCAAATATCGACCGTTGTTTCCATTCGATGGCAAATAGTTGCTCATCCGATTGACATTTAATTTTAGAGCTCTGCTCATGAACGTCAGGCGAGTTGTTGACTAAATCAACAAAACGTATGATTGATAATAAAATGATTGTATAGTGTAATAATTGACCAGGGGGACGGATTAAATGGAGGCATTACAGATGAACGATGTGTTCAGACATGGTCGCGAGTAGAAATCCTATTCCGGCTACAAGAAGGCCCGGATCAGGGTTCCTGACTTCTCCTCCAGGCTTTAATCAGGATTTTTAATCAAGCCCTGATCAGTTTTGAAATGCAATCTCTAACTTCGGCCAGGTCAGGGTGGAAAATCAAGGCTTGATCAGGGTGAAAAGTGAAGACCTGACAGGCAGTTCCATCTCTTCGCATTCTTCATTGCACTGCCAACATTTTTCTTTAATAGGCTCTATTTAAATCAAGTAGGTTTTTTCCTTGTATCATGGCCTACTACGATCCTATTTGTTGCAAACAAATTTTTGAGAATATAGAAAAGAATATTTCATAAATCCTAAATTAAATAAAATTCTTAATTTAGAGTTCTACCACAATGATTTTGTATCATAATTCGTCATGCTCTGACCTTCTGAAATGTTCTTCCTCGAAGAAAATATTTGGCCGCCTCTACATGAAATCGAACTAACCACCTACCTACCTATAGTTACGCACGCTGCCCTACACTACCGAGTGTTTGTAGCATCTTAGTCGCAAATATGTCATAAGAGGCCACATGAATTCCTATAATTATTTGTTGCATATAATGAGCTATATCAATTGGTTATCATTGTGATCATTAGAGAGTTTTGACGAATATCATGCTATTTATTTTTCAAATGTAAACTAATATGAGGTGAGGCACATAAAGGGTTACCGAGCAAAAGCACTCAAACTATTGATCATATCCAAAAATGTTTCAGACAAAAGTTTCAGTGTTCGACAAGCCCGTCATACTGGACCACCCTATTTTTTTTTATCGGTGGCTGACCATTACCCAAAGGTAGCCGGATCAAGCAACTGAAGGTAATCGTACATCCGGTTGCCTGACTGTCGCCTGAAACCAGTCGGATCAGGCATATCAAGGCACATAGTAAATGAGGCCTCCGTCCTACAGCGTGATCAGGCCTGAATCAAATGACAGGCCAGCTTGACAATATTTCTACTTGGGTTGAACTCGTGAACATTGAGAAGTATATTATTTTCCGATCCCCCCGATGGTCTTCACCCGGATGTTCTTTCGCCCGTTCGGGGGGCAGGCGCGGCTGACTAAGAAAGACCCCATGCCAAGGTGTTAGCTACCGCGCCGAAGGCTGCATGCCGTAGGGGGTGCTGCGTTGCGTACTGGTGCCTCCCGGCCACCGGGCGATATTCGGGAGTAAATAGCCAAGCCCCAGCAATCACGCCGCTGAGTTGGTGAGACTGCATCACCGTAGTACTCATGGGAATCAAATGAACCAAACTAAACAAAACCAAAACAAGGAGATGGAGGAGATCCTTCAGGGGACAGCTTCCTTAGGAAGCGAACAACCGGACGGATCGGAGCAGGCGGGGGCTGGGCAAGCATATGACCAGCAAAATCCCACATTAGATACAATGGCGCGGCGGAACGCCGCTACAACAAACAACTCCAGGCGGAGAGGGAAGGCCGGAAGTTAGCCATGTCTCCACGGGCTGCTGGGGGAGGCAGGAAGGAGTGCGGAGGTAGGAGCGACTAAACACAACAAGCTGGAACACGATACTCCCAGCCCCTCCAACAATCGTCAGGGCAAGAGGAGCAAGACCCAGGATCAAGGTTCGTATGCTCAGGCGACGAAGGGCCAGGTGACGCTGGCAATGATTGCCGAGGGCTTCCCAGGACGAAAACTAACCCCGGAGGAGGTGGAAACTATCAAGGAACTGATCAGAGAGCGCATCCTCGGATTACCCGAGGGTACAAAAGCCCCCACCTTCACGGGAAAAAGGAGGGGGCACTTGTCTTCACATGCGCAGACGAGCAAACCGGAGACTGCCTTGAAGGCCTCTCCTCGGAATCATAGCTTGGGGAGGCCCGTCTGCGCGTGCTGCCGGTTCGAGAGCTGCCAAAGCAACACCGGGTGGTAGATCACGTAGAGGAGCCCGATCTGACCGCCGAGGAAGCTCTGAAGCTCCTCGACGGGCAGAGCGAGGGGTGGACACCCAGACATTGGATCGTCGCCAAGAGTAATGGAATCAGGGACGCTAAGAGTGCCCACTTCGCAGGCCTGGTAGGCGATGAGTCTCTGGAGGCTCTGAAGAAGTGCGTCTTCAGATCGTTCTGCGGACTGGGTCGCGCTTCAATAAAGGCCAACGAGAAGGACCGGGGTGTGAAGCCGGAGACGACATCAGGAGGGGATGAGGGGGACAAGCAATAAACATGCCCGTTGCATCATTGTCAAGCGGCTTCGGCCATACTGGCCCGGGACATGGCAATGAAGCAGATGGGGATAGCACTGGTGCAGGAGCCATGGACACTGCGTGGAGCTATCAGAGGCTTGGGGGGATGCGGGAGGATATATAACGTCCCATCAAGCGAAAGACCGAGGACGTGCATTGCCACCAAGGGACTGGCCGCAACTTTCCTGCCCCAGAACCGATGATCTTACGGTAATTTTGCTAAAAATGAACCTTGCGGACGGGAGACCGGTGGAGGTGTTAATAGGTTTAGCATATACCTATAACTCCGACGACCTCCCCCCCCCAAGAGACGTTAGGAAACTGGTAGCCTACTCGGAGGAAAGGAGGCTGGATGCTAATTCCCACCATTATGGATGGGGGAGCTCAAACGTCAACTGAAGAGGTGAAAGCCTACGCGACTTCTTCATGGGTGCCGGGCTAAACGTACTGAACAGAGGATGCGAACCCACGATCAGAAACGCAAGGGGTCAGCAGGTTATAGACTTAACCTTCTGTACGGAAAGACTGACAGGACTAGTTTAAAACTGGAGAGTCTCGGAAGAACCTTCGGGCTCAGATCACAGGCAGATACATCTGTCTCTCCAAAATGTGCAGGCTGCCGAATGGCGCCGTAATCCCAGGAAGACGGATTGAGAGAGGTACCGGGTCGCTCTGACGGAATTGGTGCCTAGAATCTCCACCAGATTCCACAACAAAGAAGAGTTAGAGGCAGCATCAACTCAACTCGGGAACGCTGTTGTAGACGCATACGAGGCTAATTGCCCGTCAAGACTCAGGCGAGAGCAGGCCGGAGCACCATGGTGGAACAAGGCTCTGGCGGAGCTCAGGAAAGAGGTAAGAAAAGCGTTCAACAAGGCAAAAATAACTGGAAAACATGAGCACTGGGGGGCTTTGAGAGCCCTTCAATGCAGGTATAGCAGGGAAATAGTCGCAACGAAGAGGAAAAGCTGGCGGGTGTTCTGTGCGAGTGTAGAAGGTGCCCCGGAGGCATCCAGTTTCCGCATAAATCGCAGTCAGGACTGCAGACCGATACTAGGCTGCCTCAAAAGAACAAACGGGTTGTGCACGGAAGGCATGGAGGAGTCTTTACGTCTCCTTGTGGGAACACACTTCCCCAGTTTTCGAGTCCGTAGAGAATGCAAAATAGGCTCGCCGCGAGCAGGAGGGAGGGGCGAGTACGCACCTCGTGAATGGTCTGTGGCGGCGCAGGTCGTGCATCCCAGGGGAGTGGACTTGGCCGTTAAGTCCTTCCAGCAATTCAAATCGCCGGGGCCTGGCGGCATCTTCCCGGCACTTCTTCAGGAGGGATTGGAACAAATGACAGGACCCCTAAGAAAAGTTCTCAGGGCTAGCATAGCTCACAGGCATGGACCGGATGCGTAGAGGGGGACGAGCGTAGTCTTTATCTCGAAGCCAGGCAGAAACGGCCGCGTCCTGGCAAAACACTTCAGACCTATTCGCCTCACATGCTTTGTGTTAAAAACACTGGAACGTTTGGTGGACAGATTTCTGAAGAGCGGTCCACTGAGCGTATACGCGCTGGACGACACTTAGTATGCTTATAGGGAGCGCAGGTCGACCGACACTGTCCTGCATCATCTTGTGAGCAAAACCGAGAGTCAACTAGCTAACATAGGATATGCGCTGGGGGTGATTCTGGATATCAAGGAGGCCTTCGGCAGCACCACATATACGGTAATTGAAGAAGCACTGGCCAGTCACGGAATGCCTAGAGCGCTAATTTGGTGAACACACAGCATGCTGGCAGACAGGACACTGACTGCCAAACACGGTGGAACAACTGTCAGTGGGACACCGGCGAGGGGCTGTCTGCAGAGCGGAGTGCTCTTCCCCCCTGTTGTAGTGCCTCGTAGTGAACGAACTACTGGAAAACCTGAGAGGAACAGCGGTAAACGTCTATGGCTATGCGGACGACGTGACCATCATGGCGAGAAGCAACTTTCTTCCAGAACTAAAGGAAGATAGAGACTGATAGATAGAGCACTCCAGATCACGCCAGCCTGGAGTGTGGCAAAGGGTATGATGGTCAATCCACAAAAAACCCACGACATGATCTTTACTAGGAAATATAAGCCCGCCGCCATCGGCCCAATCGATTTCGGTGGGGGCGAAGTGACGTATTCAACAGCAGTTAAATACCTTGGAGTTTATCTAGATCCGAAACTAAACTGGCACCGGCACCTCGAGACTAAGAGGAATATATTCTACATTAGCTTCTGGGCTTGTAGACGCGCCATAGGGCAAACCTGGAGCCTGAAGCCCAGGGTGGTTATACAGGGCGATACTGATACCCCAACTAACGTACGCGGCTGTCGTCTGGTGGCCGGCTGTTGAGCTGTCTCATGCTGGCAGCTCAACAGCCGGCCACCAGACGACAGCCGCGTACGTTAGTCGGGGTATCAGTATCGCCCTGTATAACCACCCTGGGCTTCAGGCTCCAGGTTTGCCCTATGGCCCGGGACAGGCTCCAGGTTTGCCCTATTTGCCCTATGACAGGGAAGCTACCGATTCTCATTAAAACAGGATAGAATGCCAAGGAAATTCTGGGTGACCAAGACCTTTGTGATAAAAATACCCACACGGGAGGACTGGAACTATCCAAACTCGCTGCACCACCCGAAGGCCGATTCATGGTGGGTGGATGGTTCTGGAGCAAATAGCCGCTTTGGAGGGAGAGTTTTTAACTCTAGGACCGGTTGAAGGGTCTTCCAATAGGTGAGCTAGCAACGGTATTCCAAGTCGAGGTGCTGGCCATCCACGAGTATATGAGGCTGTGACTGTCTCGGGGAGCTAAGGGTAAAAATACCCTGGTGTACTCCGACAGCAGGGCAGCAATCGAAGCGCTTGGCAGTCCCTGTGCTGATTCATCGGTGATCTGGGACTTTATGCAGGCGATCAACACAGTAGGGGCACAGAATAAAGGAATGATATGAATTTATGGTCACCAGGAATTCCGGGGCTATGAGGAGGCGGACAGGCTGGCCAAAAAAGGAACAGAAGTGAACGCGGACCGCCAGGTAATCAGCGTCCCCTTTGCAACTGGGAAACGCATAATTAGAGCCGAAACACCTACGCCTCTCGAAAACGCGGGGTGGGTGTAGGCAGGCTAAGCTCTTTATGGAGAAACCATTGCCGGATACAGTTGGGGAGCTCCTGACACTAAGCAGAAGAAGGCTGAGACTGGGCATTGGACTCTTAACAGGAGACATTGTTCTTGGATCTCACCTATCCAGCCTCGGACTAACTTGGCAAAGAGAATGCCGGCTATGCGAGGAGGAGGAGGAGAGCCGTGCTCGCATTCTGTGTCGCCACCCCGCATTAGCAATCGGCAGATACAAACTTTGGAGGAGCATGTTTCTGACACCCAAAAAATTGACAGAACAGAGGATTACGACCATGTGCAGCCTGGCTGAAAAGGCCGGGCTTGAATAGCGGTTCGCTTAGCCCTTTAAAAGAGCGAGATTGCACAATGGAACCTTTGGATCTAGGTGCACACTTAGGACCCCAGTGACCCTGCCCGCTATTATTATTATTACTACAGCTACATTATTCTCCGATGTTATAAATTAAAAACAGATTTGGATTCTTTTTGCAGCTATTGATTTTCTAAAATACTTTAATTAGAAACAAATGTATTCTATCTTCTGTTTTTTAATGCAGGCTAAACTACTTGAATAGGGTCATCACTATCTAGCGCACAATCTCTACTCTGCCTTCATCTAAAACTATTTCCGTTCCGAGATTACATACTTATAAAGCAAAAAAAAAGTATCGACTAGATACTAAATTTACCGAACGCGCCGCCAGTTGGTGAAGAAATTACATTCCTCGGGAAAATGAAAATTAAGGGTTTTGCGGGAATTTAATAGTAACTTCGTATTCAGGTGGGGGAAAATACATTATTTATGGATTATGGACTTGTAACAACATTTTTTACCCATCTCAGCTAAAAATAAGTGGCTTCACTGAATCGTTGACCACTACTTGTCTGCTACGATTAGGAACTCCACTCTCTGCTCATTCGCTTCGTTATCGTTTTCTCTTCAAAATGCCGTTTGATTAATTGAGTCCCGATTAATTTTCGGGTAAACTAATTGACGCATCAGGAAGAATCCAACGACATTCTGTAAGTCTAAAAATAATCCATTGTGTACCGAGGAAACAAAGTGGGACCTCACGCGATGTTATCAATTGTCGTCTTCGCTTCCCGCGCTCGTCTACGATTCGTACTGAAATGAACATCGCACTCGGCGTAAAATCCCCTATCTCCACGGTGCCCCTGATTATTTATATAACAAAACCATGATTTCCGAGCTTTTGTAGCGTTAAATATATATGGCCGCCCGCATGTGCAGAAGGTGTATTACATGCGGAGGCTGTATCGCACATGGAAGGCGAATCGCGCACGCCGCCCGGTGGCGGAAGGGTGGCCCCCTCGTTGACACCAAACGTAATTTTGAAATGTCTCAGCATATCTTAATTTACTATCTTATTAATAATTTATAACAAGGCGTACACCGTTCACACGCACGAAAAAGCGAGGAAAACATAATTGCGTTATATCAGAGTACTTATTAAATGCATCATTATATTTGAATGTACTATTGGTACAGGTAATTTCGGGATGAATAAATATATATTTTTTATCCCGATACACGTTTGTCGTGGTGTGAAGTGAAAGTGACAGCTGAAAAACTGACAGCTGTTCCGTAACGGCGTTCAATGACCGTGAGCTTGACAAATGCAAACGCGCAAATTTTGAAGGCCTTGTCCCTAAAATACCTCTTTAGGTCCTGTTTACACGCACGAAAAAGCGAGGAAAACATGTTTGTGGTATTCAAAATCCTTTTTGTAACTGCCCCAGTGAGTTTTTGTCACTCAAATCGAACCGACGATACAGATGTTCGAAATTTCGCGTTTTTGGCTATTTTGGGAAAGATCTGAAAACATTTTTTTTCGGCTTTCAATACTTGTCAAGGGCCTATGAGACATGAAACTTTCCGCGAATTACGAATATCACGGAGTTTTTATCCGAAGCTCAAAATCACATCCTGGAAAAGGTTCAAAAAACGCGTTTTTATAGACTTTTGTCGATTTATAATTAACATTTAAGGTTTGGAGGGAAAATGAATGGTGAATTCGTTTTCAGGGGGAAAAATACATCGAAATGGACTTGTAAAAAAAATATTTTAAATTCAACAGGCATTACGGCCAAAAAAATGTTCTCCCCTCATCGCTGCTTATTTATTTTATGCTTCAATTTTGAACTCCACTCTGTGCTCAGTTTCTTCGTTATCGTTTTCTCTTCAAAATATCGTTTGATTAATTGAGCTTCGATTTTTAACAATCTTTGAAAGACGAAGCATCGATTTTTGCCATCTTTTACATACATTTCCCTTGCATACCCTTTGCCTCTTTTTCGGCCATTTTTCAAGTGGACTTTCCGGGAAAACTAATTGAGATATCGGGATGAACTCGACGGCATTCTCTAAGTCGGCCAAAATCCTTTTTAAAAGCCTACCATAACTTTATCTCACTCAAATAGAACCGCCGCTACGGCTATTTGAAATTTTGGGATTTTGACGAATCCGAAAAAGTGGCCAAATGGTCGAAATGTCTTTTTCAACTTTTAAACAATGTCGACGGTCTATCTAATGGGGATTTTTCCGCTGATTACGTATATCATCAAGTTTTCTTCGAAAGCTCAAAAATACGCTGACTGAACCCGAAAAATCATTAGAAAGTGCAGAAAATAATTTTTCCGCACGTTCGACGATTTAAAACATAAAAATGGATGGTTTCGGGAGAAATGATTGGTGAAATGATCCCCAGGGCATACAAATACAAACATATGGATACAAAAAAAATAATTAAAGATGCAATTTTGTTCGCACTTTGGCCAAAAAAACGTCGATTCACTCAGGCACTGCTCATTTCTTTCTCGTTTCGATTCAAAACTCCGCTCTGCGCGCATTCTCTTTGCAATCATTTATTCTAAAAACTGTCATCTGATTTATCGAGAAACCATTATTTTTCGTTTTTTGGCGGATATTTGGCGGAATCCGCATAAACCTTTCAAATACAGAAAAAAAATAACTGCGTTCCTTGTCAGAGAGAGAGAGAGAGAGAGAGAGCGAGGGGGAGGAAGGGAGGAAGAGAGAGAAAGCGAGAGAGAGAGAGAGAGAGAGAGAGAGAGAGAGAGAGAGAGAGAGAGAGAGAGAGAGGAGTTGCGGTATTTCTCTTGTGATTTCCTTATCTCTCGCTCGGCTGCCCCCTTATTCTTTCTTCGAGTTATTTATTTATGCTTTCCACAATCTCTTGTACTTTTTTCTGACTCTCTCAATCTCTCTCGAATCGCTTAGCCCTCTGGAGCGTTTAATTTAATCGAAAGGCTATTTCGTTGACTCGGTTATTGCTTGCTCTGTCTGTCACACCCCTCTTGGCACTCTCGCTCTACAATCAACTTTCGGAGTTTGCTGACTCAGGCTAAATGACCGCTACACCGATGTTAAACTTTTGGGAACATAAACCACAACGAAAATTGTTATCGTAAAATCCAATGTGTACTTTGGGGTGATCCGAGTTTTTTTCCTCACGCAATAAAAGTGCAGACTTTGACTTTCAAAGTAAGTCTGCAAAGTAGCGTGCATTGCATGAAACTTTAAGGGGGTCTCATATGCCGAGAATTGAAAAAAAAGGCTAAGGCAAGTAATTCTACAAATATTGAAAGAAAAGAAAAGTTCGCCAGGTTTTTCAATACTCACCACCACGTTCAATTTGAATATTAATTTTTCCATAATTATCTACGAATTTTTTTAAAATTTCTGAAATGACAATTTGAACAATCTAAAGCAAAAAAGGAGAGGCCTATTGACGGGATCTCGTCATATCTCGTCATAAAAAAACGAGAGGAGCACAATTTAAAAAATTCCAGTTCGTTCTTCCGCCCGTCCCAAAGTATACCTATACATGGAGTGAACTTTTCATTTTTTCCGCGCGTTTTCGCCCAACTTTGTCGAGCGCTGAGCATCGAGTTAGCGAGAAAAAAAAGCCGAAAAAGTATCCAGTAATTCGCGCCTCATTTAAATATTATAACGTTTCCGGGTCTGCGTGCTCGATGGTGTGAACAAAGTCTGACAGAAGCGCAGGGAGGTGGCAGCCTGCAGACATTCCCTGCGGGAATATTCTCGTGCTCCGTTGAAATGCTTCGCTACGATTTGCATACGTTACTTTGAGCGAAACGTCGAAACCGCGATGGTGGCATTGCGCGAATATAACACGAGAAGCTCATTCAGGTGTACCACGGGCTGGTTTATTTAAAATACAGGTGTGTGCGTGTGTCTATACAGGGTGACAATCACAAGGTGGCCATGCGTTTTAAGGGTCTTGAACAGAGATTTTGCGACTGGAAAAATAATTATTTTTAATGGCTTTCTAAGTCGTCTTTGGAACAAATACAGCGTATTTTTGTGATGAGTAGTATTTGCCAGAAAAGATTGAGCATTCTGGAAAAAAAATCAAAATTTAATTTTGAGATCAGCAGAATGAAGATAATTTAATTCTGAATTCAAAACACTCCTAAAAACATTTTTCTCTCTTTGTTATTTTAATTGGATTCTATTTATCCATTTGGAAATGCATATTTGAGAATTTTTTTTCCTGATGACGCGATGCATGACAAAAGTTTTCCAGGCGTGGATTCGAAATTTAATTATCTTCGTTCTGCTGCACTCAGCATGGAATTAATTTTTTTTTCCAGACGGCTCAATGTTTTCTGCAGAAGACTGACCATGTGTGTTTTAAGGTTTTTGCGCGGAGATTTCGTGACCGAAAAAATATGATACTCAGTGGTTTTTAAAGTCCTCTTTGAAAAAAAACATGTCGTATTTTGAATTCCGCTGAATGAAGATAATTGAATTCAGAAGTCGAAACACTAAAAAAAAAACTTTTTCTAAGGGGCATCCGATTGACCCACTTTAAAATGTATCTCTAATCACTTTTTTCTCGATTATGGAATGCACAAAAAAATTTTCAGTCATGTTTCGTTTTCGGAATTTGATTATCTTCGTTCTGCCGCACTCATAAGGAACATCCCTGAGATTTTGTTGAAATTTGGATATGTTATAAAGCACCGGAAAGTAAGCGTTACGTGTTTTATTTATCGACGGAAAAACGGTTTTAAGGGCTGAAACGAACTCTCGAAAATAGGGGTGGTTTTCGTTTTTCGTCGCTAACGTTATCGTTCTCATCTCCAATGTATAGTGCACAAAAAAATAAACATTGTTGCAATTTGAAATTTTTTAATATCTCGTACCGTTAAAACGTCATCGACGAAAAACATCCCCATCTCTGAGGGTGCGTTTCAGCCCTTGAAACCGTTTTTCCGCCGATAAAAAAAATACGAATCGCTTTCTTTTCGGTGCTTTATAACATGTCCAAATTTCAACAAAATCGAAGGGTGTCACCTAAGGAATGTTCCTTGTCAGCATCGAATTTCAATTTTTTTTCCAGAAGGCTCCATTTTTTCTGGCAAATACAACTCATCACAAAAATGCGCTGTATTTTTGTTTCAAGGCCTTGCAAAACCATTAAAAATCATTTTTTCCCCAGTCGAAAAATCTTCGTGCAAGACCCTTAAAAACGCATGACAATCTTATTATTTCCACCCTGAATATGTAATATATTTACGTTTATGTACATATCTTTGGAACAAACGATCCGTATTTCTACTTGTCGCCATCCCTATATAGATATACACAATCGCCCAACGACACACACCCACAAATAAGGGCACCTTGTCTCTATTTGAATATACTCTATTGTAAAATGTCACAATACCAAATGATTAAAAAAACAATATGTTACGTAAGCAAAATCAACATTCTAAAAGGATTCGATTTTTAAAAAATGACAAAATGAGAAAAAAATCATTTGTAAATGAATTATGACAGTTAAAAAGATGGAGTATAAAAAGGATAAACTTACACTTGCTACTAACAATGAACATCACTTAAGTGTCTGCCTTTGATTTTGTTGAAACTCATATATGTGATATAGCATTGAAAACTATTAGACACATTTTTTTATTAGCAGACAAAGGGTTTCAAGGACGGAAACCACCCCTCAGAGAAAGGCGTGTCGAGGGGTGATATTGCACTTTCACCCACAAGCAGTCCACCGATTAAAATGAAACGGAAGCCAAAATTCTTTCCATGTAAAGCGATGCAAAATCCGCTACAGAAGTATTAACAAAAAATTAAATTAAGGGGTAACACGCTTTTCTTTCAAGGGTGCCCCCATGGAAATTTATGTATGTAAAATATATGCTACATATATATATATATATATATATATATATATATATATATATATATATATATATATATATCGGTCGCATCTGTAGTGACGAGAAAAAAGATATATGCTACGTATAAACACTATATATGATGCATATATGAGGCATATACGACGCATATATTTTCGATATATTTTCAGTCTATTTTTTTGTCAGAAAAATATATAAGAAATATATGCGTCATATATGACTCATGTATGTGTCATTTATGCGTCATATATGACGCATACATTTTTGATACACATTCCTGACAAAAAATATATGCTGTGTATAAACACTATTACAGTTAAACTTAATAAAACTTAAAACTTAAACTTAAAAAAACTTGACTGACAGTTAAAGTACGCTATTACATATAAACACTATATACAGATATGCTGCGCATATTTGTATACATGTGTCATATATGTACCATTCATGCAGTACATATGCGGTATGTACGCAGTGTGTATGCAACATATATGCTAAATATGTCTGGTATATATGCAGGGTAAATGCTACATATATCATTGATATATGATACATTGATATACAGTAATACCACGCATATACATCTCATATATAAAAACGTTACGAAAATTAGAATTTGGCACATATATGCAACATATATTTTCAATATATGGCATACATTTCACATTTATTACAATTATTAATAAAATAAATTTGCAGTATATTTTTGCGTATATACATTTCCATGGGGGTGGTTTCCCCGCATAAACACGTATTTCCGCCGATAAAAAAATACGTGTTTCAAATGCTTCATCCCATATATGAGGTTGAACATAATCGAAGGCGGACACTTAAGTGATGTTCCTTGTAAGTATAAGTGCTGGTAAAATGTATTGTTATATGTGGCGATGAACGGTAACACCTAGATCAATTCCTCTCCAAGTGCTAATTTGCATTATGTTGCCGCCACCGGTAGGTTCTCTTGTACCCTCGATCAACCGGGCTGCTTCGATGTTTCGTTGTGAGACCTACCCCTCTGTCTCGCCCATTCACACAAGCACTCTCGACATGCCGCACACCCATTCATGATCCCTTTGGTGTGTTTATCTGTTTAGGTATTCGACTTCGATTGAATATTGTATCGGCTCTCTGCAGCTCCCTCCTCCGCCCCCAATCGCTCATCACCTCGTCTCGATGTTTTAGGCAACACGGCTGGAGCACATGCCGAAGCATCCAATAATGCAATAAAGCATAGCCTGGTTCTGGAACGAACCTTGATTGCGTTATATTTCAAGCTTCATATAGACCCATTAACCCACTTCGAGTATGACGTTTCTCTTTTACGATCTTCCTTTCCTTCGATTACCATTGCTGATTCTACGTATAATAAAACTGCAAGGGGCCCTTTGTCTGTGGTCTTTTTATCTCCACAAAATTTCTTCACGAATCATTTATATTGTAACTGCAACAAGTGGAAAGATCCTATGTGGAAAAATGAATCGGAGGTCTGTAGGTTTGCGTGCCTGTGGCTCGAATACTACTGGATCAATTTGGATGAATCTTTTATGAAAACACAGCCCGGAGAGAGGAATACGGTTGAGAATTTTGGACGTTACGGCATGAAGTCAATTACAATTACGATAAACAAACATACAAACAAACACAACGCTTAGATTGAATAAACGAATGGACGAATAAACATTTATGAATAATCAGGAGTTGTGCGTAATTTTTCCATTTTCGTAAACTGTCTTTACAGATCATTATCATCAGCGAGAAAAAGATCGAGAAAGAAAATTAACGTACGAACGTAAAAACCAACTGATCGAATAGTCAAAGATTCAGTTGATGAAGCGTGCTGATGGCAGTGTTGTAGTTTAGAAATGTGAAGAAATCGACTTTTTTGCATTTTCTTAAAGTATATACTCCTAAGAATTTGTCGCTTGAAGGAAATTTCGAAATTCCCAATATTTACATGGTTATAGCAATTTGAAACGAGACCAGAATAGGATCGACCGGTCGGAGCTACGAATTTCGGAAGCTTCTCCTTAGACGCTTCTTAAGTTTGGAGCTTCGTGTAAATATAACCATGTAAATATTAGGAATTTTTTAATTTCCTTCAGTCGACCCACTCTTAAGAGCCTATACTTTAAGAAAATGCCAAAAAATCGATTTTTTTTCTTCAAATTTCCTCTAGCTTTCTCAAGCTAGAACTGCAAGGAATAAAGAGCTTAAGAAAATCATCATTTCGATGTCGAGGAAGGCACACTTTACGAGGCAGGACTGGCCGATTGATACAAGGTAACTATGCCTTTATACCACTTAGATAGTCGCGTTTGTCGGAAATTGGACTCGAATCTTCAAACGCAACTACTTTTTACAACCTGGTTGAAAAAATCTCGACTTCTATTCGTCCAACTGACTTCAAATTTAGTATGGATCTTCAGTATATATCCGTCTATCGTCCCTACCTTGAACATCGCGACATTATTATTATTGCTAATTTAAAAATATTTAACCTTGAAAAAATAGGGCGAAAATTAACCCTTTTTGGTACCTGCCCTAACGGCATTCTTATTAATCGAGAATATTTTTTTTTGTTTCTGTTTCAGATTAATGGGAGCTTTAGAATCATGTCAACCGGCTCAACCCTTTTTTCACGGCCATATATAAGGCCCATACCCTTTTCCGTTTTTATTTTCTTGCACGAAAATTTGTTTGTAAGTTCTTGAAACATCAATAAAAATACTGTAAAAAAATGGATACTAAAAGAATATATATATATTTTTATTAAGCCCGAAAAAAACACTCAAAATGTAGGCCTTTAGACTAGAATACCCTGTTAAGGGAGACTTTGTCCTTGGAGTGCCATATTTCAGGTGTTTACATTTGATTTTTTTTTCAAAGGAAACGCGTAAAGCTTTTTGAGTGCGGTTTTTTTCTTGCTTTTATTCATGATATACAGAACGTTAAAAAAAAATTTTTTGAAAAAAAAAACCAAAACGGCGGCCGTTGCAGCTCCGCATTTTTAAAAACGTGTTTTCGAGAAAAACGCGTCTAAAGTTTTGTAATGTGTTTACACAAATGTGTTTATAATTACCGCTAATCGGCAATGTCTGGTCCATAGAGGCATCCCTCCTCTTCTTCTAGCTGCTCATGTTGAGCCGCTAACATCTCCCGCTGCATTTCAAGGACAAAGTCTCCCTTAATAATGGGAGGAAATATAAAGGAATGAAGACAGATTGTTATGGGTCAGAATCCCTCACAGTAAGGTAAAAGAGTCTGTCCTCGTCTTTTGCAACGAAAATTTTAAAAAATATGGAAAATCAAAAGAATTTGTCATAGACAGGATGTCAACTGGCAAAGCTAACGGCATTGCTAGTATTGGAACAAAAGAAAACTGGGCTGAATCATTTCATTCAAACGATCATTCCTCTTGATTTGAGTGCCACGGTGTTGAAATCCTTGTTATCTTTCAGGATCGCAATCGACTCACGAAATGCTATCCTTCGGGATCATGAACTAGCGACGGACCGGATATGAAAAGCTTTTTCACTCTCTCATTGCTGCCCAATATGCAAATGCTTCAATTTCCTTAAGTTCGGGACCGTCGGTGAAACACGTTGTAAGCAGGAGCCCAGGAAATACTAACGTCTTATCCGAAAACCGTAATCCCTCGAGATCTTCAGTTCCGAACCCCGTAGACCCGCCATTCCTCACTCTCGTTTTCCCGCGCACTTCAAAAGGTTTATTCACCTGCCATAAATCGATGCAAAAAACGTCGTTCCTCGTCTCGCTTGCTTCTATCAAAAGAACCGCTCTGCATTTCAAAGTCTGATCCCCAATAGCCTTATCTACTTCCCTTAGGCACATTCAAGCACCCGTACCTTTGCCGTTATCACTCCTATATATTTTCCTGTCGCAGCCCTGTTTTCTGGTTACCGCTTACCTCCTTACCTGGCCCTCACCTTCCTCTCGTTACATTTTATGATTTTTTTCACTTTCGGCATACGAGTAGCTCAACTCCGTGGAGTTAACCTTCTTTTGAAAGAATCAGCAGTCAGTCAAAATTTGACAAAGCTTGCTTTTACTTTGAAGAACTGCACGAGCTGAAAAAGAATTCCGTCCCGATCTGATTTACACCCCGACTGTTCAAAAAAGCCACATGTGATTTAAAATATTGTATCAACGGATCAACTGGTATGAGTTTACATCAGGGTGTCTTTTTTTAAATTATTTTTATCACAATTTTTTTATCGCAATATGTTGTTGGATTAAGTTTATGACCCGTAGGCGTGCAGAGTAACACCTTGTGTATGATCGAGTACGCGAGTATACGTACATGTGAACGTACACTTTAGGGCTTACATACACCTGAGACGGCTAAAAGCAAGGTTATGTTCAAGATTTTTTTGTGTATGAAACAGAATTTTAATGAACGACAATCATATACATTTTGAAGTATGACATTTTATCTACATTGTGTGAAAATTTGGGTAAAACATTTCAAACGGTAAAAAAGTTACTGTCGTTTTCCTGAGACGTGTTTTTGTTCACAGCGTTTGCGGTACCAGACGTGACTCTGCCATTTTTTATGTAAGAAAATATTTGTTTCTTAAAGTAGGTAGATAAAACTAGTACTTATCGACCCGGAATTATTTTTTTTTATTTTGGGCCGTGGTAGTCACTGGAATGTAACAGGCGATTTTTTCCCTCAAAATTATTTCGTACTTGTGATGAAAAAAGAAACTATGCCAGGCATCGCCAAAAACGGCTGGATAAGTACTAGATTATTGTCTGAAGCATAACTGTGCAAAACCTAATCCCGATCGGTCTAGTGGTTGCAGAGATATTTCTGGTACCGATTTTGAAAATACCGTTTCGAGTAAAACGCGTTTAAAGTTTGCTCGGGCCGTTAGTCGTTGCTCACTCGATCAGTTACAAAACGCTATAACTTCGTCATGACTGCGGATTTCCTCATGTAATTTTCAGGATAGACACTCAAAGGATGGTACTTTCGAATGAGCACTTTTTTGAAAAATCGATCTTTTTTATCTACCCAGGTGTATGTAAGCCCTTAAGATGGTGAATGTGAAAATCTTAAGACACAGGCATACGAAAATAGAAACTGTAGATCTGCATATGTGTGCCTGATGTAGACGAAAGTGTCACTGGCACATGCTGTATCTGTGTGGATATATATATATATATATATATATATATATATATATGCATATATATATGTATATATATGTGTATATATATATATATATATATATATATATATATATATATATATATATATATATATACGTATAATATACCAGATATGAAGTGAGAAGACGTCTCCCGGTGGTTTTGCTTTACTTTGCTTGCACCTCCGAACGACCGAAAAGCCGATCTATGGGTACGACGCGAGAGCAAGCAAAATCCGCATATTTCCACATCGTCGAGTACGAACGATGATGTGAAAAGTTTTGTGGAAGTGTTGCCCTCACGGGTGCTACGGGACGTTCTGCTATATACATAATATATATTTGTACCCGCGGTTTCAATCGTCTTAGTCCATAGGATACTCAACGCGAAGAGGGACCACTTTGAATCAGCGGGACCACTGCTTCCGCCTCTTGAAAAATGGACAGCACCGCGGAGTACGTTTCGTGCACGTTTGATGGCGAAAAAAGTATGACTAGGCTTTAAAAGGTTGAAGTCATTGGATAGCTCTAAATTGAAAATACAAATGATGGAGCTGCTACAATTTTATTGATGTCGCTGTGTTAAACGAGTTCGTTTGTGCTTGTTGGAAAACGTGGAAGTTTTTACACCGTATAAGTCTTTTAAATGGACCACTTATAGGAATCCTGTATTCTTAGGCGATTTGGTGGGTAGCAGAGATTGAGAGAGGGCAATGGGCGTGGACTCCAGATCATTCAGTTACACGCACACTATTAGACATTGCTTGAAAATGTTTCCATTTCTGGTAGATAGGTGCTGGAACAGTTAGGGAAGATCTCTCTAAGAGATACGTAATCGCGATGAGAAACAGTAGGATCCAAAAATGAAATAAAGTGACCCTTACCCAGAGGTAACATTGAGCCACAATGGAAACTAGAAACAGTTGACAAAAACTACAATCAGTTGATGAAAAGTACAACCAGTTGATAAAAACTACAACCAGTTGACGAAAACTACGACTAGTTGATTCGAACTACAACCAGTTGATAATAACTACAACCACTTGACGAAAACTACAATTAGTTCATGAAAACTACAACCAGTTGACGAAAACTACAACCAGTTGATGAAAACTACAACCAGTTGATGAAAAGTACAACCAGTTGACGAAAACTACGACCAGTTGATGAAAACTACGACCAGTTGACGAAAAGTACAATTAGATGATGAAGACTACAATTAGTTCATGAAAACTACAACCAGTTCACGAAAACTACAAACTGTTCACGAAAACTGCAAACAGTTGATGAAAACTACAACCAGTTGACAAAAACTACAACCAATTGATTAAAACTACAACCAGTTGATGAAAACTACGACCAGTTGACGAAAACTACAATTAGATGATGAAGACTACAATTAGTTGATGAACACTACAACCAGTTGATTAAAACTACAACCAATTGATTAAAACTACAACCAGTTGATGAAAACTACAACCAGTTGACGATAACTATAATTAGATGATGAAGACTACAATTAGTTGGTGAAAACTACAACCATTTGATGGAAACTATAACCAGTTGATTAAAACTGCAACTAGTTGATGAAAACTACAACCAGTTGATGGAAACTACAGCCAGTTGATGAAAACTACAAGCATTTGATGAAAACTACAGCCAGTTGATGAAAACTACAAGCATTTGATGAAAACTACAAGCAGTTCTTTGCAATTTTTCGGCAGTCTTGATACCTACGCAAAAAGAGCTTTACCCAATACCCCACCGTCAGAACAACAGCATCCATAGGGCAAAAGGCATAATGTCGTGGGCAAGCCAATCCTCATCGGTCAAAAATTAGGAACGGCTTCACGGGTCAGGCTTCATTCGGAACAACCCATACCCGTACATGTAAAGCGCATATGTTTGCAGAATAAATTTGTATATCCTAGAGTTAGTTCTCCCTTCCGCACCCCGTGTATGCGCTGCACTGCGGAGAGCAGCAGAATGTACGCGAGGGAAGCGAGGGAAGGTAAAGATCGTCGAGGTGACATAATGTTGGATGCTGCCGGGGTCTAGACGTTCGCACGCTCTCGCCTCATTGAATCTCCTCAGCTGAATATATTGTACTCGATGCGCATGTACTCGATCATATACAAATGCACAAGTTTACCAAGCATGTTGCGTGGGCTAAGTGATGGTATTTTCCATCAATGCGATTGGAATTGAACCCACCTAATACACATTGTCTCTTTGATCAATTAAAAATGCTCTGTCGCATCGGATCAACGACCGGCCATTTGACGGTCGATTGGAATGACAGATGCTCATCTGCTTATCCCTCGATCAATTTCTTTATCGGAAAATACTGATGACATTGCCGGGGGCTGGTTGCGATGAAGCGCGTTGGTATATCGCGGAATACATTACCCGGTATCTCCAGACCGTGACGAGATGCAACGTCGCAAAATTTTTACGTCATAAGCGCAGCGTGAAAACGAACGTGACCTCTTATACGTGTATGCGATATGGAATACCAAGAGACCCTGGGGAAAGGGACAGGGACATCCATCGCGGCCGCTTGCCTCGTACATTTCATTGTAGCTGTGTCGTCTCATCGCGTGAATGTAACGATCGCGAGGACATCGAGTCATACGATCTAGTATGTCCTGTGAAAGCTGCAGGCCTGCACGGAAGGGAAATCGTTTAGAAAGAGTGAGAGGACATCGCTCGTATAGGGAATTTCGGAAATGTTGCGGGAGGCAAAAAATGCAATATAAATGCCTAACATCTATAGCTGGAGCATACAGGCGAAGTGGTACGCCAATGACGCGGTTTATCGGTCGGTAGTTTGAAAAAATATGTATGTCGACGTTGAAAAAAGCTCTTTGTTGGGCTATATCGCGCAGCGGGGCCGCTTTGGTCTTGACGTTGAATTTCAAGTCGATAAATTCTATCCCTGCTTTGCGGCTGTCAACGCACATACTAGTTTGCTGGTCACGGAATCTCCAGCCTGACGTTGCATCGTCGACTATCTGGGAATTGATAAATTTACCAATGCAAATTAAGGGCTGTTGAAATTTCGGAAAATATCGAATTTTGGTTTACGACGGAAAAAAATAACACTGTGAAAATTTTCTCTGCAAATTTCAAGTCATTCCGTTAAAATTTGAGGGAGGTATGGGGGTTTACAGGTCGGTTCCGCGAACCAGCGAACTTTAAACGCGTTTTTCTCAAAATTGCTTCTTCGAAATCGGTGATCACGATATTTAAAAAATCACTGCACGCATCAACTTCAAATTTTACGAACGCCTTTTACATATCAAAAAGCAGTGCTCGAACAAAGGATTTTCTTATCGACGAAAATAGAGTCATTTTTGTAACCGAAAATCAATATTTTCACTTTGGACTGCGGCGATTTTTCAAAAATCAATTTTTTTAAAACCCTTTGTCGGGGGACTAGATAATTTCATGCAAATACTAAATGCGTTTGATTTTTTTTTTCGGTTGATTCGTTCCCGAGCTGCAGTGGTCACCGCGGAGAACGTTTTTCAGACAGCGCTCTGCACAAATCATTGTAACTACCATATTTCTACATTTTTTCAATGCACAAATTGTAAGACACTTTAAACTATACTCCTTACTTTAAAAAAAAAACGATCGCTAAACCTGTCCAAGTTTTTTCAGGAAAAATTCACGAAAATTCCTCTTTTTTCCGACAACACGATAACAACGTGAATCTGACGAGCACAATCAATTATTTGCATCTAAATGTTTCGCATTTGCATCTAAAAATTAAAGTATTATTCATGACACGACTTAAAATGTATACGGGAACGTTTTATCTAGTGACTACGAAATCGTGCCGCTATAAATATGTAATTTGACAATCATTTGACAGCCATCTCAACGTTCTGGAATGATTCAATTGTAACTACAATAGCAGACCTGGTGGCTAATTTGCACTTCGATTTCACATGGTAAAATTCATGCCGGACTCAAGACGCTCTCCCAACAAACCGCACTCCGTCCGACACAATAAATTCCAACAGACGACGAAGAATAAAGCTCCAGTGGAATAATCCCCGTACGAATCAGACCACAATAAATAGTGCCCACGTTCAAATCGTTTGATTATCGACGTGCAGGTATTATTTTTGTTCTTACGACGCGTCAATCGATGGTACGGACACTCGGAAAGTTTTCCTAGTAAGAAAAGCAAAAAAAAAAAAAAGAAATCCGAGAACCTCGAGAATAAGACGAAAGTGGGAGAGGAATCACGCTGTCTTAAATGAAGCTACGTCTGCTACGTTGATTGCACGAGCTAATTAACTATTGCCCCTCCCTATTCTCTTTTCCTTTCGACCTTTCACAACGCTCGTTTGCATCGTTAGATATTCAACGAAAGATTTTCTCTTCCTTTTTCTTTTCGTATTTCTTTACCTCCAGGATTCGTCTCGTTTACATTTTTACCCCTCCGCCCCTGCCCCGTAAAACTTGAATAATCTTATACACACATACACACACACACACGTGTGTGTGTGTGTGTGCGTGTGTGTGTTGGTACGTGTGTACCTCGGATATTTTTAATCTGTCGATACTTCCGTGATTATTAAAAAGAAATGCGAATAATCGCGAGTACATATATATATATATATATATATATATATATATATATATATATATGTGCAATTATTCTTCTCTCCAACTTCTCAAGGGTAATACCGTTCGAGCTTTCATCCCGTGCAATCTCAAGAATCGTCCGATATTTCAATAAAAACGCTTTATTACATGTAGCCACGATCCCACGAGGGACAGAAGCCAATTATCGCATTTTTTTTTGTTAGCGTAGAAGTTTTATCGATCGTTGGGAATAAATTCCCATCGCGTGTCGTAGTACTTACGATGATGATGGAAAAAGAGCTTCGCCTTGTTATTTTTTGTGCTCGTCCTTGTTCTCTCGTATCTCGAATCGGTAACATTGTCATAGAGGATGCTTCAATCAGAGCTCAACAGACTTCGTTCGAAAGAACGATCGTGAAAATAGGGTGGCAGTCTATATCGATTTCTGTCGTATACTATTTGCTCGTTCTCACACTTTTCTTATTCTGATCAGTGCACGACGAGATTGTGAAGGTTCGTTGGGTGTGTACGATACCTTAGTCCCAAGATGTGCAGACATGATTTTTTGAGAGGTTATGCCTTCTGAATAATTCATTTATTTATTGATAATTTATCAATCAATGTTGATTAATTGATGTACCAATTAAGCGTTTATCAATTAATCTTTAGACGTGATTTAATTGACTAATCGGCTATTGATTAATCTTGCGTCATTATTTGAATTATTAATCATTCGTCAATACATAATGATTAATTAATTTAATAATTGATTAAACAATTGGTCGATCTTAGGTAACTAATTGATGAATTGATCATGTATCAATTAATCGCGATTAATTAGGTAGTTGAGCAAGCGATAATTGAAAGTTGGATTCATTTTTCCCCACATACAGGCTGTTTTATCAACTAATTGCACAAGTACAAAGTTCTTCACCAATTAGCGACAATATAAGAAAGTCTTTGTCAGAGCAAAACATTCGAGAAGTATTCCCGAGGAATGGAAAATCGTTGGTAAAACAAGCCTCCGTCTAGAACAGTAGAGTTCATTTGAAAAAAATCTTCAAAATCTATTCATTCGCGTTATTTTTTTCTCACCAAACCCAATATTGACATTCCCACAAGTAACCCGATCTACTGATCCAATATCCCAAAACCGGCTAATCAAAATGTAAATTGCCCAAAAATTATAGTGCTGGGAAGTCTTCCCCTGCGATATGCAAAAGAAATTCCGTTTCCAAATTCTCGATCTCGTCTCGTTAAGCCCATCGATTTGAGCCTGGAGAGAAAATGATAAAATTCGTCGCTAGGAGTCAAGGCGGAAAGTTTCGTTGTATGTCTCTGCAGGAGGGGTACGTCATAATCGATTATAGGGCGGCGGAAGTGGTCTTCAACGAGGCGGCTGTCGGTTCACTCCTGCCTTAAACATTATACCCGATATATACGAAGGTAATACGTGGGATGTTATAATGGTGGGTACCAACGGGAGGAAACCCAGCTAGTTTCGCCGGGCAAAGTCTTCGTAACAGGGTGTATTATTAGCCGTGCGGAGAGATGAGAGCCCGCTGACGCGAAGGAGACGCCTTTCCTCACTCGAGCGTGATGCGATCGTTCACTTCACACCCGTGTACGTCCCGCAGACATACAAGAACGTAATATCTCCTGTATTATGCCCAAAAGGAACTTGGACTCAGAAGGTCGTCATCCAAGTACAGAATGCTATTGGATAGGCGCTTTTGTCTTTCAGCACCCAACGGGTATGGCTGTACAGTGAATTTCTTGTATCGAGAGTGCAGACGATTCAAACGTTGAATGATGCGCCCTTCTAACTCTCAGCTCTCAATATATGACACACACACACACACACACACACACACACACACACACACACACACACACACACACACACACACACACACACACACACACACACACACACACACACACACACACACCTACACACACACACACCTACACACACACACACACACACACACACACACACACACACACACACCTACACACACACACACACACACACACACACACACACCTACACACACACACACCTACACACACACATGCACGCACACACACACACTCACACAGGCGCACTCGTGTGCGAGTATGCTCCCGTATTTATGCGCATGCATAATGACACGCTCTGACGAGAAAGAAAGAGAGCTGGCGGAAATCGAGTCGGGGCATGGGGAGAGGCCAGTAATTAATTGCTTTTTTTTCATCCTTTTTTTACGTTTGATGCAAGCGCTTTCACGCATCGACGACTGTGTCATAGCTTTTTATTCCGTAACGAGTAGCGTCAAACCGAATTATTTGCTCACGCGGATAGACAGACACTCAAATGGGACATGAATTTTTTTAAATACTTGTAGGGTATAAAAAAGAAATTCAAGTCGCCTTCACCTGCTGCGCTGTTTCACTTGGATCCTCCACCGCGTGCTACGTTTATTACTTCGAAAAATGGAAACAATATGTATCGGAATGTACAGTTAGGTAGTGAGATGCACTCTTATTACTGAATGAAATAGGCTGAGGAGGGCCGACCGGTTGAATGATGTAAAGGGTGTTTCAAAATGATCTGACATTTCTATTTATTAATAGAACGTATTATTTATTCAAAAAGTACGATTTTTTTATATGAGGTACAAACATGAAGATTCCGCCTCGTTCCCGTTTGCAAACGTACACTCTTTTGACGACATTTTGAGTGACACTTTGGCATAATGGTGGACTGATTTCTTTAATGGTGCGTCCAATTGCTTCCTTGAGCTCCGGAATGATCTGTGGATCATTGGGATACACTTTTCCTTTCAGAAAACCCCAAAGAAAGAAGTCCAACAGCGTCAAATGGCATGATCTTGGGGGCCAATTCACATCGCCGCGACGCGAGATAACACGACCATGAAACTTCGTCTGCAGCAACTGCATTGTTTGGCTCGCATTTTTACAGTTTCTATGCGTTGCTTGACCGTGTAATTCTCCATGAATGAAACCTCAATACTTCCTGATGACACTTGTCAAAGATTAGTATTCTATGTTCGCCACAAAAAAAAATGGCACGCAACTTAAAATGTCAGGTCATTTTGGGACCCCCTTTATTATGAGGGATCCTGATTTTGTTTGAACCGAGATATTTAAGGTTGATCGTGGCGATGGATACTAAAGGATGCTTTGATACTCTAATGTAGTTAATACTAAATAGTAATTACCGAATACTGAATACTAAATAGTGAATACTACATACTGAGTACTAAATCTAAATACTAAATTGAAATACTAAATATTTAATCTCAATCCTGAATTTACTACACACTGAATCTACTAAATACTAAATGGTATATGTAAATACAGAGTTTTAATGCTAAGTCTTGAAACCAAATCACAATACCAAATCTAACTACTACACCTCAAAACTAAATCTCAATACTAAATCGAAATACTACATCTAAATACTAAAAATTAAGGTTATGAACGTCGACTGATTGAGCGTTGAATATCAGATGCTACTGGGTTTGTTTACACATTCATATTGAAGGTAAATCATGTAGATGAATTTCAAAGGATACTAATTTTATCTGAAGATGGATATCTTAGCTAAATACATCTTCGATCTTAAGTCAATACATTCTCCTTTGATTATAAAACGATCGATTTTCATTCGATTTATCTGAATCGAATAAGAAAGCAAACGGAATTCCACTACAGACGTTTGTCAAAAAGATTCTTTTGTGCAGGAAGTATCCACGAAAAACACAAAATATTATGTACCATCTTTTATTATTCTTTTGCCTATCATATGTGACAATAAAGCAACGTATAGCAAGTTAAAGGATTATAATGTTTCAATGGGTCAGTGGTTCGCTCCCACATACGGAACACAAATTTACATCAATACTGACAATGCATCAATTAACATCACTATAGTGACGTTTCTGTAATAATCTTGTACATCTTTTGTAGAACTTAGACGCTAAAAAAGAGTATTGTCCTGAAAATTATTTGTCCCAATTTCGCTACGATTTATACCATTTTACAGCTTTTTTTTGACAAACGAATCCATCACTACATTATCGATGTCATCAACATCTGATGAGCTCTTTCGAACAGTCGTGGCTGTATGAACATTCCCTTAGATGCAATTGTGGATCCAACACTGGGGCCCACGTGGGTGCATACGAGTCGTGAGGGCAGATAAGCAAAAAATTGAATGGAAAAAAAAACGGGGAGAAAAGCGGAACTCCCCAACAGCGTCGTTCTTTTCAATGCTGCAGATGTGCGGGAACGGCATATACGAAAGCGTAGACGCGCTTATTTCCCCAGGGGCCAATGCAGCGCAGTGTCTCGCACTCACTCCCGCCGCCATCTGCAAGCGCACACGCACATACTCGGAAGCACATTCGTACAAGCGTATGCATCCATAGCCGTTGTCCGGAATTACAGCCCGGGCGAAACTTTAATTGGCAGTTCTGTTGCGGGTCACCTTGGCGTGCAAGAAAAATCAAACTAGGACAAGTTACGCGATTGCGAGAACGATCGACGCATGTGTCTCGCGATGATAATCGATCGGCTTCTTTTCTCTTTGCGCAATCGAAGCCAACGGGTGTCGCAAAGCTTGATGTCTCTTGAACGAAATTCGTCATCGCTTCGGCGCAGGTGTTACCTTTGACAGCTTGAATTTCCCTGAAATATCCAGATCTGGCAGGTCTTTTCCGAGGAAGTGATCTGATACTAGCCCGGGCTAGATAAGACCAAGTTCGATATCCCGTAGGGTAGATTTTCGAGGGAAAGTCTCGGGCCACCGTTGTATAGGATCCGACCGCAAGATGAGAAGATTCCGGAGAAGGGAAGGAGTTCATTCCGAGTCCGGGCTTACCTCCAAGTTGCGTGAGTTACAATCGAGACTCTCTCGAAACAGTTGGTATACCGAAGCTGGTAATACAACATCGTCCCGCAGTATCCCCCAGCTTTTTCATTCAATGCATCAACCGTTATCCACTAATTAGAGACGTTCCATTCCCGATTCACTCCAACATCAACGAATGGACGCGGGGTCTTGGGGATCTTGTCTTGAGGGAATAACTTTCTTCTCGACAGTTCTCCTCCTTTCTCATCCCTTTGGTTTTGCACTCGCGCTCGCGTTCCCCCTTTTCCCTCACCGGCACATCCAATAATCCGGAATCTCACTCACGATCTCTTCAGATCCGTTTCGCCAGAGGGATACGATCGCGTTCGCGATAGTCCGAAGTTTATCAGAAACCAGGTATAAGAAGGTGCCGTACCGCCCGGGTTCTCCTTCTACGACGCCATTGATTTTCGATCCGAACTACATCAAAACGTACGGGAATTCTTGCCAGTCGTAATGTCATTATATCGGTATTAAAACAATTAAGACAAAAATTACGATTCTAATGGTTGCAAAGTATGGTTTGACAATGTTGAATAATCATCAGAAGAATTTTTTTTGGGTTACTTATATTAGATCTTATTTAACGTATATATATGTATTACCGTTATAACCCGTGTTCAGTTTAAACACGTTTTCGCTAGTGAAAACTAACATTGACTGAAAAATAAATTTAAGTGTTGAATAAAACTCGTCATACCTAAGAAAAATTAGTTTAACAAAATGAATCAGTTCAAACGGTTTCCGAATGAGGTCAAAGTTTGGGTCGTTTGAGTCAGTTGGGTTGTTTGGGTTTGGGTTTGCTTAGTCGGGTGTAGATCGGGTGAGAGTTAGGTTATGGTTGGATTCGGGTTGGGTTTTGATTGGTTTTGGGTGCGTTGTTTGAATTCGTCCAAAAACTAGTTCTAATGAAATGGACCAGTCAAAAGTGTTTCCCAATGAGGTCAAAGTATGGTTTGCTTTGTTTCGTTAGTTTTAGGTTGAGTTGTTTGTATGGGTTTGTTCCCATAACTAGTTCCAACGAAATGAATCGGATAAAACCGTTTCCGAATGAGATCAAAGATAGAGTTTGTTGCGTTGTTTAAGGTGGTCCTCTAATTTCTCGGGTCGAAGAAAACGATTTTTTTTCTTCATAAATCACATCTACAACATGTGTAGAAAATGTGTGCTAAAGGATTTTTCGATATTCGAAGTGGTTCACAAGTTACGGCCCTGGAACGGAGCAGGTATACGGAGCGGGTATACTTTCAAACGCGTTTTTCTCGAAACACCATTTTTCGAAACGGTGACCACGATATTTCAGAAACTACTGCACCGATCTTGTTCAAATTTATACAGCATCTTCAATATGTTATAAGCCAGCGATTGAACTAGGATTATCATGATTGCTTCGATAGTTTTTTTTGTACGAGCGAAAAACTTAAGAAAAAAAGAGTAAAAAATAGAATGTAATTTTCAAAAGTGTATAAAAAAGTCAATTTTTGTAATTTAGAATTCACTCTAGTTCAATCGCTAGTCTTAAATATGAAGATTAAAATGCCGTTTGGTTTTTTTGATTTCAGACAAGCAGAACAGCCGCAATCTTGGTCACCGTCAAGCATCTCTTTTACTTGATGTCTTCCTGTCGGCCACTATAACGTTTATTCTATTATATATTTTGACTTCCAAAAATGTGTAAAGCTTATTTAAATGTTAATAAAGATTATGCAAAAACAATGAGATTGATTATTTCGATGCTTTGCCCGTAAAAAATTATTGAAAAAGCCGTAAAAAAACAGCCGAGAAACTAGAGGACCGCGTTAAGTTTGAGTTCGGTTGTTTGGGATGGGTTATTTGAGTTGTTTGTTTCGACTAATTCCAAAAACTAGTCCTAACGAAATGGATCAGTAAAAACTGTTTCGCAATGAGGTCAAAGTTTCGATGGTTTTGTTTTGTTGGGTTTGGGTTGAGTTGTTTGCATCGATTTGTTCCAAAAACTAGTTCCAACGAAACGAATCAGATAAAACTGTTTCCGAATGAGATGGAAGTTTGGGTTTGTTGAGTTGTTTAGGCTTGGGTTTGTTCCGAAAACTAGTTCTGATGAAATAAATCAGTTGAAACGGCGAATGAGGTCAAAAATTCAGTTTATTGGGTTGTTTGAGTTTATGTTCGTTCCAAAAACTAGTTCTAACAAAATTGATCAATACGAACTGTTTCCGAATGAGGTCGAAGTTTGCGTTTGTTGGGCTGTTCGGGTTTAGGTTTGTTCCAAAAAATAGTTCTCACGACATGAATCGTTTAAAACTGTTTCCGAATGGGGAAAAAGTGTGGGCTTGTTTGGGTTCCTAAACATCAATTGTAGTGTTCACCAGGCAAAACTATTCGTAACGAAGGCGTTCAGTCAGAACTAGTTTTTACTGGGTAAAACACGTTCAAACTGAAAGCAGGTTTCGACTGTAAAATGTCCATTGAAGAAATAACATCCCATTCTATTCGAACTAAAACAACGAGTCGAGAGTTCCGAAATTTTTGAAATATTACAAATTTTCGTCGATATTTTCACAGATCGGTACGAGCATATTGCGATACTCCGATCAATCGAAAAGGCGTCTGGTATCTGTCGCTCGTTTTGAGAAAATCGTGGGTGGATTCTCGGCCGAGACGTTTCAACCGTGAAGTGAGAATTATTCGTTTCTGATCCGCGATTCAAAAAAAGAAATGCCGGGATATCTCGTGTGGAAACTAATTCGACGTCTATTAACAAGTTCGAGAAGCTTTTGGCCAGATCATTCTTCAATCTCTTTGCTTCGTAGATGATATACATATGTATATAAATTGGAAGAAATATATTAGCTTTCATCGTGAAGAGTTCGGTGCTCCACTATACCGGAAAGCCGAAGAGAGGGGGAGAGAGAGAGGGAGGGAGAGAGAGAAAGAAAGAGAGAGAGAGAGAGAGAGAGAGAGAGAGAGAGAGAGAGAGAGAGAGAGAGAGAGAAAGATTGATGCTGTTCTCTCTTATTACTTGAGCAAACTCTTAAATACTCCAAGGCAGTAGGGAACTTTTAAATTCCAATAAATATTTAAGTTTCGACCCCGTCGTCGGCCACTCCTATCTTTCCACAAGTTCCAGGCCGCAATGGGCGGGGGGGGGGGGGGGGGGGGGGAGAAAAGTGAAAAACCAGACTGAATAAGCGTCTCCGCCATATCGCAAATGTATAAGTGCACACGAAGACACGCAGACACCCACACAACATACTTATTATACGAACTTTTCTTTCCACGTTCCGGAGTGGTCCTAAGCTTCAACCTGTCCTTGGTTCTCGTGCCCCGGTCGCGTAGTCAGGCCGGAAGAAAAAGAGAAAAAAAAATGAGAGAGAAAGCGGAAGCGAGAGAGAAGCCCCTTTGGCTCTTACGGTGCAGCGCTTTCAGTGCAGCCTACTAAGTGGAAGGGTGCAACGACAAGCGCTAAGCCATCCTCGACGGCGAGCACTTCGTGTCAGGCACCCTCACACCTCGGTGTTCATGTGCGAGTGTTTGCTGGTGTATACCGGGCCGGCTGTCTCGGCAGACCATCCATTTCTCTATTTTATATGGACGTACACAACTATCGTCGAATAGCGGAGACTGGTTTCAGCGCACCCGCAGGAAGAACGATTAAGAGAAAGAGAGAGAGAGAGAGAGAGAGAGAGAGAGAAGCGAAGTCTCGCGGAAAAAGATTTGGGAGCGAGGAAACTTCGGCTATTATATACACGTTTTGAAAGGGAAATGAATCGGTTCATATTTTTTCGTATTCTCGATCTGCGTAGGCCATTTGAATTCGTGAAATTTATGGGCAGCCGATAAAATCCGGATTCGTAATAAAAACGTCAAATCGGTATATATATATATATATATATATATATATATATATATATATATATATATATATATATATATATATATATATATATATATATATATCATTTATATCTGATATCGGTTTGAAAAAAAATTGACTTGAAATTTAATTAAAAAAATTAATTTAATGAAAAATTTAATTGAAGAAATTAAGACGTTGAATTAAGTAAAGAAGCTAAATTGATTAAAAATTTTGAAAGAAAGGGTCTTGTAAGAAATTTATTCAAGTATTCAAAGCTGCCCTTTAAGGAGTTTCGATATCAAAATCGAAATGGTTATAGACGATTGAAATTTATATCAGCGGGAGATTAATTTACGATGCATTAACTGTCCAAAAATGAATCCGTTTCACGACATAGTTTCGGAGATTTCGAAGGTTCAAGTTGAGTTTTGTTCGAGTATTATTAATGAACCAAGTGGAGAAACCGCTTAAATTTTTAACACGACATTCCTGACACTAATCGCAGTTTGTTCAGTTTTTTAAATTCAAATCGAAGCATTATTTTAACCCCTACAGCCCTATAACTAGTGTTTACGAAGTGCCACGTGTATTACCAAATGGATGAAGGTTCACGTTGAACCGTCATGGAACGTGGCATTTCGTAAACACTAGTTATAGGGCTGTAGGGGCTAAAATAATGCTTCGATTTAAATGAAAAAAAATGAACAAACTGCGATTAGTTTCAGGAATGTCGTGTTAAAAAATTAAGGGATTTCTCCACTTGGTTCATTAATAATACACGAACAAAACTCGACTTGAACCTTCAAAGGATTAATTTTTGGACAGTTAAAATGCATCTTGAATTAATCTCTCGGTGATATGAATTTCAATCGTCTACAATCATTTCGATTTTGGTATCGAAACTCCTTAATTCCCTGTGCGATCATTGGTTGCTGAGACATCGATGATCAAAGACAAAAGAATCTTTTTCCATTGAAAAGTCGGATAGCTCAGCAAAAAATTAACGTAGAGAAACTAAAAAAACAAATTGAAGTTGAATAAACAAGCTAACGTACACATTGATATAACTGAAAAAAAATGCTCAAGCCCGTGGACCCCTGAAAAAAAAAAAGAATTGGAAAAAAAATCTCCGGCTTTTTCTTATGATTGCGCGATAGGCGTAGCCAACAAACATTTGTTTCCAAAAAATCTCAAAACTAGAAATTTGAAGCTTCGAAGTCTTTTCTTTTCATCTCGATACGACCATTTTTCACATAGATACAGCGCTTCGAAGATTACTAAAAAAAATTGAAGGCATTTTCTATTCCTTTAATTTTTTGGAGTAGTGTAGAATTAAAAAATGAAATCAGAGATATTGAGAAATTAAACAAAATTAAAAAACTAAAGTCAAGATGTTAAGAAATTCAATTAAATTGTAATATTAAATTCAAGATATTAAGGGGTTACCGCCACTTGCGATTTTGCAAAAATCGATTTTTTTATTGCATTTTTTTGAAGTACAAGTATCTGAGAATATGTCCTGAAAATTTCAAGTCGATCCGAACAAAATTGACTGAGATATGAGCGTTGAAAGAGAAGAATCCGCGTTGAAAGAGCGTTGAAAGAGAAACTTTAAACGCGTTTTTCTCAAAATGGCATTTCTGAAGTCGGCGACCAAGATTACTCGAACACTAATGAACCGATCTTCTTGAAATTTTGCAGGCTTATTTAATACATAAAAATGTAGTCTTTAATCGTTCGATATTTTTTTCGAGAAAATGGCCGTTTTATAGCCAAAAAACGGCCGTTTTTTTTTCGTTAAAATCGAACCATTAACTTTGACTGTCCACCATTTTGTGAAAAATGAATATTTTTTACAATCCTTCGATTAAAGACTAGTTTATACTTATATTTGACTAAATCCATCCGCATTTTTTTTCAGATGCTCCACTTCGCCGCAATGTTGGTCACCGCAAACCGTGTATATAAAAACATTATTTCATTGATGGCCATTTGCCACTAAACAATGTAATATTTTTCAATAAAAAAATTACTGAAAGTTCTTCAAGATGTGTTCTTTAAGATGGTATATTGATCGATTAAAAAAGTTTTGTAGTTTTCTTTAAAAAAATTCATGAAAAAGGCCTTTTTTGCGCTACAAGTGGGGGTAACGCCTTAAGAAATTCAATTAAGGCCATATATGAGCGAAAATTCAAAAAAAAATATTTTATTTTTGATTCCATTAGCCTGAACGGTTAGGAATATTTTAAGCCTTGCAGAATTGAAAAATTCCAAAAGTTGTTAAAGTTACAGCATTTAGAGCTAGATAATAGATACCGCGCGGCGCGCCCGACCGCCAACTTCAAAGCCGTTTTTCCGGGATTCACTTTTTTGAACTTTGTGAAAGTTCTAGCTCTTGAACGAAGGTTCAGATCGCTTTGAAATATCTACAACATATTCTTAGTATCATCACCTATCGCGTGAACCACAGAAACAAAAATTTCAATGACACAAAAAAATCTAAGAAATTCAATACCGACAGAAAATAGAGTAAAAAATGTCGTTTCGCAATTTTATTATAATTATTTTTTTATAATATTGTTGGTTCACACTGAAGATACATTCATTATGCAATTATAAATACGTTCATTTTTTTCAGACACCCACATCGATGCCGAGAACTTTCACCATCAACCCGCGCGCAAAAAAAAATCATTGCTTTATTACGTTATATCTCCGCCATTTGTTAATATTTCTGATTTGTATTTACATATACTTAACCATGTGCATAAATGATCAGTAAAAAAATGTTGTCGATGTATGCGTCATTTTTTTTAACCGCGTCTAGAAAAGTACCTTCGAAAATTGGCGAAATCGCGTATATAAGGCCTTAAATTGACAAATCACATTCAAGAAATTAAAACATTCAATTAAATTGAAGAATTGAATTCAAGATATGAAGAAATTCAATTAAATTGATAAGTTAAATTAAAGATATCAATAAACTGAATTAAGAAATTAAATTTCAAAACCAATCAAAATTAAATTTAGAAAATAAATACGATAACGATGAACAAAAAGAAAAAAAGGCCTTAAATTGACAAATCACATTCAAGAAATTAAAGCATTCAATTAAATTCAAAAATGCAATTCAATATATCGAGAAATTCAATTAAATTGAAGAATTAAATTCAAGATATGAAAAAATTCAATTAAATTGATAAGTTAAATTAAAGATATCATTAAACTGAATTAAGAAATGAAATTTTAAAAACCAATTGAAATTAAATTTAGAAAATGAATTCGATAACTATGAATAAAAAGGAATCGAACGGTTTCCATGTACAGTTGAGGATAGCTCACATCGATATATTATTCACGTGCCCGACACAGAATTTTTAAGGGGTATGACAAAAAATTTCAATGACAATTCAATCAAGAAAGAATTGCTTCCGCGTATGTGCGACATCACGCTCACCGATAGGATCGATAAATTTCCATGCTGTACGTATGTGCGCTACATAGCTACGCACGAATAAAGAGATCGCTTTATGGGAAGGACGCTCTTGCTGGACCTCTGCTGGTGGAAGAAAATATTTTTCCAGTGCACCGGATGGTCGTTCGCGATACCGGGGCCAATGAGGTATAAGGAGCAGTGAGTAGAAGAGAGTGCGAGACGAGAAGAGAGGATGAGGCAGCAATGTACGAGGTTGGAAGCCATGCTTATTGGAAAATCATTTTACCCCCATAAGCTTGTCGAAGGGGGTTCCGTGAGAGGACACCGAGGTCTTGGGAAATGAACCGATAGAATTTCCGATATATGCGAAGCTTGGTCTCCCCGCAGTCGGAAGTGCCGCTAAGAAAACCAAGAACACGGATCAGCCTCTTTGATTATGAACCATCAGGTGGTGACTTCAGAGCGAGAATCCCGTTTGCCCCGGCTCTTTCTCACGATCATTGGGCGAGATTCCTACTCGTTCCTCGCCCAAGATCGGAACGGACCCGGTGGACATCTCGCACGCCATTACCTTACCACGTGGATGTTCGGAAGTTCCGGAAATGTTGGGGAAAAGCGATTGAATGTCGTCGGGTGGTTGGAATCTCGAGGTTTTTACCCAGGTCAAGGGAAAAATATGCACCGACCGCTCATTCCCTTTCGACCTTATCCTTATCAACCGTTCGGAGATCGTACGTTTTCTCAATCCTTTCGCTCTACAATCTAGTGCTCTTTGAATTTTCTTTCTCATTATTTCTTGATATTTATCAATAAAACAATTATTTCTTACTTGTTGTTAATTACTAAATTATTTTTGTAATACTACTGATATCTTTGAACAAAAACGACTAAAAAAATCTATGTTAAGGAGAGATATGCACCTAGATGGTCGAGGTCGAGGATTTAGAAGCTATGAACATTCCGTCGACCGTAGAAGACCTACATCATGGGCCTGGTATCGATGATTTCATGTAAGTTGACAAATTTCATGATTTATTCATTCCCAAATTTTCAAACGCGTTTTTCTCAAAACCACGTTTTTCAAATCGGTACCCAATATTTATCGAAAATCAATTAACCGATTGCCTTGAGGTTTTTTGTGGTTATTCTATACACCATTATCTAGTACTTATCATAGGATTTTTTTTCCGCTACTTAGTTTTGTTTTATAGGCAAAATAATATTCAATTCTTGGCCCAAAAATCACTATGTCCAAACGTCCGCCATTTTGTCATAAATCGATATTTTCAAAATCAGCTATGACAAGTACTAGATTATAGTATCTAATTTAATAATCTTTTTGGTTTTTTTTCAGATTATTTATGAAGAAACGCGAGTGGGTACCGTATACGCAGTTTTGTTTACGACGCTCCAAGGATCATACAATATCCTTGTATATTTTTGATATTTTTAAATAAAGAAAATTAAACGTATTTTTGAATGTATATACTTTTAGATAATGTAAACCCCAATCCGAAATTTGAAATAGTTTTCGTTGAAAAAATTCACAAAAATGACCTTTTTACGGCTCCTAGGTGGATATCTCCCCTTAAGGGGGGATCGTCTTTTTTTTTCGCAAAATTTACCGCTTTTTGGGAATTTTTTTGTGAAGAAAGTAACAACGGAAAACTTGTGAAACTTGGCATATAGTTTTATTGATCTGTTTACTACATACAAAAAATTTTTTAAACAATTTCATCAAAAAATCCGCCTCCCACCTCCCTCGACGCGCGATGGTCCTTTTTTGATGGTGTGCACGATTTCTCAAAAACTATTCAACCGATTGCCTTCAAATTTGGACAGAATGCTCAGCTGACATCCTTTTATCGTTTGATGAAGCAAAAAAGCAATACGTTTAATAGTTTTTTATTTATAACAAAAAATCGATCAATTTTTTTCGAAAAATCGATACTTCAAGTTCAAAACGTCACCAAATCGTCAATTTTTTCCCTTCATCGAACGATAGCTATATGTGTCTAAAGTAAAATGCTTTTTGGGTTTTTGTTGCAGGATGAACGTGAAGGCTGTAATCGTGCACACCATCAAAAAAGGACCATCGCGCGTCGAGGGGGGTGGGAGGCGGATTTTTTGATGAAATTGTTTAACATTTTTTTTGTATGTAGCAAACAGATCCATAAAACTATATGCCAAGTTTCACAAGTTTTCCGTTGTATACTTTCTTCACAAAAAAATTCCCAAAAAGCGGTAAATTTTGCGAAAAAAAGACAATCCCCCCTTAAGGCGTTATTACCGCCTGTAGTCTTAAAAAAAAAGATATTTTTTTTGCCTTTTCTTATAGTTTGGGGTTCTGAGAATGTGTCTCGAAAATATTAATTTGAAATTCGTAGAACTCCCATAGTTACAGAGGCCCTCGACCGTTGTGTTCATTGCATACCGGCTTGGGGAATTTACCTATCTCTTGCCCCCCTTGCAGTCCAATACCCAAGGTACCCTTACAAAATTCAACCCAACTATCTGGATGTTTGCCCCAAAACATTTGCACCGTGGCAAAAACACCATAGATATTGCTAATTATTGAGCTGTCGTCATTTTTAATGAAGGGTTCAAGCAAATCCTACACTGAGAAAAAACAATCATTAATCCAATATCTTTGGTGTTCTTGAATGAAATTTCGTTGATTCAATTGTAAAATTGTTGGTGTAAATAATCGGATTTATTAGTCCGAACAAAATGCTATTGACTTCAATAACATGATCAAATTGAAAGTTTTTTTTTTCATTCAAAATATATATTGTTAGCCGAGAACAATGTATTATTGAAACTATCTAAAAAATTATCGCGAACAAATGATATAGTTTTGAATGCAATTTCTGCAACGAACGAAAAAAGCGTTTCAATTCATGACATGAATATTGTTGATTCGAGTACACAAGAAAAATTGAATTTCGCTCGTTTGATTCAAATAAAATTTCTATTGAGTAAATATGTTATTTTATTGTTTTCAGCATATCCGATATTGAGTTTAAGTACATTATTCGTTAAAATATTAATATTTTATTTCGATTGGAAAATATTAAGCAAATGTCTGAATTGGTTAAAAATTATGCGAAAGTAAAATTCGTTTATTGCACATTTGGTTGAAAAAATTGAACCAAATCATGGCCGAGCGCCACCTAAATTATAGGTGTGAGGAAACCCGTAGTTCTCGAAGTAACCGCTAGAGGCCGCACGCGCGCTCGTTTCTCGTAAGCGTAGCGCGAACTGAACATCTACTTAAACGGCCTATGGCTAAGATCAAAGTGTAGTATCTGTTCGAATCTATTCTAAAATATTATTTTTTTGAGCCTGAGAAAGGTGGTCTGTATGGTCCCGGTATAGCTGATTAAGGGTAAGTAACTCAAATCAGTTGTTATCTACCGTAAGTTCAGCCGTATCAATGCTAAGTGAATGAAAAGCTTTAAACACGTTTTTCTTAAATCGACATTTTTTAAATCGGGCGCTCATTTTTCTCGTAAACTATTAAACCGATTGACTTCCGGTTTTGCATACATTTTGAGGGAACCTTCACCTATAGTCTGAACTAGAATGATACTGATAGCTTGAGTATTTTAGCCCCGCTCTCATGTGTTAGTTAATGTTCCGCGAAAATTAAACCTCAATATTCAAACAGCTGTGATTCCGATGAAAAACGTCATACTTACTTAGTTCTAGTTCAGACGATAACTACATCCATATATAGAATTTAAAAAAAATGCTCTTCTGTTTCAGACGGCTAGGATCGGCGCAACCCGCGCGCCCGATAGGACGTGCGTCTCACGCTACGACCTGCATAACAGTGCATAACCTTTATAGATTTCAATAAAGTATTTCATAAAAATGTGTGTTGCTAGTTGAGACATGTCTTGATATGCATAAAAAACCCCGGCACTGTAGGTTTGATAGTTTTCGCAAAATTAATTCCTAAAAATTACTTAAAAAACTAGCTTCTAGACGGTAATACCGCCTTAACAGGTACATGCACGAAGAATCCATTTGGTTCAACAACAATTTCGCACAATTTCCGGGAAGCGTATAACGTTCATTACAGTGGTACTTGTTTGCGCAAGGGCGACCAATGTCTAGTCGAATGTGAATATTGGCAATTAGTCGTAACGTTCGCCCACGGACCACCGTTATGAATTATCATCAGTAACAGAGGCAGAAAGAGGCAGTGAGGGAGAAACACCCAGGGCGGAAGAGAAAGAGCGAGAGAGGGTGCAAACGAAACAGGTAGCAACGAGATGGTGGCGGATCCCTTGTGAATAACACTCCGACGCTTCCGAAATTCTGTCAAAATACCTCTGTTCCGGAATGCGCTTCCCACCAGTGCACCCTTCAGAATCAGAACCAGGGTTCGAGTGATGGGTATAGAGGAGGAGAGAGCCAGGGAAAGAGAAAGACAGAAAATAGTCAGCTCACTCGTGAGGTTCCCTCAAACTATCAATGGGTTACTCAGCTGTCGTGCAAATTGCGAGTAATTAGGCGCCATTCTCTAAATTCCCAGCATCCCCACATACTTCTGATCTTCGTATCGTAAGGGTCTTCTCACTTAAGACGCTAAAAAAGGCTACTTTCATGCATTTTTTGATAGGTTTGTTCTATAGATATTGATGTAAAAGTTGTTACACTTAAGGGAGACTTTGTCCTTGAAATCGACGGGAGATGTTAGCGGCTCAACATGAGCAGCTAGAAGAAGAGGAGGGATGCCTCTATGGACCAGGCATTGCCGATTAGCGGTAATTATAAACACATTTGTGTAAACACATTACAAAACTTTAAACGCGTTTTTCTCGAAAACACGTTTTTAAAAATGGCTGACATTCTCCTGACCGCTGTAATTAACATATCGACCTGAAATTTGGAGAGCAGACTCAGAAAATATGCATTCACGGAATGACGGATCGTTTTTTCGATAGATACATTTTTGCATTTATTATTTATCTTTTTATGCGAAAAAAACGCGAAAACTCGATTTTTTTTAAATTGCCGCCATTTTCCGAAATTTGTACTAAACGAAAAACCCATCCGTCATTTCGTGACCAAAGGGTCACAGATTGATAATATGCTTTGAATTTGTGTTTCAGATCAACAAAGAGGGGGCAGTGATGTCAGCCGTTTACCTCCCGCGATTTGAGGATCTGTTTTCGCGGAGCTGCAACGGCCGCCATTTTGGTTTTTTTTTCAAAAAAAAATTTTTTTACGTTCTGTATATCATGAATAAAAGCAAGAAAAAACCGCACTCAAAAAGCTTTACTCGTTTCCTTAAAAAAAAATAAAATGTAAACACCTGAAATATGGCACTCCAAGGACAAAGTCTCCGTTAATAAATACACTTGTGAAATACATTTAAAAAAAATGTTTATGTATTTATGTAAGCCAAACAACTTCAAACGCGTTTTTCTCGAAACAACGTTTTTCGACGGCTTGATGAGAAAATCTTCGAAACTACTGAACCGATCCTTATGAAAGAGTAACCACATATTCTTTGCAACAATCGCTATAGCGCATATCAAGGATTTTTTTTAATTTTGACATTTTTGACAATAGTAAATTTGACATTTACTATTTTTTTTTGTCAAAAACGGTGACAAAAAACGTTTTTTTTTGTTTTTTCGAAAAATGTCCGCCATTTTGTTATTTTTGCGTGTATAAAAAATCGTATGAGATGCGCTATAGCCATTAACATACTGAATCTAAACAGCGCAGACCGACACTTTTTTTAGAACATTTTTTTAACTACCATTTTCGTCTATAAATAGTGAATTTAACAAACAAATAAAAAAATGTTTATTGTATTTCGAAAGTGTATTTATTAAGGGACCAATCCTCTTTGGAGCTACGAAAAAAGGCTATTTCATCGATTTTTTTTTGAGGATTTTATAAAAGATATGAAAATAAAGTTGGGCTTTACAAATAAAGTCTTGAAATACATTTAAAAAAAAATTGTATTCAATTTTAAGTACAAAAACTATAGTTTAACGTAACGCCTCAAAAATAGGTGGGCTAGGTAGCTCCATCACAACACGGCAACGGCTTGTCTGAATCGAAAAATATCAAAATCCACTAGATTCAGTATGACACCAGCTTCAAAATGATTCTCGGATATAAAGTTTTATCGAAAAATAAAAAATGACGGATGAAAAACGAAAAAAGTTTTAAAAAACGCGATTTTTTCGCAGTTTATCGCAAAAAAAGAGTAAAAATCAAAATATTAAAACCGTCGAGGTTCATCTTGTTGCGTATCATGGTTAGGGTAAGCTGGTATAGGAGTACGCAGGCGATAAGAGTGCGCAGTTAAGCTAATGACGAAACGGTTTGCTAATTGAAGCTAACTTCTGTTGTGTTTTGACCGCCTAACAGGGTAAGGGTCTGTGACCAAAAAAAAATCCAAAGTGAAATAAAATGGAGAGGCTACGTAAGTTTGAAGTTATGGTTGCAATTTCTTATTTATTTTCGACATTTTCAAAGCATTACAAGTACGATACACAATTTACTTTCTTCAAAAACAACTGTTCATTTCGTACGTCGGTTTACTACGGTTATTCTTCAAAATGAAAGTAATTTCGCATCTCATCAATAATTGGCAGTAACGGTCATGTTTGTTTAAAATGTGCAGGTCGTATAAAAGTACGCAGTGCTTGGGTGTGCAGGAGTACGCGCGTACTCTTATACGATTGTTGTTAATTTTTTTTCACAAGTATACAAAGTATAGAAAAATATATATTCATGTATATGTATTATATATATACAAATATAGTATATATTTTATATATATGGGACATTCCACGCCATTTCACCTGGCCCGTGACACCGACCATTTTTGATTTTCCTGATTTTGAAAGGAATATCCTCCCATGAAAGGAATATCCACACCAATTCTTCGGTTTGAATCTCTTCTCTCGTGAGAGTTGTAATTTTCCAAAAAAATGTCGACTTCTTTCTGAAAAAAAAATGTTTAGAAGACTTTTATCATTTTAATCTCCAACAATGCTATTAATGATTTTGTGATTTTCAATTCGGCTTCGTCAGGCCTGAAACGGTTTATTTTTAGATTGTGCGGCATTTAACGAAAAAAAAAATTATAGAAAAACATTTTCTTTCGTTAATTTCAGCACAAATTAAAAAATACCCCATTTCAGGCCTGACAAAGCCAAATTGGAAATCACAAAATCGTTAATAGCATTATTGGAGATTGAAATGATAAAAGTCTTTTGAAAAAAATATGATAAACTCGAAGAAAATAGAAGGAAAAATAGACCCACAATGAGACTGGTCTTAAAAATCATAGAATGGGTCAATCGATTTTAGAGAATTAAAAAAAAATTAATAAAAAGAGGCAATCATTTTTTTAAAATAGTTTTCACTTTTGAAGCAAAACAAACGTTTACATCGATAATTGATAATTTTTTTCATATTTTCTAATGAACGTATGCGTCAAAGTAAAAAAATGACATAGTGACATTTGTCGATATCTCAATTAGTTCAAGAGTTATCAGCGTTTAAACGTTTACAAAACTTCCGAAATCGAGATATTTTAAAAAATTATAACTCCTAAAGGAGGAGAGATAGCAATCTAAAAATTGGTTTGGATATTGCTTTCATGGGGTACAATTTTACAAAAAAACCAGAAAAACCAAGAATGGGTAGGGTCACGGGCTAGGTGAAATGGCGTGGAATGCCCATACTATATATATATATATATATATATATATATATATATATATATATATATATATATATATATATATATATATATAGTATGTAGTGTGTATATATATATAAATATATAAAATATCTTCAAGATATAGTATATATAGTATTTTGTCTATATATAGTATATATTTTTTACAAGTATACAAAGTATACAAAAACATTTACGAAGAACCAATATGTGAGGAATGGATCGAGTGTAGTGAAGTGTAAAGCTTGGTGGCATGAGAAATGCACCGTTCATACAAATGTGGACAACTTTAATTGCGATTTATATGTCGGTTGATGCGTGCGTACTCTTATCGACCCCCGTGCGTACTCTTAAACACCCGTATGTGTAAGAGTTCGCAAATCCCGTTTCGTAGTTTTTAGTTTGTTACTTTTCAAAAAAATTAAGATTCCCAATTGTCGCTCATAATTTTAATAGAATACTAGATATTCTTTCAATTAAAACAAAAACTGATTCGTAAAATGTATTTGTTTGTTTTTTTCACCGCTTTGAAGCTTAGGTGCGTACTCCTATACCAGCTTACCCTACAATATGTGGTTCAAATTTCAAGAGAATCGGTTTATTAGTTTTATAGATACGATGGAGCTAGATTTTGAAAACGTTGTTTCGAGAAAAACGCGTTTGAAGTTTATACTATGAAAAACTCTTACCTAAACTCGATCGGCAATTCATGCACCGTACAAAATCCCTTCTGATTGCTCATCATCGTCGATTTCTTCAAGTCTCGCTTGCTGTCGATTTTTTTTAATTTTCAAAGTGTACTAGCCCCTTAAGTGTGACAACGTTTATATCAATATCTATAATATAAAGCTATCAATGAAAATAGCCATTTTTTAGCGTCTAAATTGAGAAAACCCCTTAACATTCGACCACTGATTCAACTGTCCACAATTGCTTTTTGCGTTGCACGTTCTCATTTACATGAAATTATGCAATATTTGATGAACATGTTCCCAGTGTAGATCATGACGTCAGCGAGATTCATCTCGCACAACTTTCCTTGCAGGAGTGTACTCCAAAGTTATATGGCACAAATATCAAGCGAGGAAGGCGGGCAGGAGTGTAACAATGGAGAATGCAGAGCGGGACGCGATACGTGGTAAATCTGAGATCCAGATGATAACGTCAACGCGCATAGACGTACACATCAAAGCGCGAAATTCACAGAAGAACGGTTTACCGTCAAGGATCTCCTGCCTCTGTCGCAATCTCTGGCGCTATCGTCGAGAGGAAATCCCTTAACGATGGCGAAAGCACATAGTTAGAGAAGGCAAGTTGAAGAATGCATCCAGTCGCGAGAGATGTACGCGAACAGGGAGCTTAAGTGGAGGACGCCAGAAGTGGTTGTAAAATCATCTGACTGGTGTACCTCGAAAGCTCGGAATACTCGGATCCCTAGCCCCGAGTGTCTATTGACACTTTTGATAGTCTCAATGGCCTCGACATCGTGTTTCAATGCTGGAAACTCCCAACTGCACGGGGTTATTCGTGAAACATCCCCGGTAAAAGAGAGAGAGAGAGAGAGAGAGGGAGATGATAACTTTAGAACGAATCGTTAGATCCGAATGCCTTTGTCGAAATCTTTGGCTTGCTTTATTTTGAGGTGAATTCGTGGGGAAATTTCTACTCTCGAGGCACGTAGATTTGTGAGATGGAATAAATCAATACACGCGACTGCGTAACGGTGAATTTCCCGTTATTAGGCAGCGGTGGTCAAACCAGGGGGCCGGATTGAAATTTCGAACTTTCAACGATCAGAACGCTCAAAACTCCAAATAACTACCCCCAAAGATTGGAACTCCGAAAGAATTTTACACAAAAGGGGCCGTCCATTAATCACGTGAGGCTCAAATAGGGAGAGTAGGGGTTTGGATAACATCACGATTGATCACGCTGGAGGGGGGGGGGGGGGGGGGGTGTTGTGGCATATCACGTGTATTTTTTTGTGCAACTGCGTAAACCGGAGAGCATCCGCTGTGAGCTATTCAACAGGCAAGTTGTGCCCAGGGGGCTGGCACCTTTTGGAATTTTTGCTGCGCAATATGACCATATTTTTAGTGTCGTACTCTGCCACTCGCAGCGCTAGTTATACTCTTACAACCTGATGCGTGCGCAGGGGCTATGTATATAATACGGTCGCTATGTACGCCGTGCGGGCCTCGCGCCTACGCAATAAGAATATTGTAAGATAACTGCTAGCGCCATGAGGAGAGGCAGAACTAAAAAAGCGGTCAAAAAGAGCAGCATTTGTATACCGGTGGGGAATAGAAGGTTTCAACCCCCTGGTTGTGCCTAAAAAGTAACCTAAACAACAGTTTTTAGTTCTATTTAATTTCGACTGGCCAACTACTTAAAGTGAAGTGCCTACATCTGATCCACAAACGGCTTGTCCACTTGTTCCTGTAGAAAACACGCAGATGAGCCCATTGTCCTATGACAATGCCATTTAAATATATTGACTATATATATTATTTCGTTTTTGACAATTAAATACCGTACTCCCTTTCGGTTGTGTCTGACATTTCTTAAGGGGTTACCCCCACTTGCGATTTTGGAAAAAATCAATTTTTTTTATTGCATTTTTTTGAAGTATAAGTATCTGAGAATATGTCCTGAAAATTTCAAGTCGATCCGAACAAAATTGACTGAGATATGAGCGTTGAAAGAGAAGAATCCGCGTTGAAAGAGCGTTGAAAGAGAAACTTTAAACGCGTTTTTCTCAAAATGGCATTTCTGAAGTCGGTGACCAAGATTACTCGAACACTAATGAACCGATCTTCTTGAAATTTTGCAGGCTTATTTAATACATAAAAATGTCGTCTTTAATCGTTCGATTTTTTTTCCGAAAAAAATGGCCGTTTTATAGCCAAAAAACGGCCGTTTTTTTCGTTAAAATCGAACCATTAACTTTGACTGTCCGCCATTTTGTGAAAAATGAATATTTTTTAAAATCCTTCGGTTAAAGACTAGTTTATACTTATATTTGACTAAATCCATCCGCATTTTTTTTCAGATGATCCACTTCGCCGCAATGTTGGTCACCGCAAACCGTGTATATAAAAACATTATTTCATTGACGGCCATTTGCCACTAAACAATGTAATATTTTTCAATAAAAAAAATGACTGAAATTTCTTCAAGATGTGTTCTTTAAGATGGTATATTGATCGATTAAAAAAGTTTTGTAGTTTTCTATAAAAAAATTAATGAAAAAGGCCTTTTTTGCGCTACAAGTGGGAGTAACGCCTGAACACAAAAAAATACACGTGATGTGGGCGGGGGGGGGGGGGGGGGGTTCTGAAAACCTCACCACATATCACCACGGGGGAGGGGGGCTCAGAACGTGGCCTAAAAACCTCACGTGATTAATGAACGACCCCAAAGACCAAAACTCCGAAAATCTGAACACCGTCAAAATAATTCAGCTATGGAAGTTTTACAAGTTTCCAAATTTTCAATAAATCGACGAATTATGTCAAGAATTTTTTTTTTATTGCGAAGTGATTTCACGTCAATTTTGAAATTTGTCGAGACAATGTGATACGTTCTACATCATTTACAGTCAACTGTGTAGACTTTCGCTGGCATGATCTTGACGAACCTTATAATTCCGGAATATTAACATTAGGAATTTTAAACCGTGGGCGTATGTCAAGATTATGCCAGCTAGACAGTTGACTGTAAATGATGCAGAACGTATAACATTGCCTGGACAAATTTCAGAATTGACACAAAATTACTTCTTAATGAAAAAAAAATCTTGAAATGATTCGTCGCTTTATTGAATATTTTGAAACTATTAAAAATTCCATAGCCGAATTATTTTGACGGTGTTCAGATGTTTGGAGTTTTCGTCTTTCGTGTAAAGTTCTTTCGGAGTTTTGAACGCTCTGATCATTCAAAGTCCGGAATTTCAACCCGGCCTGAACTTGAACTCCGGAATATTAAAATTCGGAATTTTAAACCGTCGGAGAATTCAAAGTTCGGAACTTCAACCCGGCCCCCAAGAAAGGAATCTTTGGAACTTCGTCATGTCATCACAGCCTCACAGTTTCTTCAACTCGAACTTGGGTGCATGAAATTTTGAAAATTGATGCTTCGGATGGGTATCTCAATCAGTATGTGGCAAAAACTTGTTTTTTTTTCCCTGTATGTAAAATGGGGTTGAGTATTCTTTGCGCAAGAGAGTCCATTGGACAAGCCATTAAAAATGATATTGTGGTTCCATTTCCCATTTTTTGTTTTTAATCCGAAAATAAACAGTTATCAATAGTCATCTATACTTGCTTTTCGTCACATGTTATTGAAGTCGTTAGTGCATATCTAACATTCCTACCTTGACGTAAAAACTGCCATATTGAAGTGGTCAATTCGCGAAGATTTTTTTTCCGATAAAAAATACTTTCTATACAATGATGTAACGCGACCATGATGTCTTACCTGGAACAGAATCAGAAAAAGATATGGATTAGTCGTTATCGTGTCGCCTCCAAGATCGCTGAATTAGTGTAACAAATTAATTATGATATTGGACATTAATATTAATATATTCAATCCTAGCCTCTCTAATGTGACATTAGTAATTTAGCGACACGAATTTTAAAGCAGCGAATACGAAGACTAAAACGTGTCATCTTTTATATCATCCCGAGGGTGCCACTCAAACGTCATCAAACTTTCATTATTTTATTATCGTTAAATGTACCCTCGGAGGAATGATTTCTACCAATGGTCCTCATTTCATTTCGCGCGAGTGCATTTTCCGTTTCTTGTCGTCGAATTCTCGAAGAATCTTTTACACGTGTACGGATACTGTGAACGAGATGAATCTAGGAATGTGTGAGCGCCAGCGGGCAAATGAAAACTTTGGCCCATTCTCATGTCAGGGCTTGGATGGTATTGTGTGCAAAACTATTGCCATGTATAATAACCCATAATACTATAACGCATGCAAGACTGTTCAAGGAAGAAGATAGGATGACGGTATACGTAGTGTTCGCGCAGCTGAGCTACCTCAGTCAAAAACAGATTTTCTCGCAATCCTCGGCTCTGCATTCCACTCTGTAACTGTCTGAGGAACGACAGGAAGGTCCTCGTTTCAGCCTCCGGTGAGAGTAAGTTTTCGAAGAATAGCGATAAATTACTCTGTACCGCTCGAGGTAAAAGCTCCTTAAAGTTTTACCTCATTCTAGAAGGGTCATTGTACAAACGGGTAACCCACTCTCTATGAGAAAAGTTACCATTTATAGTGGAAATCCCACGTAAGGGTCTGCAAGTATATAATTGCTATTTGAAGAAAAAAGATCGATCCTCAAGTATCAAATGTTCGACGAGCGAGAATTTACATATTTCTTGTTGAAAAAAATCAATAATAAAGAAATGTCTGGTTGAAGAAATCAAATAAATTAATTCGACGGTAATAATATGTTGTTCCGTTTATGTTGAATCGGATATATGTCGTATTGAATAAATCAATAATCTCCAAATGTCTCATTCAAAAAATCAAATAAATCAATTAGATGCCAATCATCTCGTATTTTATTTATGTTGAATGTGATAAAATGTTCGACGAGCGAGAATTCACAAATGCCTTATTGAATAAATCAATAATAAATAAATGCCTGATGAACAAATCAAATAATTCATTTATATGATAATTAACTCTTATCCCGTTTCGTTCAATAGAATCAAATGTTCAACAAGCGAAAATTTACATATGCCTCATTGAAAAGAAATCAACGATAAGAAAACGTCCTATCAAAAAATCAAATAGCTCAATTAGATGCTAATCATCTCGTGTTCCATTTATGTTGAATATGATAAAATGTTCGACGAGCGAAAAATCACACATGCCTTATTGAAAAAATCAATAATCAAAAAATGACTCATGGAAAAAATCAATTAAATCAATTAACAGATGATCATCTCTTGTTCCATTTATGTTAAATAGGATAAAATGTTCAACGAGCGACAATACACATGTGTCTTATTGAAAAAATCAATAATAAAAAAATGTTCCATTGAAAGAATCAAATAAATCAATTGGATGCTAATCATCTCGTGTTCCATTTATGTCGAGTATGATAAAATGTTCGAGGAACGAGAATTCACAAATGCCTTAATGAAAAAATCAACAACAAAAAAATGCCTCATGGAAAAAATCGAATAAATCATTTACATGATAATCATCTCTAGTCCCATTTCATTCTATACAATCAAATGTTCGACAAGCGATAATTTACATATGTCTTATTGAAAAAAGATCAACAATAAAATAATTTCCCACTAACAAAACCAAATAAATCAATTAGCTGATGATCATCTCTCGTTCCATTTATGTTGAATAGGATAAAATGTTCAACGAGCAAGAATACACATGTGTCTTATTGAAAAAATCAATAATAAAAAAATGACTCATTGAAAAAATCAAATAAATCAATTACATGATAATCATCTCTTGTTCGGTTTATCTTGAATGGGAAAACGTATTCTTTTGTGTCACGAATATAGCCCATTGTACGGGTCTCTTGCTGCCGAATGCTGCCAATAACTTTGGGATTTATCGGGACTCCGAGTACATCGGTGCACCCCAGTGGAGAAAAAGGAGGTAAAAGGTATAATGGTAGAAGGATGTATCGAATCGATTCAACTCCTCTGTACCCAGGCTGAACATGTGTATATGTGTACGTGTACGTTGACCCGGCGCACTTGGGCACATTGGTCCACTGACCTAAGAGAGGAGAACCTCAGAATCCCAAAGGAAGGAAAGCAGCGTATAGTCAAACTCGGGCCGAGAAGAAAAACGATCCGCTGCTCGTTGGTTGTTGATTTCCCAGCTTTCAAATCGATTCCCTGGCATCGCATTGTACAAAGTTCCAAATATCTCTGCGACGATAAAAAGACGTTTCTGACTGAGATTTTTACTCGTTTCCTCAAAAAGAAGAATCGATGATTTCTTTTTTACAAAATGAGCGCTTTCCGTTAAGCGATAATTTATTACACCTTTAGTCGAGACCTCAACGAACGATTCGGAGCTCTCTCGGTTCTTTCTCATTTCTGTCCTTTCTCCGCGTACATACATCTTCCCCGAGCTATCGTCTGGACTTTTCTTATCGAACGAGTACTGTCCGGGAAATGGCCAACCGGAAGTTCCATTGGGCTGCGGTGTTCCCGACATTTCAAAGATATAAGACTTCAACATCAGAGACCGAGACTCTGATGTTGGAGATGGTTCGAAACCGTAATGACCAATTCCATCGGGCATATATTCCATTCTATGGTTTATTTCCCTTCCTGCTTCCAAATCGCTGGAGTACCACGATCAGGAATTTCGCAGTTGGATGTTTCCTTCATTCAGCGATGAGAGCGGAG
>OY723396.1:10197773-10559612 GCA_963210295.1 Ophion ellenae
AAAAAAATTCATGAAAAAGGGCTTTTTTGCGCTACAAGTGGGGGTAACGCCTGAACACAAAAAAATACACGTGATGTGGGCGGGGCGGGGGGGGGGGGGGCTGAGAACCTCACCACATATCACCACGGGGGAGGGGGGCTCAGAACGTGGCCTAAAAAACCTCACGTGATTAATGAACGACCCCAAAGACCAAAACTCCGAAAATCTGAACACCGTCAAAATAATTCAGCTATGGAAGTTTTACAAGGTTCCAAATTTTCAATAAATCGACGAATTATGTCAAGAATTTTTTTTTTATTGAGAAGTGATTTCACGTCAATTTTGAAATTTGTCGAGACAATGTTATGCGTTCTACATCATTTACAGTCAACTGTGTAGACTTTCGCTGGCATGATCTTGACGAACCTTATAATTCCGGAATATTAAAATTAGGAATTTTAAACCGTGGGCGTATGTCATGATTATGCCAGCTAGACAGTTGACTGTAAATGATGCACAACGTATAACATTGCCTGGACAAATTTCAAAATTGACACAAAATTACTTCTTAATAAAAAAAAATTCTTGAAATGATTCGTCGCTTTATTGAATATTTTGAAACTATTAAAAATTGCATAGCCGAATTATTTTGACGGTGTTCAGATTTTCGGAGTTTTGGTCTTTCGTGTAAAGTTCTTTCGGAGTTTTGAACGCTCTGATCATTCAAAGTCCGGAATTTCAACCCGGCCTGAACTTGAACTCCGGAATATTAAAATTCGGAATTTTAAACCGTCGGAGAATTCAAAGTTCGGAACTTCAACCCGGCCCCCAAGAAAGGAATCTTTGGAACTTCGTCATGTCATCACAGCCTCACAGTTTCTTCAACTCGAACTTGGGTGCATGAAATTTTGAAAATTGATGCTTCGGATGGGTATCTCAATCAGTATGTGGCAAAAACTTGTTTTTTTTTTCCCTGTATGTAAAATGGGGTTGAGTATTCTTTGCGCAAGAGAGTCCATTGGACAAGCCATTAAAAATGATATTGTGGTTCCATTTCCCATTTTTTGTTTTTAATCCGAAAATAAACAGTTATCAATAGTCATCTATACTTGCTTTTCGTCACATGTTATTGAAGTCGTTAGTGCATATCTAACATTCCTACCTTGACGTAAAAACTGCCATATTGAAGTGGTCAATTCGCGAAGATTTTTTTTCCGATAAAAAATACTTTCTATACAATGATGTAACGCGACCATGATGTCTTACCTGGAACAGAATCAGAAAAAGATATGGATTAGTCGTTATCGTGTCGCCTCCAAGATCGCTGAATTAGTGTAACAAATTAATTATGATATTGGACATTAATATTAATATATTCAATCCTAGCCTCTCTAATGTGACATTAGTAATTTAGCGACACGAATTTTAAAGCAGCGAATACGAAGACTAAAACGTGTCATCTTTTATATCATCCCGAGGGTGCCACTCAAACGTCATCAAACTTTCATTATTTTATTATCGTTAAATGTACCCTCGGAGGAATGATTTCTACCAATGGTCCTCATTTCATTTCGCGCGAGTGCATTTTCCGTTTCTTGTCGTCGAATTCTCGAAGAATCTTTTACACGTGTACGGATACTGTGAACGAGATGAATCTAGGAATGTGTGAGCGCCAGCGGGCAAATGAAAACTTTGGCCCATTCTCATGTCAGGGCTTGGATGGTATTGTGTGCAAAACTATTGCCATGTATAATAACCCATAATACTATAACGCATGCAAGACTGTTCAAGGAAGAAGATAGGATGACGGTATACGTAGTGTTCGCGCAGCTGAGCTACCTCAGTCAAAAACAGATTTTCTCGCAATCCTCGGCTCTGCATTCCACTCTGTAACTGTCTGAGGAACGACAGGAAGGTCCTCGTTTCAGCCTCCGGTGAGAGTAAGTTTTCGAAGAATAGCGATAAATTACTCTGTACCGCTCGAGGTAAAAGCTCCTTAAAGTTTTACCTCATTCTAGAAGGGTCATTGTACAAACGGGTAACCCACTCTCTATGAGAAAAGTTACCATTTATAGTGGAAATCCCACGTAAGGGTCTGCAAGTATATAATTGCTATTTGAAGAAAAAAGATCGATCCTCAAGTATCAAATGTTCGACGAGCGAGAATTTACATATTTCTTGTTGAAAAAAATCAATAATAAAGAAATGTCTGATTGAAAAAATCAAATAAATTAATTCGACGGTAATAATATGTTACGTTTATGTTGAATCGGATCAAATGTTCGAGGAACGAGAATTCATATACGTCGTATTGAATAAATCAATAATCTCCAAATGCCTCATTCAAAAAATCAAATAAATCAATTAGATGCCAATCATTTCGTATTTTATTTATGTTGAATGTGATAAAATGTTCGACGAGCGAAAAATCACACACGCCTTATTGAAAAAATCAATAATCAAAAAATGACTAATGGAAAAAATCAAATAAATCATTTACATGATGATCATCTCTTGTTCCATTTATGTTAAATAGGATAAAATGTTCAACGAGCGACAATACACATGTGTCTTATTGAAAAAATCAATAATAAAAAAATGTTCCATTGAAAGAATCAAATAAATCAATTGGATGCTAATCATCTCGTGTTCCATTTATGTCGAGTATGATAAAATGTTCGAGGAGCGAGAATTCACAAATGCCTTAATGAAAAAAATCAACAACAAAAAAATGCCTCATGGAAAAAATCGAATAAATCATTTACATGATAATCATCTCTAGTCCCATTTCATTCTATACAATGAAATGTTCGACAAGCGATAATTTACATATGTCTTATTGAAAAAAGATCAACAATAAAATAATTTCCCACTAACAAAACCAAATAAATCAATTAGCTGATGATCATCTCTCGTTCCATTTATGTTGAATAGGATAAAATGTTCAACGAGCAAGAATACACATGAGTCTCATTGAAAAAATCAATAATAAAAAAATGACTCATTGAAAAAATAAAATAAATCAATTACATGATAATCATCTCTTGTTCGGTTTATCTTGAATGGGAAAACGTATTCTTTTGTGTCACGAATATAGCCCATTGTACGGGTCTCTTGCCGCCGAATGCTGCCAATAACTTTGGGATTTATCGGGACTCCGAGTACATCGGTGCACCCCAGTGGAGAAAAAGGAGGTAAAAGGTATAATGGTAGAAGGATGTATCGAATCGATTCAACTCCTCTGTACCCAGGCTGAACATGTGTATATGTGTACGTGTACGTTGACCCGGCGCACTTGGGCACATTGGTCCACTGACCTAAGAGAGGACAACCTCAGAATCCCAAAGGAAGGAAAGCAGCGTATAGTCAAACTCTGGCCGAGAAGAAAAACGATCCGCTGCTCGTTGGTTGTTGATTTCCCAGCTTTCAAATCGATTCCCTGGCATCGCATTGTACAAAGTTCCAAATATCTCTGCGACGATAAAAAGACGTTTCTGACTGAGATTTTTACTCGTTTCCTCAAAAAGAAGAATCGATGATTTCTTTTTTACAAAATGAGCGCTTTCCGTTAAGCGATAATTTATTACACCTTTAGTCGAGACCTCAACGAACGATTCGGAGCTCTCTCGGTTCTTTCTCATTTCTGTCCTTTCTCCGCGTACATACATCTTCCCCGAGCTATCGTCTGGACTTTTCTTATCGAACGAGTACTGTCCGGGAAATGGCCAACCGGAAGTTCCATTGGGCTGCGGTGTTCCCGACATTTCAAAGATATAAGACTTCAACATCAGAGACCGAGACTCTGATGTTGGAGATGGTTCGAAACCGTAATGACCAATTCCATCCGGCATATATTCCATTCTATGGTTTATTTCCCTTCCTGCTTCCAAATCGCTGGAGTACCACGATCAGGAATTTCGCAGTTGGATGTTTCCTTCATTCAGCGATGAGAGCGGAGACATTTGTTACATTTCTTGACAACTGCTGAGCTTAGCGCTGTGTCCAAAGAAAAATGGATACGTTTGCACTCTCCTTGGTGCAGGACTACTTCGCAGTCTGACCAATATTGAACACTTCTACTTGAACTCATCCTTAGCGCACTGGAAGTTCTCTGCATCGTCTAATCCGGTTCTAATATTGAATCAGCTCATTCATTTGCAACAGGATCATAAGGGGATCACGAGAAGTCAGATGCTGTATAACTTCTCGCTTCTTGAACCCCAAAGTATTGATCATTCGACACCTATCGATATACGGTAAATCACAAACAAAGGAGATTGGTTTGTCCAATTTGGAAGTTCATCTAATGTAGAAGAGTCTCTCGGTAAATCAAACTCTCAGAAGGAGTACTGAATCAGAATCTTTACAATCTGCTTGGAAGCCAATGGATTATAAATGAAAAGCCAATTCCTACAGGAAAAAAGAAGGTCCGGACAATTCGGTCAGTCTCAACGCGAATAATTCAACGATATATGTACAAGAGGCAAGGGCGGTAAAAAAGACAGATAAAATAGGTAGCAGTTGAAATTCAAGTGGCTCCTGTATGACGACAGGATCCTCACCGGACGCTCCTCGTCGCGGGTACCGAAGCGCTTGGGAGCTTTTACAGTTTGTACGAGATCGATATCCGAAATCGATACTTTCCGGATATCCCTTCTTTCTTGTTCGCTCTTCTGTATAGTTTCGGTCGTGCAGTCTGGCTATAATCAACGTGAGTGAACGAGAGAATAGAGGATAACGGGGAAGGAAAAGGACGAGAGGAAAATTGTTGGAGAGGAGGCACGCTCAGCTATAACAGAGAAATTCGTTCGGAATTCTCTCTCTATCCCCCGGTGCCTCTCCTATTCTATATAGACATACACGAAGGGGTGGTCCCATTCCTATGAAACCGCCGGGGGATTGCAGGCCCAGATTTACCTCGCTTTTTTTTTCACTCTCGCCAGATCTTCAATCCCTTCGTATCTCACACTCCCTCCTCTCTCATGCCATTTCTCGTTTCACCGCGAAACATCGCAGCGCGCTGGGAGGTGGCCTGGAAATCAATGTCGCACGAGTCTCATCTCACCCTTCGCTCATTTTGAGTTGGAAGAGAAAAGATTAGAGTTGAAGAACCATCCACTTTCCCTCACTTTTATCGCTTGCTGCTCGCACCGACCAACTTTATGTGCTATACCTACATATTTTATGTGCTATATATGGGCAAACTATATACGTGCGGGCGATCTCGTGCAATCATAGCTATACGGTACAGCACGCGTGTAATGTATGTTGAGGGGCGGCAACGGTTCTACGGCAAGGTTTATCGGCATGCGGTGGAGGAGCGCCAGAGAGAACCATTGCCTCTCTCTCTCTCTCTCTCTCTCTCTCTCTCTCTCTCTCTCTCTCGCTCTCTCTCTCTCTCTCTCTCTCTCTCTCTCTCTCTCTCTCTCTCTCTCTCTCTCTCTCTCATCTCTCTCTCTCTCTCTCTCTCTCTCTCTCTCTCTCTCTCTCTCTCTATCTCTCTCTCTCTCTTCTCTCTCTCTCTCTCTCTCTCTCTCTCTCTCTCTCTCTCTCTCTCTCTCTCTCTCTCTCTCTCTCTCTCTCTCTCTCTCTCTCTCTCTCTCTCTCTCTCTCTCTCTCTTGGTTTCTTGAAGTTTTGATTTATATATTATTACTTATTTTTTGCTTATATTTTAATTTTTTGTTATTATATTTTATCTTCTATCGTATTACGACTTGCATTATTTCTTTTTGTTTTTGTTTCGGATCCTTTTTAGTTGATTTTTGTATTATTTTCGCATCATGTCGAATTCTCATTTCTATCATTTCTGTTTTATATAACATATTAAGAAATCATTACAGTGTAAAATTGTCAAAAAATCGATTTTTTTGCATTATCCGATGGTATAGATGGTTATAAACATGGACCTGGCATCGTAGATTGATGGTAAGTAGACAATTTATATCCCTCGAAATGTTATTTTTCACAACGGTGAACACTCTCAAAGGAAGAGTTGTCAAGCTATCCCCCACAAATTTGGACACAACATTCTTCACGCCATTCTTTAGTTTGCTATAGAAGCTTTTTTTTTAATCTTCCAATTTTTTTTTAACGTAAAACTGTCGAAAAGATAGGCTAAATTCGATAATTTTTTTCAAACACCGCAACTTTGTCAATTTTTATTTTAAAAAAAACCTCCATAGCAAGATATCGGCTTTCATATTGATTAATAATCTTTTTACGAATTTTGTTGAAATAATATGTACGGCCACTACTGTGTACACCGTGAGGATTCCTTTTTTCGAAGACATGTTCAACCGTTTAAAAAAAATGTAAAAATAAATAAGAATAAACGTTTCAAAAAATTATTTTCTTCTCTTCATAAGTGCTTTGATTTGGCGTAAAAAAATCAGACTGGTTAGCGTATTTTAACCATCGAAAAAACGCGAAAATCAGCTATTGTTCGACCCGTTTCACTGTGATAATTCCATTATTTCTTTAAATTTCCGTTTGATTTTGTTTTACATAAAATTTCCATTCCTGTTGATATTTTCATTTTTTGTTTTTTTTTCATCTGTAATTTTATATTTTCCCGACAGTTTAAGTAGTTTAAGTAGGGCATAATAGTATTATCGATCAATCAATCCCTCTCTCCCTCTCTCTTCTTATCGCTTTCACTGGCTATCTCTGCGTGCATGTTATGAGAATCGACCGCACAGCATACGTTGCCTCCTTCACTTATGAAAAACGTGAAAATTACGAGCCTACCGATAATACGCCATCGCACCTTTCGCGGAAGCCACGAGGGCGAACGCCCCGTACACAGGTATAAAATTTTCATTGATAATTACATCCGCGCAATTAGCACAAGGTGTGTGAATACGTGTAACGCTCCCGCAAGTATCGACCAGCCGACACAAATGTATCGGCTTGCCAGTTTATTTGCTTTTCATTCGAGGACGAAGGCACAACTGCATCGGAGTGCAAACTTGTTCCGAGAGCACCGATAACCGCACATACGCAAACATATAGATAGTCGATTAAAAATTTCGAAGCAATGCCCCAAGTACTCATGGATTTACAAGGAAAGCTTGCGAGCTCGATCTGTCTGATTTCGATGAGATTTGGCATGCTTGTAGACTGGGTAAAAATAGGCGACACGTATTTTGTTATATCTGCGGAACCCGATTTTTAAGGGATGAAACGCACCCTCGAAAAACACCCCTATTTTCGAGGGTGCGTTTCATCCCTTAAAAATCGGGTTCCGCCCTGTAAAATTTAAAGCTCGATATTCCGCGAACGCGACTTGTAAATGAAAAATGTTAAATAGAACCTCAAATTAATTGAGCAAATTATGTCCAATGACTACACACTCACAAGGAACATCCCTGAGGTGACAATCTTCGATTTTGTTGAAATTTGGATATGTTATAAAGCACCGAAAAGTAAGCGATACGTATTTTTTTATCGGCGGAAAAACGGGTTTAAAGGGTGAAACCACCCCTTGAAAAATGGCATCTCTAGGGGTAATATAGCAGTTTCACACACAAGGAGTCCACCGATTTTAATGAAACAATAACGGAAATTCTTTTCATCCGAAGCAATGAAAAATCCAGTATAGTGATATTGCAAAAGAAAATTAAGGGTTGAACCACCCCTATATTGAGGGGTGGTTTCACCCCTTAAACGGTTTTTCTGCCGATACAAAAAAATACGTATCGCTTACTTTTCGGTGCTTTATAACATATCCAAATTTCAACAAAATCGAAGGATGTCACCTGAGGGATGTTCCTTGTCAGTGGGGTGCGCAAAAAAAAGTTTGTCATTTTACATTCAGAGAAAACGCCTAGAATCTTTGATTTCAAAATTTTGCTACATTTTCATTGAGATGAACGTCTGAAGTACCTACTTGCAAAATTGCACGTGTGTAGCTTGAAAACTGTAAAAACCACAAGGCTGAGACTGTCTGGCGATCATACCGAAGTTATGGGAGTTCCTTGTTTGACTATAGAACCCTGCTTTACTTTTAATTTATTCGATTTTGTCATTATCCAAAGGCTTTTTTTCACTTGATGTCACGAATCTCTAATGAGAACACGTCAAGATGTTCGAGTAATTTTCACAGCCTGAATCCGCAAAAAAATGTTTTAATTAAAAATAATGAACTAACGTTGCGGTCCAGCGATGTAAACGTCATAAAAAAATCTTTTTGCACAAGGTATGACGAAACGCCAAGTTTCGCCTTGTTTTTTCTGCATTGATGCGCATTTTAACCTTCATTCTATTCCAGAATAATAGGGAAACGTTACAAGCTTATGACAAGCGAAACTTCAGAAAATTCCTACCACAGGAACGCCAAAGGCAAAAATAAAAAATATAAAAAAATGTTGCGTCGAAGAATGGTGCATTGAGGAAGTTTGAAACATGTCTCAGGTTTTGAAACGAAAAAAAAAAAGAAAACGAACTATAACTTTACCGCGTACACCTGATACGGATTTTTACAAATAATAGTACATTCGCGAGTCACAAAAGACCCAGTGGCAACATGTCGTTCAGCTTATCAGTCAGTCTTTTTTACTCGAACCGCGCGTTTCGTGAGTCACGCTGTACTCTGGAATAAAGGCTGCAGCTTTTTCATATTCGGCAGGGCGTATGCATGTGTACGTATACTTATGCACACCTTGCACGTCGAAACCCACTTATGAAAAACGCGAAAATTACGGGTATTCCCAGTGATATGTATACGTGTGTATTGGAAGGGTTGAGGGCCAGCAAGAGCAAGCTCAGCAAGGCGAAGTATCGTTGTACGTGTGCGGTTTCGTTAGCTCGCGAGCTTTCCGGGGTCACGGGAGTTTTATTAATAATTATATCCGTATAATTAGCGGTAGGCATGCTCGCAACGTGCCGGTTCGGCACGTCGTATAAAGGACGAGAGTGGGTGCATTATATAAATGTATGTGTGTCTATGTATAGACACATTTGTATATTAATAGTATATATATATATATATATATATATATATATATATATATATATATATATATATATATATATATATATATATATATATATATATATAGTATATATACTACTCTCTATGTATTGTCACATACACAGAGAGTGACAATTACCCTAGCCCTGTGTTTTCAAGGATCTGGTGCGGAAATTTCGTGACTGAGAATACTATAACATATGATAGGTTTTGAATTCCTGTTCGAAAAAAAATATAGCGTATTTCTGTGATGGGTACTATATCCCATAAAAAAAATTGCTCTTTCTCGAACAAAATCAACAATACCATTTTGAATTCAGCAGAATGGCGATAATTAAATTCCGAATGCGATACACTACTAAAAGTCATTTTGTAAATATTGAATGGTTCATATTCTATATTGTATTTTATATTTTATATTATATTTCCATTTATGAAAATAATATTTCATAGTTTCGATAATGCATCTTTGATCATTTTATTCTCAATGACGGGACGCACGAAAAGTTTTTCAGGAATGTTTCGTGTTCGGAATTAAGAGGGAATGACACCTCATCGCGGTCGGTATGGTAGAACAATTATAGATTCCCAAAAATCTCTGAAACGGCTCTTCAGATCCCGTCGAAACTTTGCCAAACGACGTCAAATAGATAGACCAACAGCTGCCTTCCCCTCAAATTCAGAAAATTTGAGGGGAAGACAGCTGTTGGTCTATCGGTCGGTTGGTCGGGATCTGAAGAGCCGTTTCAGAGATTTTTGGGAATCTATAATTGTTCTACCATACCGACCGCGATGAGGTGTCATTCCCTCTTAAATTATCTTCATTTTGCTGTATTGAAAATGGCATTTCGATTCTTTCGCAAAATGCCCAATTTTTTCTCGCAATTACTACTTGTCACAAAAACATTTTATACAGCTATATTTTTGTTCGACAAGTACTTGAAAAACCATAGAAAATCATTTTTTTTCTCAGTTGCGAAATTTCCGTGCAAGACATTTAAAAAACATGACCACCTCGTAACATATATATATATATCATATAATATATATACATATACATAACATATAACATAATATATATATATATATATATATATATATATATATAACTTGATATATATATACAAGATCCATGTACAAGAAGAACCGAAGTTCTGCGCCAAAACGCGATACGGGAGCGCTCGTTCAAAAGCTAGACACCGATGTTGATAAAGGAAAGGCGGGTTACCTTTGGCGTGAGCTTTTTGCCGTCTAGGTATAAAACGCCCCGGCTTGAATGTCGCGGCGGTTGGAATGATACCCTTAAAAGACTCGCTCGAGCGATGCCCGACACGAGAGTCGCACAAACATTGGAATCTACAGGGCGATCCACAATCCGTTGGGTCTATGCTTAATTCCGTAGCGAAAATTGAGTAATTACCGAACGCAAAATACTAGCATGAAAAATGCGTTGAAAACTGAGTATGTTTGTTGAGGTAGGCTGGGTATAGGAGTCTGATAAGGAACATCCCTCAGGTGACACCCTTCGATTTTGTTAAAATTTGAATATGTTATAAAGCACCGAAAAGTAAGCGATACGTATTTTTTTTTATCGGCGGAAAAACGGTTTTAAGGGGTGAAACCACCCCTCGAAAAAAGGCATCTCTAGGGGTAATATAGCACTTTCACACACAAGGAGTCCACCGATTTGAATGAAACAAAAATGAAAATTCTTCTAATCCGAAGCAATAAAAAATCCACTATAGTGGCATGGCAAAAAAAATTAAGGGATGAACCACCCCTATATTAAGGGGTAGTTTCACCCCTTAAAACTGTTTTTCCGCCAATGAAGAAAGCCGCGTCACTTACTTTTCGGTGCTTTATAACATATCCAAATTTCAACAAAACCGAAGGGTGTCACCTGAGGGATGTTCCTTGTGAGTTAGCTGGATGTCACAGGAAAGTAACACTACCCCCACTCCATTGCTACCATGTTGTGGTAGAGTGGGGGGACCTGCGATATGCGGAATGCCTGCGATCGGTTGAAAAATGCTCTCGCCCCACACAATTCTAATCTAGTTATTAATTTTCAAATTATGTTACAACTTATATTACACATATGTTACAAAAATTATATAACAATTATTATACAAACGAACCCAAACAAATCCAAACAAACCCAATTATATATCTCAATGTATCAATATTTTTTTGAAAAATATTAAAAACCAACTCATATTAATTACATCTACCTGATTTGCCCGAAAAGTCTGATTACATTTACAATGCCATGAAATAGTTGCACTTTGTGTAATATCGATGGATTTTTATAAAAACAAGCGATTTTAATCAACTAAATATGTTCCATCCTGTTCAATGACTTCCTGCCATTTCTCCACGAGCTTCATTATCCTCCTTTATAGAAGTCCTGAGATCTTTGGGCAAAGATGTCATTTGAGTCGTTTTTGAGGACGTCTAGGTACCTGAAGGATGCACCAAAACGTCCGACCCAAGCTGCAATAACTTTTTCCGGGTCATCAGAAAGACCCACTTTTGATCGATCGCTCACTTTAATTTGGCCAGTTGTGAGAAGTACTCGGTCGAATCAATCGTCGAATGGGCAGCCTCCCCGCGCTTAGACCATGATCTTTTTCGACTGGCATTGTTGTAGATAATCCACTTTTCATCGGCAGTAATCATTCCGGTCGAAAAATAGCTCATTTTCGCGATTTTTTTTTCAATCCTTAAAATACGCTAATCAGTGTAATTTTTTTATTTCAAAATAAAGCACTCGTGAAGAACAGAAAATAAATGTTTAAACGTTTATTTTTATAGTTAACATTTTTTTTAACATTTGAAAATGTCTTCGAAAAAAAGGATTCGTTACGGTGCACACGGTTGTAGCCGTAAATATTATCTGAAACAAAATTTGTAAAAAGATTATTAATCAGTATGAAAGCCGTTATCTTGCTATGGGGGTTTTTTGATAAAAATTGACAAACTGGCGGCGGCCTGAAAAAAAAAGTATCGAATTTCGCGTTTTTTCGACAGTTTTTCGTAAAATAAAACACGAAGTTTAAAAAAAAAGCTTCCACAGCAAGATAAAGAATGGCGTGAAAAATGCTGTGTCAAAATTTGAGACGGGTAGCTTGAAAACTCTTCCTTTGAGAGTGTACACCGTTTTGAAAAACGACATTTCGAGATAAACGCGTTTCAAATTTCGAGTGCAGAATTTTCATACTAATTGTCTACTTACATTGACGTAAGTATATGTAAGGCTTATAACCGTCTATACTATTGGATAATGCAAATAAAAATCGATTTTTTGAAATTGTTACACTCTGATGATCCCTTTAAAAATGGCTCGTTTTGATGGCGTTTGAGCAGCGAATCGGAAGCAGAAATTCGCTCCATTAAGGGGAGGGTAGGGATTTGCACTTTGGAAAAATTGATTTTTTTCGTTTGTCTTTTCTAATAGGTAAACATTTCAAGAATATAATCCCAAAATTTCAAGTCAATCAGAGCAAAACTCTCGAAGTTATTACCTATTTAGTCCCGCTCCTCTAACACTGTAGCTCGGACTTCTCGAAACTTCAAATGCGTTTTTCTCGAAACCACTTTTTCAAAGTCCGTGTTCACTGCCATTTGAAAACTACATGACCGATTCATTTCAAACTTGGTACACACTTTCTACATATAAAATACCTCCCCCCAACGGTTAGTTTGAGATTTTTTTTTACATTGAGGGGGTTTTCCACCCCCACAATGGCGGAATTTTTCGTGAAAAATAGCACTTTTCACTTTACATGACCACCAAAAATTTAGAAATTAAAAAAAAATTATCAAAGACCGTTGGGGGGGAGGATTTGATGATACTTTGACTAAATTTTAATGGTACTTTATTTCAGATAATTTCTAGCTGAGATACAGTGAACACCGCAAATCGTGTTTTTCCAAAGGCGTTCTTGGAAAAGGTTTGTCACCGGCTTGTTTGTGGACATTTTCGCGTACAAATTTCACGGAATGTTCTTGAAATTACACTTAACAATGTACAAAAGGTTTCAATAAATTTACTCTATCCATATAGATGAAAAAAAAATCGTAAAAAAGTGTTTTTTTTTTCACGCTGAAACCCCTACCCTCCCGTTAAATTATTTTCGGTCAGTTCGTGCGGCACCCAAAGATCTACCTTGTTTACCATTCCAAGCTTCCGTAAATGTCTTGAAGCAGTTAATTGGTCAATGTTGAGGTTATGCCCAATCTCTGTAATCGTCAAATGCCGGTTGGAGTCGATAAAAGCCTTGATTTTATCGACATCAGTAGTAACCGGCCAAGCGAGGAGCATCTTGGAGATCAAAATCTCCACAACGAAATCTCGCAAACCACTTTTGAGACACTTTTGTTTACGGCCTTCTCTCCGTACACGGCGCATATTTTTGTGTGAGTTTGCGACGCGTTTTTGTCTTTTCCGAAATGAAAAAGCGAAATGCATCGAAAATATACTTTTTTCCTTCCATGCTCAAAATAAAATTAAACTTTCTATACGTCACGGATCTCGATGGATACTTTTCCAAATATGGGCACAAGTTTCAGCCTTGACTTAATATATGACACTTCATATGGTTGACGCATGTGCGAGTAGAAATACAAGTGCGAACGATATCTGTCGGAATTTCGCTACGGACTCATGCATTGATCCAATAATTTTTCCTTTACTATACAAATAGTACAGCAATTACTGCAGATATTACAGCGAAGAACAGCTTCTTCTTTTTCTATGTTAAATATTTTGTTCCATTTATATCGAGAAGATCTATAATTTTTTTCAATGTAGAAAATAGACCTTATTGCGCTATTTTTTTAAATGTATTATTAAGAATTAGAACAACAATGTTCATCAGATTCCGGGACATGATATCATGATGAGAATTTTCATGCAATTGCAAAAAATAAGTGAACAAAATTAAGTATACTTTTTTTTCGATGTAGGAAACATCCTTTATTTCGTTATTTTATTTCAATTTGATATTAGAAATTATAGCAAATAATTCCTTCGTTCAGTATAATCGAAAATAAGTATAATTGACAGTGTTAACAAAATAATGTTCGTCAGTTCTCATGGAATAATATCCTCAACAGAATTTTATACAATTGCGAAAAAAAAGAGAAATACAACTATAATTTTTTATGTGGACAATATTTAAAAAATTTCTTTAAAAATCTATTTAAAAAAATGTATTATTGGGAATTACAGCAACAATGTTCATCAGTTTCCGGGACATGATATCATGATGAAAAATATTATGCAATTTTTTATGCAAAAAATAAGGGAAAAATATTTTGTACCATTTATTCTAGATTTCTCAAAATTCCTGTGATTAGAAAACGTGAACCAGGAGACTAATGGGATTGCAGAGAAAATTCAATATATTTGGTATTCGTTAAACGGTGGCTGCAAAACGGACAGCCGAATGGGGCATGGACGAGTACGTGGTTAACATTGTCGCTCGGAGTCTGAACAATCATGTGGGGAAGGCAGTACTCCTCAGTTACAAAACCACATTGTAATATAAATGTATATTTGATATTTTTGAATGGAAAGATACTCCGAATTACGGACGAGGCATGCACAAGAATTTTTAGAATAACATTAACATGACATTTAATACGTTTGCCTAAAAATGGAATGAATGAACATCATTCAACTTCAACCTCGATTCATTTACGAATGAAGGGAAATTAGGTTTACAACAAATGATAAGTATTTCTATAAAGAATTATTTTTTTGAAGAATTATGGAATCTAGAAATTGACTACTAATTGCCGTAAGAAATTAATTTTTCGAGGAATATAGGGTCTTATATGAAATTAATTTTTGAAAGAATTATAGGTTCTTTTAAAAAGAATTTATAATTCTTTCTTTCTATAATAATCAGAAATCAGAAATTGATTTCTGATTTCTATAAGAAAACAATTTTTTAAGAATTATAGAATCTTTTAGAAATGAATTTCTAATTTGTATAAGAAAATTAGTAATAAATAAAGGAAAAGCGTCTTTTCAAAGAATTATAAGTATTTCTATAAGAGTTTTTTTTTTTCTTCGTTTCTACATTAAGTACATTGAAGTCCGGCTTAGGAATGCGATTCGAAAAATGTTCAATTTTTCTAACACAGTAGAGTATATTTATATCGTTGAAGGAACTCTCCAACATGGAGGGCAAATGTGAAATGCAACGAATTTCGACTGTATTTCGACGGATGAAAATTTGCAAAGTACGTGACACACACACAGACATATATATATGAGCACGATATACGAGTAGGTCCTAGAAGGTTGTCGTCGTCGTTGTCGCCAGGCCGCCTTTGCCCCAGCCCTTTAACCACAATGGTTAGACCGATAGAGATCGGCTAACGACTGAAAAGCACACCCTCGTTAAGAAATGCCGACACGATCTCTACCGGACGAGGAGGAAGTATTCCCTGTTACGAACTCTCGCAAAGATTTGCAAACGAAGATATATCCGCGAGTGCAATTATCTGCATAGAGAAGCGCTCCAATTGACGGCGTTAATGAGGTAATGGTCATCAGTTTCCGGGGAATGATATTCTGATGAGAACTTTTATGCAATTGGAAAAAATAATAGAAAATAAGTAGATATACTTTTTTCGATGTAAAAACTTGGCCTTATTTCGACTTTTTATTTTTATTTGTAATTAGGATTTATAGCAAATGGCTCCTTTGTTCAGTATAATCGAAAATTAATATAATTGACGGCGCTAATAAAATAATGTTCGTCAGTTCCCGAGGAATAATATCCCCAAGACAAATTTATGCAATAGTAAAAAAACATAAAAATAACTAAAAAAAAATTCGATGTAGAAAAAAGCCTTCATTTCGCTATTCTTTAAAATTTATTATTAGGAATTACAGCAATAATGTTCATCAGTTCCCGGGACATGATATCACGATGACAATTTTTATGCAGCTGCAAAAAATAAGAGAAAAATAATGAAGTATATTTTTTTTCGATCGAGAAAAAAAACCTTCATTTGGCTATTTTATTTAAATTTGTTATAACAAACCATAGCAAATATTCCCTTCATTCAGTATAATCGAAAATTAGTATAAACGACAGCGTTCAAAAAATAATGTTCGTCAGTTCCTGGGGAATAATATGCTCAAGAAATTGTTATGCAATAGCAAAAATAAGAGAATAATAACTATAGTTTTTTCAATGTAGAAAATAGGCTGCGGTATTTTCAAAAATTTATTAGGAATTACAGTAACAATGTTCATCAGTTTCCGGGACATGATATCATGAGATTTTTTATGCAATTGCAAAAAATAAGAGAAAAATAATTAAATATACTTTTTTTTCGATGTGGAAAATATTCCTTGTTTCCATATTCTATTTTTATTTCTTACTAGCCTGAGCTCACGGCTTCGCTCACGTTTTACCGGTTGAAATAGTTATTCTGACTCTCGGTCTACAGATTTTGCTAATCCACCTTTGTTATTTCTCCTACATTTATCCTCCATATATGCTAACTTTTTGTTTCTCACATATCTACTATAAGTATAAGTAGATTGAGTATTTACTTACGAACATTTCAATGGAAATCACATTTATTGATCTCAATGTTACTAAATAAAAAGGTACTAAAATGCAACCTTCGAATTTTGGATAATGTGTTATTTTCTAAAATGAGTTATCTCAAATGAAAATTCAATCGATCTTGCAAAATTTTATTATGCACTACGTTTTAAGTTTTTCTTTCTTCTTCATCGGTGAAGGGGTTGCCCCCACTTGCGATTTTGGAAAAATCGATTTTTTTTTATTGCATTTTTTTGAAGTATAAGTACCTGAGAATATGTCTTGAAAATTTCAAGTCGATCCGAACAAAATTGACTGAGATATGAGCGTTGAAAGAGAAGAATCCGCGTTAAAAGAGCGTTGAAAGAGAAACTTTAAACGCGTTTTTCTCAAAATGGCATTTCTGAAGTCGGGGACCAAGATTACTCGAACACTAATGAACCGATCTTCTTGAAATTTTGCAGGCTTATTCAATACATAAAAATGTAGTCTTTAATCGTTCGATTTTTTTTTTTCGAAAAAAAAAATGGCCGTTTTATAGCCAAAAAACGGCCGTTTTTTTCGTTAAAATCGAACCATTAACTTTGACTGTCCGCCATTTTGTGAAAAATGAATATTTTTTAAAATCCTTCGATTAAAGATTAGTTTATACTTATATTCGACTAAATCCATCCGCATTTTTTTTTTCAGATGATCCACTTCGCCGCAATGTTGGTCACCGCAAACCGTGTATATAAAAACATTATTTCATTGACGGCCATTTGCCACTAAACAATGTAATATTTTTCAATAAAAAAATTACTGAAAGTTCTTCAAGATGTGTTCTTTAAGATAGTATATTGATCGATTAAAAAAGTTTTGTGGTTTTCTTTAAAAAAATTCATGAAAAAGGCCTTTTTTGCGCTACAAGTGGGGGTAACGCCTTAAAATAAAAAGATTTTCTCGGTTGTAGTTTTTGAGTGATGTGAGTACATAGGCAAACTTCACTACTTCATTATAAGTATAGATTAGGGATTATAGCAAATGATTACTTCATTCAGTACAATCGAAAATTAACATCACCTGTAATGATGGCATTTCTCGTCAATTTCTCGGCATTCCATCATTTCATCGATCAACATTACCTATAACAATGGCATTTCTCGGCAATTTCTCGTCTAAAATAACAATGATATTTGCAATTCGTGCACATGTTATTAAAATCTCGTATCACGTGCCTGGAATAGTCGTTAAGCTCGAATAACATACAAGGGCTTAAAAATGATCGCTTGCGCAGAGCTTTTCCAGTAAAAACTTGTGCTGGACGATAACGAGGAGTGTGCAAAAATGGGAAGCAAGCTTAACACGATATAGACAGAGATCGTTTGATTTTCCAATGTGGAAGGATCGTTACGATGTTGTACAACAGTCGTGGAACTTTATTGCAGTACAGCGAATACATATGCTCTCAGCTTTACGTTCACTCGCTAATTAATTTGGATGATGAACGCCACGGAGTCAGGGTGTACCGTAGCCGAGACCGAGACATTGTCGAAGTTTCCATCCGACAGGTGATTTCTGAAAACGATGAGGCGAGGATGATCATAGGAGTTTGTGCGATGCACGTACAAACCCACGGCTGGGGTAATTCAATGAAGAATAGCTAAACAATGTTGGCTAGTGCGGTGCTTAACGCCACTGAATAGGAGAATAATCGCGCGGTCGAGGAGTTTCAGCAGAGTTTGAGTTGCAAGCGGATCCGCGGTTGAGTCAAAAGGAGTGCATAAAGACGATTATATTTCTCGTCTACCCTTGACACATTCAAACTTGTACTCTATCTTTCTTCACGGAGTTCCAACTATATGAAGTTTATCAATTGGCATGACTCTCGTTATTATCAACAGGGTCATCGCGCGCGCCGTTTGATTCCGATTGATTTCGTCTCATTGATCGTGACGGCATGGAATCAAGTAGGTGAAGGTTGAAGTACATCACCCAGTCTTTCTCTAAAAAAATACCTCAAGCTGCATTCGATGCCTTTCGTTAGGGAAATCGAACAAACCCAAACAAACCCAAACCCACAAAGGAAGCAAACAGACCTGAAAAACCCAAATTTCCTATATCTTTGGATTGCTGAGTGAAGCAGGTGTGTTTTTTTCTAATCTTAAGGGAGACTTTGTCCTTGAAATCGACGGGAGATGTTAGCGGTTCAACATGAGCAGCTGGAAGAAGAGGAGGGATGCCTCTATGGACCAGGCATTGCCGATTAGCGGTAATTATAAACACATTTGTGTAAACACATTACAAAACTTTAAACGCGTTTTTCTCGAAAACACGTTTTATAAAATGGCTGACATTCTCCCGACCGCTGTAATTAACATATCGACCTGAAATTTGGAGAGCATACTCAGAAAATATGTCTTGACGGAATGACGGATCGTTTTTTTGATAGATACATTTTTGCATTTATTATTTATCTTTTTATGCGAAAAAAAACGCGAAAATTCGATTTTTTTTAATTGCCGCCATTTTCCGAAATTTGTACTAAACGAAAAACCCATCCGTCATTCCATGACCAAAGGGTCACAGATTCATAAGATGCTTTGAATTTGTGTTTCAGATCAACAAAGAGGGGGCAGTGATGTCAGCCGTTTACCTCCCGCGATTTGAGGACCTGTTTTCGCGGAACTGCAACGGCCGCCATTTTGGTTATTTTTTCAAAAAAAAAAAATTTTTGAACGTTCTGTATATCATGAATAAAAGCAAGAAAAAAACCGCACTCAAAAAGCTTTACTCGTTTCCTTTAAAAAAAATAACATGTAAACACCTGAAATATGGCTCTCCGAGGACAAAGTCTCCGTTAAGAAAAGCTGCCTTCTGTTCGGGAAGGCAAACAAACCCAAACAAGCTGTTCCGTTAGGGAAAGCGAATAAGCCCCAACAAACTCAAATGAAAGTGGCCTAATTTTCTATATCTTCGGATTTCAGAGTAAAGCAGGTGCATTTTTTCGTTTCGAGAAAATGTGCCTTCTGTTGGGGTAGGTAAACAAACCCAGTCAAACCCTTCTGTTAAGGAAAGCGAATAAACCCAAATGATCCCAAATGGAAGTGGCCAAAGTTTCTGTATTTTTGGATTGCAGAGTGGAGCAGGTGCGTTTTTGGTTCGTCCCAAGAGAACATGCCTTCCGTTAGGGGAGGCAATCAAACCCAAACAAATCCTTCTGTTGAGAAAAGCGAACAAACCCAAACAAATCCAAACGAAATCCAAATCCTTATCCCAAGAAAAGATGCCTTCAGTTGGGGAAGGTATACAAACCCAAATAAGCACTTCTGTAAGGAAAGCGAATAAACTCGAACAAACCTAAACGAAAGTGGCAACATTTTCTATACTTTTGGATTGCAGAGTAAAGCAGGTGCGTTTTTTTTTCTCGCTTCAAGAAAAGATGCCTTCCGTTGGAGAAGGTAAACAAATTCAAATAAGCCCATTCGTTAGGGAAAGCGAACAAACCCCAAAAAAACCCAAACGAAAGTGGCCGAGTTTTTTGCATCTTTGGATTGCAGAGTAAAGCAGGCGGGTTTTTTTTTCTCTCCTCAATAAAAGGGCAAGAATTTAATCGATCGCGAATCTGGGTGTGACGTATTCAGTGGACCATCACGTTTCCTCTTGCATCTTCGTATCTCGTTAATTTACAAGATCCACCAGGTGACCGACGCTCTTTTTTGGTTACTTCTTTCTGCACGGTGAGTGTATAGGTACAATGTACGAGCACGATACGCTATATATCAGCAAGGTACCATTCACGTGGAATAATTTCACTTTGCGCCCCGGTATGGCACGATAAGACCGCGGGTTCATGTTACCCTGTAAGTCTCGTATAATTGCCGGATCGCGTGTGCGATCGAGCCCAAGGCAGAGTCGAAGTGTGTATACATGAGGACCTCGGAGGGAATCCAGCAGCCGCAAGGTCCGAAACAACCCTTCGGTAATGGAAGGCTAGAGAGAGAGAGAGAGTGGGGGAAGCAGTGGAAGAAGGACGAAAAGAGGCGTGGGAGGGAAGAGGTCGCGTTATTGCCACTTGCAGCCCCCAGCAGGACGTTTAAACGCTCTGGTGCGAAAATAAAGGATTCCGGTGGCGGGAATTTATGTGCATTGTAGGGCACACGCGTGGGTGCGTGTACGATATACCTGAGATGTGTTTACAAGCCGATATTTCGTCTTTGATTCAATTTCACTTTTGTCCAACCACTGCATACGCATTTGTCGCAATCAAAGGGGAGCGAAAACGCTCGGTGAATTTTGAACTTTGGTTCGTCTGTGTACCACGGAATTTATTCACTCGACATCCGGATATTGGAGCGAATCATGCTCCGTCTTTGAAATTCTGCCGAAAATCGACAAATCATCGGAACTTCATGAATCAAGTGGCATTTTGGAGAGAAAACGAATACAAAGAGAATGCGCGCAAAATGGAGTTCCAGATCGAAACTGAAAATAAATGATCGATGATCCAGTAATGCCACTTATTTTTGGTCGAGATGGCAACATTTTTTGGATATCATTTTTTTTTCTCATTCGTTATCGTTGTACATTTTACTCCGCGAACACTAATTGCACTTTTTCATGCATTTTCCCCCGAAAGCCTCAATTTTTATTGGGGCTCTGGGCTTATTGAGACTTCAAACTAAAAATAAATGATCGACGATCCAGTGATGCCACTTATTTTTGGTCGTGATGGGAACATTTTTTGGATATCATTTTATTTCTCATTCTGTATCGATGTATCGTGCATTTTCCCACAAAGCCTCAATTTTGATAACAGATCTTCAAGTGTCGAAAAATAGGTTTTTCGAATTTAGCCGCCATAATTTTGAACTTTCGACAAAATCTCGATGATATTCAGGGTTGGTGAGAAATTTCTCATTAGATGGAGCCTAGAAATCGTTGAAAAGGCGAAAAAAAAAATTCGACTCATTTGGCCACTTTTCCGGAATCCGAAAATTTCGAGCAACCGTAGCGTAGAATCTATTTGACAATGAGCGACATGAACTTTTTAGAAGGAGCTTCCGAAAGGATTTTGACAGACTTAGAGAATGCCGTTGGATTTATCCAGATAACTTAATGAGTTTCCCCGGCAAGTCCACTGGAAAAATGGCCGAAAAAGATGCAAAGGGGTATGGAAAGATTGGCAAGAATCGATGGTTCGTTTTTTAAATTCTGCCAAAAATCGAATAATAATCGGAAGAAAAAAAAATTCAACCTTTTTGGCCACTTTTCCAAAATCGCCAGAATCGAAAAATTTCAAACAGCCGTAGCGTCAATTCTATCTGAGTGACACAAATTCAATAGGGAGATTTTGAAAAAGATTTTGTTATGCTTAGAAAATGACGTTGAAATGGTACCGATATCTCACTGACTAGTTTTTCTAGAAAGTAATCTTGAAAACGGCTGCAAAAGAGCATAGAGGTATGGAGAAATTGGCAAAAATCGGGGGTCCGTCTCTGAAATTCTCCCAAAAATCGAAAAGTAATTAGAACTCGATTAACCAAATGGCACTTCGAAGAGCAAACGATAATGAAGAGAATGAGTACAGGGTGGCATTCAAAATCGAAAAAGAAAGTAAATGACCGGCGACTCAGTGAAGCCGTTATTTTTCGCCGGGATCGAAACAAAATTCAATTGAACATTTCTTTTTTACAAGTCCATATCGATTTATATCCACCCCCTGGATAGGAATTCCCCAATCATTTCCCCCGACAACCTGAATTTCCATTAAAAATCATCAAAAATGCATGAAATGTGGCTCAAGCTTGTTATTCCGGAAAAATGCAAAAATACCTAAATTGCAATTCGAAGCGTTACCGTGCATTTTCGCTCTTGTGACAAATCGTACTGCGTCCTCACGTGAATGTGCGTGTGTGTGTGTGTGTGTGTGTGTGTGTGTGTGGAATGTGAGGACGGTCAGAGAGGGATTGAGGGCGGGAAGAGGTTTCACCCGATAAGCAAGCTTTGGAGGAGTAAAAAAAGTGGCACGCGATCTATTACCGTCCGTCGAGAAATCGCCATTGCGGAACTACGATTTGCATAGCCTCTCGGGTTTTTAGAGAGGCTACTGGCATGTGTGATTCTGGTGATCATTCTCTCTCTCTCTCTCTCTCTCTCTCTCTCTCTCTCTCCTCTCTCTCTCTCTCTCTCTCTCTCTCTCTCTCTCTCTCTCTCTCTCTCTCTCTCTCTCTCTCTCTCTCTCTCTCTCTCTCTCTCTCGCCCCTTACTCAGTTCAGAGGAACGTCAGCCCGCAACGATTGGATCCCGACGTAAAGCTCAATAAAAATTGGTAAAATAATTGTGGACAGAAAGTAATTTATATATTCCACACATCTGTCAATATCAACAATTTGTAATTTTTTAAAATTTCTCTACCAATATCGTTGGTATCAGGATCAAAATGATTGGTGACTCTTTTTATTTGTATCCATGGCGCAGCTTTTTTTCCCCGCAGAAGTCGTCAGCAACAAACATCCTGATAGCAACGCGCCACGATAATTGGAAATGCAGAGGGATCGATTATTAGCGTATCGGAAATGTCGGCCATGATAATGGGACGAAAGAGATAGAGAGAGATAGAGAGAGAGAGAGAGGGATGGATCGAGATCGATTATGCTATCACGAATAGTGCTAACGAGCTGTCGATACAACCCCGGCATTCGTGTAGGTAAAGCCGCCCAGGGCTGATCGCGGGATTATATCGTCGGTGCACAATATACATAGCTCGCTGTTTAAAACAAATGTCGCAATCTATAAGCGGACCACCAATAATGGCGCCTTTCTACAAATAGTTTCGGAGATTAAACGGTTTCTTTTTGTTTATTGCAAATCGGTGCGATGGATTGATCATAGTTGATAACACTTTCGACATATGTTTCCTGTATTCAAGATATCTCAGTTTATTTCTGATTCTTCTATAGTCTATTTCTGATATCTCTGCACATACAGGTAGACCTGTCAACCCGAGTAGAAATCCTGCTCCGGCTACAAAGAAGACCTGATCAGGCATCCTGATTTTTCTTCATGCCTTGATCACGATTTTTCATCAAGCCCTGATCTTTTTTATGACACTTTCCCTGATTTCGGTCTGATCAGAGGGAAAAATCAAGGCCTGATGAGGGGGAAAAGTGAAGACCTGACTGCGGTCCGAAGAGAGAAGTTCGCTGGTGCTTCGGAAACCACCATCTCATCACATTCTTCATTGCGCTGTCAAAAAAAAGATTTAATTCAAATAGGAGCTATTTAAATCAAATAGGTTTTTCACTACGATCCTATTTGTTTCAAATATATTTTGTAGAATATTTAATAGAATATTTCACGAATCCAAAATAAATTGAAATACTTAATTTAGAGTTCTACCATGAAGATTTTGTATAATAATCCGTCATTCCCTAGCCTTCTGAATGGATTTATCCAAAGAAAATATTTCTGCATCCACACGGAATCGAACCTAGAACCTACCTACTTATAGCTACATAAATCCGTTTGCCCGACTATTGTCTGAAACTAGCCAGATCAGGCGACTGGAGATTACCGTAAATCCAGTTGCCTGACTATCGCCTGAAACCGGCCGGATCAGGCAAATCAAGGCACGCCGTAGATAAGGCCTCCGTACAACAGCGTGATCAGGCCCGGATGTCATGTCAGGATCAATGACAATATTTCTACTCGGGAAGTTGCCATCCTTGTTGCAGTTCCCGAACGTCTCAACCAGCAGCGATTTAGTTTTCGAGAAAACGACCAACGGATGAGAGCTGTACCGTCAGTTTAGTCGGCAAGGAAGGTCCTCGTTGTCCATTCATCGAAACTCAAACTTTGGACAGTTCGGACCTGAGACGTTTGTCTTTGAACTTTACGTACTGCTGCAGTTGCTCGAGCCAAAAGGGACCTCGCACTTCGGGGGCTTTTCATTATTCGGATGTGAAAGTTGTGCATCATTGTGTATGTTTTCGGGTCAATGAATCCTCGTAATGGAGGAAAAACAAAGCTCACTCAAGCGAGAAGAAAATGAACAGGGGGCGTCCTGAGAGATCGCGATGGTAGCGAGATATTCGAGATATGAAATGAAAGAGCACTGTCTATGGTAGAATTTGAGCACGTCAGTGGAAAAGGATTGCTACATCAGACACACGAGAGGTCGAGAAAAACATCACGAGAAGTAAATTATGTATATGTACATAAGAAGAGAGAGAGAGAAAGACGTTAATGGTGAGTTTTTGGTTGTACCACCAGTTTCCGCCGTTGCTATTTTTCGACCCTACACGTACGTCCACGCATATGTGTCTAAGGATAGAAGCTTTCAGAACAGGATAGAGTGTACGCGAGAGTAATATCGCTCCGTGCGCTTTTTGCTACTTTTAATCTGTAAATGTATCCCACCATGGTCGTTCCTGCGAGAGGGCTGAACGGTGAAAAGGACTGTAACCCTCTGGGGTATGAAAGGGCCGAGAGTAAGCCCCGGAGAACTCGATTCGCGAATGGATCCGAGACATAGGGGCGGCTTGGACGGAAAATCCTGGTAGTATAATTTATACCGTTTTAAGACCAGCAGCATGTGTTTGCGGCTCTCCAACATCCGGCTCCTCCAATCTATGTACCACCACGGGCTTTTCCATCGTCGAACCTGTTCCACCTGCTGGACGAGCCGCATGAACGGACTCGCGGACGTACGCAAAATCCAAAATACACATGCAGACATTTGTTGGGGAATTTCCAGAACTGGCCATATCCCTATAGGGATTTCACAGAGACGCCGCACGTAGGGAGTCCACATTAGAATCCAAGTGGATTACGATCTATTTCCGGATTAATGTTTTTTCAGATTTTTTCAAATTCTCAACCGGAATTGATTGGATATTCCAAAAAAGTGTCCTGTCGTGATCCCGTGCACTAATTTGTTGGAGAGTCTCAAGATGACACGATATCTCTATGGGGATTTGTTAGGGACACCGCACATAGGGAGTCCTCATCGGGATCCAATTGGATTCTGCACTGTTCCCCGATCAACGCCCATCGGAAATTCTCGTCACGTTTGAATCGATAAAACTTATATGTAAAAAAATATTTTAAAACAACTACAGTTCATTTCATGTACTAATAAGGAACATCTCTCAGGTGACACCCTTCGGTTTGTTGAAATTTGCATTTGTTATAAAGCACCCCAAAGTAAGCGATACGTATTTTTTTTATCGGCGGAAAAACGGTCTTAAGGGGTGAAACCACCCCTTAATATAGGGGTGGTTCACCCCTTAATTTTTTTGCAATGTCACCATAGTGGATTTTCCATTGCTTCGGATTAGAAGAACTTTCGTTTCTGTTTTATTAAAATTGGTGGACTCCTTATGTGTGAAACTGTTATATTACCCCTAGAGATGCCTTTTTTCGAGGGGTCGTTTTACCCCTTGAAACCGTTTTTCCACCGATAAAAAAAAACGTATCGCTTTTCGGTGCTTTAAAACACATCCAAATTTCAACAGAATCGAAGGGTGTCACCTGAGGGATGTTCCTTGTAAGAAAGATCATAATTTCTTGACCAAGTCTCCTATATGGGACTATAAATAAAAGCTTGGGGCGCTTAACTTTTTAAATGTTTAATAAATTTGATCAATTCAGTTTCATTGACCCAAGTTTTTTCTTAAAGTTGAATCATGTATTGTCACCTTTTAGATGCATGTTTGCAAAATTTAAGAGCTCTAAGTAGTCGGGAAGGGCGTGAAATATCGATTTTCCCTTTTACATCTCACAAAATGAAATGTTATTCTGTTTACAAGTTTTCAATTTATTATTTAAAAAAAAAGTTGAATCATGCATTTTCACCTCTTACATGCATATTGGGAAAATTTACACAGAGCCTTTTTTTTCTTAGTAAAATCATGCGTTGTCACCTCTTAGATGCATGTTTGCAAAATTTCAGAGCTCTAAGTAGTCGGGAAGTGGGTGAAATAACGATTTTTCGTTTTGCATCTGACAGAAAGAAGAGTTATTTTTTTACAAGTATTTAAATTTCTTAATCTTTTAAAAAATTGAATCATGCATTATTGTCACCTTTTAAATGCATGTTTGCATAATTTCAAAGCTCTGAGTAGTCGGAAAGTGGGTGCAATGTCGATTTTCCATTTTGCATCTCACACCAAGTCAAGTTAAATAAAAGCTTGTAATAATATGTGAAAAGTCACGCGAAGAAACTCGGCGTGTTGAAACATAAACTGCACGCTTCGTGAGTGTGTGCGGATATTATTTCAGAGTCAAGTAAATAACAAACAATAATTACAGTTGATTTCCAGTGATGTGATTGAAATCAATGTTTTAAATATAATTTTTAGAGCGATTCATACTTTATTAAAATAAGATGTATACTGTTTTAAGATCCACTCATTTTGTATATCTATATATTTTGATTAAAAAATTCAACATACAAAATTCGATGGGATTCTTAAAAAATCGTATCGGATTTTTGTCGATAGTGTGGCAATCTTTTAGGATCCAAAATGGATTCCTATATTGGATTGCAATGGAGAATCCTAATTAGAATCCAATGTACGAGCATGACGTTTTAGTATAGGGATTCAATGCGATGACCCATTAAATCCCTATCAGAAAGTGGAAACGAGTATTCAGAATCCAATTGGATCCCTACGACAATGTCTGCACTGGGATATATGGAACGGAACCAGCGCCAAAAGAACATGGGGCTAATGCATATACTAACAATAAGACGTCACGCTCGTGCATTGGATTCTAATCGGGATTCCCCATTGGAATTCAACGTACGAGCGTGACGTTTTAGGATAGAGATCTAATGCAACGATTTCAATCCATTAGACCCCTATCAGGAATTCCCGTGCAGAAATTATCGTAGGGATCCAATTGGATTCCCATACTTGTCTCTACTCCGTGATAGGCGTCCAATGGGTCATCACATTGGATCCCTATACTAAAACGTCACGCTTGTACATTGGATTCTAATCGGGATTCCTCATTGGAATCCAATATACGAATTCACTTTGAACCCCAGATGATTGCTGCATTACCCGTGTCGAAATTTTCACCCTATTTTAAAGGCCTTTGAACCTATGCGGGTATATACGCGAGTCTCCGCATGCGCGTATTCAGCCATATGTATCTCTATATGCGTAATAGAGTGTATGCGTGTACGTGTATACGTGTGCCAATCGACGTCCTCCTTAGCGCCTGCAAGTGGAGAAAACGGAAGTTTGTTCCCGTTCTAGGTCCTAAGTAGGAGTTCATTTTATATTGAATACGAAGCTACTTTACTGTCTTTATCTCCTACCACTGTGAGGATCTGGAGGGGCAAAATAGGCTGAAAATGTCGACTCGGGATCACTGAAAATCCACATAAATTATCAATTGTTATGTATTTTACTGCACTTTCCCTGCTAACCCTACAGAGATGTGAATGCATCTTGGGACTCCCCAACAAATCTGTACACGGTATCACGGAATTATGTTCTTTTAGAAGATCCAACAAATTCCGGTTGAGAATCTCAAATAAAAAATTCTCAGAAGCCTTCCATCGGGAAATAGGGCGGCATAGACTTGGATTCCAATGTGGACTCCCTACGTGCGGCGTCCCTATCAAATCCCTATAAGAATGTAGTGGGATCTGTGGACTACCCAACAAATTTCTGCACGGGAAGTGGGAACAAATATGGGAATCCAATTGGATCCCTACGACAGTGTCTGCACGGGATATACGGAACGGAACTGACGTCAGAACAATTAGTCCAGTCAAATTGTCGCTCAAAATGGGTTAAATAAACATTAAATTATGTAGTTTGGGGATTGTTAGGGATCGATAGCGGGGTGCATTCTGAGCATAAATTTCAATTCGCGGGCTTTTCGGAAGGTCAGATGGGCCCCTCTCGCTAAAAACGCGTTTAATTCGATATCTCGAGAACGGTTAGTGTTGGGCAAAAAATTATAGAGACCTTTTCTCTACTAAATTAAATTTACTAACTTTTTTATTCGACACCTTTTTTTTTAACATGAATATTTTTCAAGTTATTACTTCCGAAAGGCACAAATTTTCCTTTTTTTCTCCCTATTTTTCATTTTTCGCCATTTCCTCCCCAACCGTTCACTTTTATGAAATTTCCCCAATTATCAAAGTTGTGGATCTTTCAATTGCGAACAACTTTTGCCTAAAACTTTTTTCTCCACTACCAATACCTTCGGAGTTAAAGCTCACTTTACCGAGCGAAATCTGCGCCATTGTCGCAATATCATCGACACCAGTGGGTGTTCAGTACTTAAAAGAAATATTAAAGTATTCCATGATCATTTATTAGCCAACTTACCTGTATAAAAAGGTGAATCGATTAAATAACTCGATCTGAGACAGCCATGTTTCCCCCGGGAGAACCCCGCAAATTGAAATTTACGCTCAGAATGCACCCCCCTATCGATCCCTAACAATCCCCAAACTACATAATGTAATGTTTATTGATTTTACAATTCGACTGGACTAAATATGCTGCCGTCTATACCGGCAAGGGTTTCCCACAGCTTCCCCGTGCCCTTCACAAGTGCGATGTAGCCTAAGACGCCTGTGGCCGCAACGGAAGTTAAGTCACATCAGCCAAGTGCGGGTAGATAGTGATAGGAAAGAGTTCAATTGGGAAGGGCAATACGTCAAAACGCGCCACGGAATACGTAGGACCTCAGAAAATAAAACAAACGAAAGTGTATATGGGTTGGTGTGAATAAACCGAGTTTTCCTGTACTTCTGTCGATGCTCGTGAAGAGGGTGTTTAATACGTCGTCGTGCCGCGTATTCATAGCTCACGTATTGTATAAACGTAGGAGGGATAAATGCAGGGATCGTGCAAGTACTCGAAAATGTAAGCTCTTGCCCAGCTAGAAGTTTATATGTATTTTATATACATATGTGTGGGTGTGTGTGTGTGTGTGTGAATAAGTATATATATACACTTTTGCACACACTATGTATATATCGTCATATATGTGACGAGAGGCAATATCACCATCCACGCGAACGACGCTCAATTGCCGGCTCTTCAATTATGGTGATCTGACTGTGATCCAGAAGGAAAAAGTAAGCGGCACGTTGTGGCCACACACCTGCCTATAAATATAATTTATGTCCGTGAACCATGCAAAAGCTGAGGGCACAGAGAAACCTCGCTATATACATACATACATACATATACATATATACATGTATATACACACACACACACACATATATATATATATATATATATATATATATATATATATATATATATATATATATATATATATATATATATATATGCATTTATACGCGTTGCGCTTTACGGTTGATGTACGGTAGCTCCTGACACATATACAACGTACGTACATGATTCTGTACATTCATTTACGCAGATACGCATGTGTGCGTGTACGTGTGCTTGGTCGTTTTGAGCTATACGTACGTTGCGATCTAATGCATGTATTGCTGAGTCGCGTGCAAAACTTTCGTATTACGCGCGCGTACTTACGTATTTATGATCAACCTGACGAGTCTGTCGGGCAGATAACGAAATGGACGAGGATAAGGCAAAAATAATTAGTGGCTTGAAACTAGATCGATGGAAATGTGAAATTGCGCGATTCGAATTTTTGCCTAATTCGGTACGGGGAGAGTTGAGCTTGGGAGTGCGGGGAGTGGAAGGAAAAAGTTCAATTTAGAAAGGCAATGCTCGCAAGGGTATGGAACAACGTAACTAACAAGGAACATCACTTGAGTATTCGCCTTCGATTTTGTGGGGACTCATATATGTGATGAAGCATTGAAAACTATTGGACACGGATTTTTTTAGCGGTGAAAAAACGATTTAAGGGGATTCACCCCTTAAAGAAAGACGTGGTGAAGGGTGGTTTTGCAGTTTCACCGACAAGCAGTCTATCGATCTGAATGAAATAAAAACCAAAATTCGTCTAATGTAAAGCGATGAAAAATGAACTATAGAAGCATTGAAAATAAAAATTAAGGGGTGATAAAAAAAAATACGTGACTAATAGTTTACAATGCTTTATCACATATATGAGTTTCATCAAAGGTTTTTCAAAGGTGGACACTTAAGTCATGTTCCTTGTAAGGTCATCGTATTTTCTTTTATCGGCAGAAAAGCGCATTTACGGGGGAAACCATCCCTAAAAGAAAGGCGTGTCGATGGGTGATTTTGAAGTTTGACCCACAAGCATGACACAAATCTGAATGGAACAAAAACCAAAATTCTTCTAACGCAAAGCGATGCAAAATGAACTATAGAAGTTTTGAAAATTAAATTAAATTAAGGGGTGACACGCCTTTTTGAGGGGTGGATTTCCTCATTAAAAACATTTTTCCGCCGATAAAATGAAATACGTGACTAATAGTTTATAGGGGCCGGGTTGAAAGTTCGAACTTTGAATGCTCCGACGGTTTAAGGGGTCTCCTTACATTAGACGCCAAAAAGGCTATTTTCATGATTTTTTTATAGGTTTAGATTATAGATATTTATATAAAAATTGTTACACTTAATGAATACACTATCGAATTACATTTTTAAAAATAATTTCATTTATTTGTCACTATTTATAGACGAAAATGGTAGTTCAAAAAATGTCCTAAAAATGGTAGGGCTGTGCTGTTGATGAAATGTCAGAGATGGATCATCCGAAACAAAAAAATCGAACGGTTTTAGATTCAGTATGTTAATGGCTACAGCGCATATCATACGATCTTTGATATATGAAAAAATAACAAAATGGCGGTAATATTTCGAAAAAATAAAAAAAAAAGTTTTTTTTGATTGAAAAAAATCCTAGATATGCGCTATAGCTATAGTTGTAAAGAATATGTGGTTAACATTTCATAAGGATCAATTGAGTAGTTTCGAAGATTTTATCAACAAGCCGTCGAAAAACGTTGTTTCGACAAAAACATGTTTAAAGTTTGTTTGAGTTACATAAATACATTTAAACAAATGTTTTAATGTATTTCGAAGGTGTATTTATTAAGTGCAACAACTTTGATATCAATATTTATAGTATAAACCCATCAAGAAAATTCATGAAAATAGCAATTTTTAGAATCTAAAGTGAGAAAATCCCATCAAAATCCCGAATTTTAAGGGGTCCGAAAGAATTTTACACGAAAGACCAAAACTCCAAAAATCTGAACACTATCAAAATAATTCGGCTAAGGAAGTTTTAAAAGTTCTTAAGTTCTTAAGTTTTAAAAACTTGAAAAATGCAGTTTTGAGGTAAACGCTGCTCAGCCGCCATTTTGAAATTAATCGCTTCAAAAAAATTATTGTATACAGTCACTGATGTGTGTAATAAACACCGTTTTTTGCAATCTCGATTTATTTTGTAGTTTTTCTGAAAAAAAATTCCCGGAAGCCTATTTTTTCGGCCGTTAGAGTGGCCTAACCCCTTCAGAAGTTTTTTTACGTCAGTTTAGAAATTTGTCTAGACAATGTTATACGTTCTACATCATTAACAGTCAATTGTGTAGACTTTAGCTGGCATGATCGTGACATGTGGACGGGTTGAAATTCCGAACTTTGAATGCTCCGACGATTTAAAATTCTTAATTTTAAGGTGTTACCCCCCACTTGCGATTTTGAAAAAATCGATTTTTTTTATTGCATTTTTTTGAAGTATAAGTATCTGAGAATATGTCCTGAAAGTTTCAAGTCGATCCGAACAAAATTGACTGAGATATGAGCGTTGAAAGAGAAGAATCCGCGTTGAAAGAGCGTTCAAAGAGAAACTTTAAACGCGTTTTTCTCAAAATGGCATTTCTGAAGTCGGCGACCAAGATTACTCGAACACTAATGAACCGATCTTCTTAAAATGTTGCAGGCTTATTTAATACATAAAAATGTAGTATTTAATCGTTCCATTTTTTTTTTCGAAAAAAAATGGCCATTTTATAGCCAAAAAATAGCCGTTTTTTTTCGTTAAAATCGAACCATTAACTTTGACTGTCCGCCATTTTGTGAAAAGTGAAAATTTTTTAAAATCCTTCGATTAAAGACTAGTTTATACTTATATTTGACTAAATCCATCCGCATTTTTTTTCAGATGATCCACTTCGCCGCAATGTTGGTCACCGCAAACCGTGTATATAAAAACATTATTTAATTGACGGCCATTTGCCACTAAACAATGTAATATTTTTCAATAAAAAAATTACTGAAAGTTCTTCAAGATGTGTTCTTTAAGATGGTATATTGATCGATTACAAAAGTTTTGTAGTTTTCTTTAAAAAAATTCTTGAAAAAGGCCTTTTTTGCGCTACAAGTGGGGGTAACGCCTTAATGTTCCGAAATCAGAAGTTTGGTCAAGATCATGCCAGCGAAAGTCTACACAGTTAACTGTAAATGATGTAGAACGTATAACATTGTCTAGACAAATTTCAAAATTGACGTAAAATCACTTTTCAATAAAAAAAACAATCTTGAATTAATTCAGCGATTTATTGAAAATTTTGAAACATTTAAATCTCCCATAGCCGTATTATTTCGACGGTGTTCAGATTTTTGGAGTTTTGGTCTTTCGTGTGAAATTCTTTCGGAGTTGTGATCTTTCGAGTTAGTATTCTTTCGGAGTTTCGAGCGTTCGGATAATTTAAAGTTCGAAATTTCAACCCGGCCCCAGTTTAAAATGCAGACACATATGAGTTTCGACAAAATCGAAGGCGCTCACTTTAGTAATGTTCCTTGTAAGGCTTATAAGGCAAGCCTCCAACTGAGGCCTGGATTGTCATATCTCATATTTTTTTGTCAAAGACAAAATGTGCAAATGAGAGAAAGCGAGAGACATAAAAAAAAGAGAGGCAAGAACAAATAGCCCGTCGAAAAGAAGATCGGTAGGGGTAAAAAACGTAATTCTGATACACCAAAGAGAATGAATCGGCATTAGTCTCCACGAACGACTCGTATCGACTCTCGATAGCCTGCTGCATACCTAGTTTCAATTTCTCTCCCCCCCCCCTCTCTCTCTTCTGCATTAGTTTTTACCGATCGTTCCGTCCTGTCTCGCTCTCTCTCTCTCTAGTTTCATTCGTGTGCTTTTTCTAGCCTGTCTCCCGGAAAATCCTACCTCACTCTATTTCGGGCAATAAAATCTATTCGAGCCGAGTCTCTCGTGCAATTTCCCAGCCAAGTGGCCAGGCAAACCGAATTCGCGCTCGCCCGCGCTAAATTTTATTTTGCGCTCTCATCCCCCTTCAGACGATGTATATACAAGAATCGTATATACGTATATGTTTGCATCCTAGGATCGGACTTTTTACTGTTTTTCGATTCTCCGATGGGCGCATACCTACGTACACGAACAGCACATACAACCCACCCCCGTCCCCATGCACACGAACACACGCATTGTGTGCTGGTGAAAAATAAGGCGTACTTTAGGACGCCGTACGTGTTAAGTATCGTTAATTACGCCCTTTTGCTCTTCCAGCGAGGAGTCTCCGCGTGCGCGTGTATCTAGTTTCACCCTGGGGAGCTTGGTGCAAGCTCTCGGGCGATATAGCTGGCTTATCTAAGCGTTCGTACGAATCGCGTAATCATGCGAGTCTGAATGAGGTCACCATTCCTCCGGCTCTCTTTTTCTCGTCGCAGGATGCATACGCATACATATATCTCGTTGGAGGAATAAAGTGTCTGCGCATATCGAGTTACGCCCATACCGAAGGGAAAAAAAATAATTCGGGCCAAAAAGGTGGAACGGTTCTTCACTGAAAATAAAATCCAGACGGAATATTTTTGTTTTCTTTTCCTTTCTCGAATGTCCACGAGCTGATTTGACTTTATATATATATATATATATATATATATATATATATATATATATATATATATATATATATATATATATATATATATATTAGGGTGATTCGTTTCAAGGTAACTTTTTTCTGACCCATCGTGCCCGAAAACCTTTAGTCGGTACCCAAAAACGAAGTTTCGTGAAAGGGGGGTGTTGTCAAAAAATATTTAGAGGTCGCGAATCAAAATTGAAGGTTTCCCATTTGATTAACATTGAAACAAATGTTTTTCTCATTATTAGTGTTACCATTTCGCGAATTTTGATATCGCGATATTTTCCAAGTGGGTTCTCATAGGAAATATGATACTTTACAATAAAGTTCTTTGAGCCATGTCCGTAAATTCAACCGTTTCAGCGGTATCATTATTTCAAGTGAATATTGTATGAACATATCTATTCAAACGGCTGTAACGCCTAAGCTATTTGATATATCGAAAAAAATTCAAATAAGACCTATGTAGAGAAAGTAATTTGCTACAAAAAAGTCTTATAAGTCGAGCCCGTAAATTCAACTCTTTTTGAGCTATAGGTGGATGAAGTAAAATAAATAGATTTTTTTGTTTTAAAAAAGATCTATTCATTTTACTTCATCCACCTATAGCTGAAAAAGAGTTGAATTTTCGGGCTTGGCTTATAAGACTTTTTTGTAGAAAATTACTTTCTCTACAAAGTTCTCATCTTAATTTTTTTCGATATTTCTAATAGCTGAGGCGTAACGGACGTTTGAATAGATATTTTGCACAATATTCACTTGAAATAATGATGCCGCTGAAACGGTTGAATTTACGGCCATGGCTCAATGAACTTTATTGTGGAGTATCATATTTCCTATGAGAATCCACTTGGAAAATATCGCGATATCAAAATTCGCGGAATGGTAACACTAATAATGAGCAAAACATTTTTTTCAATGTTAATCAAATGCGAAACCTTCAATTTTGATTCGCGACCTCTAAATATTTTTTGACAACACCCCCCTTTCACGAAATTTCGTTTTTGGGTACCAACTAAAGGTTTTCGGGCACGATGGGTAAAAAAAAAGTTGCCCTGAAACGAATCACCCTAATATATATACACACACACACACCTACGTATGGAAGGGGTGCCTGCTCGTTTTCGATAACTATCCTAATAATCCAATCGAAGTGCAGGGTGTCGTACACGCAGGGTGAGGATTACAAGGTCGTGGATTTTTTAAGGGTTGAAAGAGTTGAAATTTTTCAAAATTTGGATTTTCAGTTTTCGATAAATTCTCGACATATAACGTTTCAAAAATATTCTTTGAAAATTTCAAGTCGTCCCGTTGGAAATTGAGGGAGTTGTGTGCGTTTATCAGTAGGTTCCGCGAAACGACAAACTTTGAACGCGTTTTTCCCAAAATGACTTTTTTTAAATCGATGACCACGATATCTCAAAAATCACTGCACCGATCGACTTCAAATTTCACAAGCTTCTTCTACGTAACAAGAAATAGTGCTTGAAAGCAGGACTTTTTTGTTTTCAAAGCATAGTTTTTTTATTGACGAAAATAGAGCGTTTTTTACACCGAAAATCGATACTTTCATTTTGGACTGCGGCCATTTTTTTGGGGAACCGATATCTCATTGAATCCGTCGTCCGAGCCCTAGATAATTTTGTGCCAAAAGTAAATGCGTTTGATATTTTTCTGATGATTTTTTTCCGAGCGGCAGTGGTCACCGTGAAAAACTTTTCCGAACAGGCACGAACCAAACCATCTACCACATATATAAACATTTTTCAATACGAAAATTGTATGAGATACTTAAAACCATGCTGTCAAAAGTAAAAAAATGGAAACTTGCACACGTTTTTCCAGAAAATTCACGGAAATTCTTCTTTTTTTCCGGCCGCGAGCTAGGTTAACCCCTTAAGAGAAGTTTCGGCCTTGTTGGCCCAAAAAATGTTCGATTTTTCACCAATTTTTTATGCGAAAAGTATTAAATATAGAATGTTGATATTGGGTATGTTGACTCAGCGGTCTTTATTGAACATCAAAATATTTTTTTAAAGTTTGACAAAACGCGGTCGTGGGAGTGGGAGGGAGAAACGTATGTCGGTGCGCGGGCGACGGCATTCTTCGCTCGCAGAAGTCCTAAATCCCGGACAGGTAATCTGAAGCGAAAAAATCGAACATATTTTTACTTTGTACAATATTGTGTATAAGTCGAAAAATAGTGAGCGATCGGAAGGAAGTTTGTTTTTTATCCCAAAAATTTTCGCAGTTTTTTGTTCATTAAGTGAAAACTTTTAGATATTTTTGGATAATTCTAGTTCAAGTTATACACAATGTATATTTAGTACAAAGTTAAAATATGTTTGATTTTTTATATTCTATATGTAATACTTTAAGCATAAAAAATTGGTGAAAAATCGAACATTTTTTGGCCCAACAAGGCAGATACTTTCCTTAAGAGTCTACAGTGGGGGTTTTGCGATCGAGAAAAATAAGATTTTAATGGTTTTCCAAGTCTTCTGTCAAAAAAGTATGTAGCGGATTTTTGTGATGAGAAAAATAGGGTTGAGGAAAATGGTGACTGAGAAAAATAGGATTTTTAACGGTTTTCCACGTCTTCTTTGAAAAAAAGTATATTGCGGATTTTTGTGATGAGCAGTATTTGCCAGAAAAAAATCAGCATTGTGGAAATGAAACAAAATTCGATTTTGAGCGAAGCAGAATGAAGATAATTAAAGTCCGAATACGAAGCACTCCTAAAAAACTTTTTTCGTGCATATCGTCATTGAAAAAAAAAAATATATCAGATGCATTTCGAAGACCATAAATGGAATTTAAATCGTACAAAAAAAGTGTTTCGATGTGTATTCAGAATTCAATTATTTTAATTCTGCTGAACGCAGATTGCGGATGAAAATTTATTTTTCAGACAGTTCCATTTTTCTGGCAAATACTGCTCACCACAAAAATACGCTGTTTTTTTTCGTCGAGGACTCGAAAGACCATTAAATATCACATTCTTCTCAATGGCAAAATCTCCACCCCAGAGCCGTAAAAACGCTTGGCCACATTATAACTGTCACTCTGTGTATGTTTCAGCCATGCCAAAAAATCTAATTTTTTTTATTCCTGTTTAAAAAACTTGCTAAATGGTGAACAAAAAAATCTCGCGGTAACTGCATGTAGCTCTACATAGCCACGCGGGGCTGGGTTGAAATACCGAACTTTGAATGCTCTGACCGTTTAAAATTCCGAATTTTGATGTTCCGAAATTCAAGATGGAGCCAGGAGAAATTCCGAACTTTGAATTATAAGAACGCTCAAAACTCCGAAAGATCAAAACTCCGAAAGGATTTCACACGAAAGACCAAAACTCCAAAAGAATTATACACGAAAGACCAAAACTCCGAAAATCTGAACACCGTCAAAATAATTCGGCTATGGAAGTTTTACAAGTTTCAAAATTTTCAATACATCGACGAATTATTTCAAGAATTTTTTTTACTAAGAAGTAATTTTGCGTCAATTTTGAAGTTTATCTAGACGATGTTATATGTTCTACATAATTTACAGTCAACTGCGTAGACTTTCGCTCGCATGATCTTGACATGGGGGCCGGGTTGAAATTCCGAACTTTGAATGCGCCGACGGTTTAAAATTCTTAATTTGAATCTTCCGAAATTAGAAGGTTCGTCGAGATCATGTCAGCGAAAGTCTACACAGTTGACTGTCAAGTATGTAGAACGTATAATATTGTCTAGACAAATTTCAAAATTAACGTAAAATCACTTCTTAATAAAAAAAAAAGCAATTCTTGAAATAATTCGTCGATTTATTGAAAATTTTGAAACTTTTAAAACTTCCATAGCCGAATTATGTTGACGGTGTTCAGATTTTCGGAATTTTGGTCTTTCGTGGAAAATTATTTCGGAGTTTTGATCTTTCGGGGTGGTATCCTTTCGAAGTTTTGAGCCTCCCGTGGGGAAATTGAGTTGGGGCTGTGATCGGGCCCCCATAATATTCCCCTAACTTTATTCGGGCCCTAATCTGGAAGCCACGTGAGGGCCGTTAGCGGCCGGTCACACTTTGTCAACAAGGGCCATTAAAGGCGCAACGACCCGGGCCTTATAAGTTGCCTCAATGGCGCCTCATCAAAACCATTTTAGCGCCCTGAAAATGCCTCAACGGCACCTCATCATAACCATTTCAGCGCCATAAAATATCCGTATCAGTGGACATACGTGTATGTTAAATGCGTCAGGGTATATCTGTATTTGTTTTTATGTAATTGTTCATGAGTACATGTGCATGCATGTGTGCGCGCGTAGAAATGTGATTGCGTATTTGCATGTGAGCCTTTATGACAAACTGCCATGACAAAATTAATACAAAAAATAATCCATTCTAAGGAATAGATGTGTAGTAGAAATTTAAAAAATATATGGGTCTACTGAATCATTAGAATTTATTTCCATTGAGGGAAAGATCTGGAAAACGAAGACCAATTTATTTACTTATCCTACACAGTCAGATAAAGTTTATGAATGGGAAATATCAGCGAACTCTTCAGAAGAATTAATTTTCCCTGTGATGAGTATTGAGCGGAAATTAGTTGCTATAAAAATGTCGAGAAAACCGGTTGGGACTGTTCACACTTATGCGCTAGCATTACTCCATGTATGAGTGAAACCATGAGTAATTGTTTGTATCTATGTAAAAGGTTTCTTTAATTTGATAAATAAATACTGTCTGATGTTTGTCTGCATATTTGTCTTCATCGTTGATTTTTTATTTGCTAATGCCCTTACGCTTTTTCCCAATTTGCGTTCGATAATATTATTCGATCGATGTATATTATCGATTTGAATAATTGAAATACCATCAACCATATAGCCTAAGCTATTTATACTGGTTTATCGCTATAATAGTCAGATCTTGGCCTATTGTGGAAATCCCTACAGGTTTATCCCTATAATGGCCAAGTCGGGTCCTTTTGTGGAAATCCCTACAGGTCTATCCCCATAATGGCCAAGTCGGGGCCTATTCCCATGTAGAGGTTGCCACGGGTTGCCCAATGTTACGATCAGGCCAATATTGGGACCATCGTATAAGGCAACAAAAGAGAAATAATATTGGCCCATTACTGTTCCGCTCCCAACTGAAAACTGGCACAATATCGGCCCATCCCTAAAGCCTGTCCTGGCCCATCTTTAAAAACTAATAAACAGCCGTGATAGTTAAACTAAATTTGCCAATTTAAAACCTGGGGATACTAAAATACTGACAATTCCATTGGCCCATCATTGTTCCGTTATAAATTGAGAACCGGCACAATATCGGCCCATCGTTTAAAACTAATAAATAGCCGTGATGGTTGAACTATATTTGCCAATTTAAAAACTGGTAATGCTAAAATACAAGCAATTACATTGGCCCATTATTGTTCCATTATAAATTGAGAACTGGCACAATATCAGCCCATTACTAAAACCTATCCGGGCCCATCTGTTAAAACTAATAAACAGCCGTGATAGTTCATCGAAATTTGCCAATTTTAAAACTGGCAATGCTAAAATACTGGAAATTACATTTAATTAATCTAAGCCCTTTATTGGCTAAGTGGGTCAGACCATATCTGCTTTTATTTTATTTAAGCCTTGGGTTATTCATTATCTGTATATTGTGCCAGAATAGGCAAATAACTGGCACGTTATATATTAATCGTCTATATTTTGTAGTTCAGTTTTTGTAATCAAGTCTTGGCCTATTATTGGCATTTGTAAATAACCAACATAAGTAAGTAAAATATGCCAACTTTGAAACCTGTCATATACGCAAATCACAATTTATTTCAAGGTTATTCCATGAAATATGTATCCATAAGTACCAATCTCGGGCCAATCTTGGCCCGATAGAGGTTGAATATTTATCACGCACCCAAACAAACCCAAACAAACTCACGGCCCAATATTCTAGATAGACTAACTTCTAGATAGCCCAACTGTGAAGGCCCATCATAGAGCCAGTGGCCAATTTCTACATAGGCCCTTTAAGAGGGCCCGCATAGGGCCAAGTGTAATCACCAACATTGGCGCTGCAGTGAATTAAATAATTGGCCCAATAATTATTGGCTCTGTTGGCTGATATCGGGCCGTTCTTATCATTTCTACAAAGGCACCTCATTGGTAAATACTGACGGCCCAATATTCTAGAAAGGCTAATTGTAAAGGTCCGTCCCAGGCCCAACGGTCAATCTCTACATGGGTTGTGGAAATCACTACAAGTTTATCCCGATAATAGCCAAGTCTGGGCCCATTGTGGAAATCCCTACTAGGGAAAGCACGAGGAAAGCCCTGAAAGGCCCTTATTCTTATTAGGGATGCCCTATCAGTTTTCCGCACGGGCTTCTGATAATTCAAAGTTCGGAATTTCAACGCGGCCCCAGCCACGCATTCGTTGGCGTTCAGTGTCAAATAAACTAGTTCATACTGCGGCCTGCCCAAAGTAGGATCGGATTGTAGATCACAATGGCCTTGAAATTGGGGTACCATTTGATAACTGGATCCTCGAAATACGTGATTATCGGGACGAGAGCTATGAATCGTAGTGGAACTCATCGTGACACGCGACCCGATCGATTCTTCTTGTTCTTTTCGTGTTCCCTCGTAGATACCGCGTATCCCGTTAGGTTGCAAAAAAGGAAGTATCTCGTCGAAAGCCCATCATTCGAAATCACGCGAAACCGGAAATGAGGACGCGGTGACGGTCGTACGACGAATCTCGTATTTTTCTTTTTTTTTTTGTTAATAAACCGCAAATCGCAAAAATGTCTTCGGGACGCAACGCCGTGTGTGTGGGTATATCTGTTAGCTGGGGTGAACGAGAGCGTGAGCATTAAAGAGAAACACGGGTTTGCCGGACGTAAAAGCGAACCGCAGCTGTGGTATTCACTATTGGCGTGCAGGGCCGACAAAAATGAATACGTAGAAAGCTTTAACGCGAGTGGAAGAGGAAGAGAGTGAAATATGCAGGGTAAAAGTGAATCCTGCGGAAGAGTGCATAGAAACGCGGTAAAAATCACTTGACGGAGAATTTGGCGGCTGGCCCAGTGGAACTCACCGAGGCGGAACATTTCTCGCTCATCCTTTGCACCCTGTCGCTGCTGCATATACATCTCTACGTGTCTACGTATACACAGTGACTGCGGTGATACGTATATAATATGGTTGAAAATATTACATAGACATGCACCGAGACTGGTGGATGGGCGCTCCGGCTCCGGCGGTCCTTCGAGTTAAGGGGTCTTCTCACTTTTTTTATAGGTTTATGTTATAGATATTTATATAAAAGTTGTTACACTTAATTATCACACTTTCGAAATACATTTAAGGGGTTACCCCCACTGGCGATTTTGAAAAAAAAAAAGATTTTTTTTATTGCATTTTTTTTAAGTATAAGTATCTGAGAATATGTCCTGAAAATTTCAAGTCGATCCGAACAAAATTGACTGAGATATGAGCGTTGAAAGAGAAGAATCCGTTGTGTAAACGACCGGCTAGTCTGCCGTCTGGCGCGCTCGACCCTCCCCCCGACCTTCAATGCATTGTTCGACGAAAAGGGTCGTATACCTGGCATTCACAACGTTCATATAATAGACTGGAATTTATAAAAACGGGCCCGGAATAGATGACTCTATGTAAGTTTACAAACAAAAAATATTTTCTTCGTGTAAACTGAAATTGAAACTTTAAACGCGTTTTTCTCGAAATGGCATTTCTGAAGTCGGTGACCAAGATTACTCGAACACTAATGAACCGATCTTCTTGAAATTTTTCAGGCTTATTTAATACATAAAAATGTAGTCTTTAATCGTTCGATTTTTTTTTCGAAAAAAATGGCCGTTTTATAGCAAAAAAACGGCCGTTTTTTTTCGTTAAAATCGAACCATTAACTTTGACTGTCCGCCATTTTGTGAAAAATGAATATTTTTTAAAATCCTTCGATTAAAGACTAGTTTATACTTATATTTGACTAAATCCATACGCCTTTTTTTTTCAGATGATCCACTTCGCCGCAATGTTGGTCACCGCAAACCGTGTATATAAAAACATTATTTCATTGACGGCCATTTGCCACTAAACAATGTAATATTTTTCAATAAAAAAATTACTGAAAGTTCTTCAAGATGTGTTCTTTAAGATGGTATATGGATCGATTAAAAAAGTTTTGTAGTTTTCTTTAAAAAAATTTATGAAAAAGGCCTTTTTTCGCGCTACAAGTGGGGGTAACGCCTTAAAAAAACATTATGTATTCATGTAACCCAAACAAACTTTAACGGGAGATATACACCTGGATGGTCGAGGTCGAGGACTTAGAAGCTATGAACATTCCGTAGACCGTAGAAGACCTACACTATGGGCCTGGTATCGATGATTCCATGTAAGTTGACAAATTTCACGATTTATTCATTCCCAAATTTTCAAACGCGTTTTTCTCAAAACCACGTTTTTCAAATCGGTACCCAAAATTTCTGGAAAGCCAATGAACCGATTGCCTTGAGGGTTTTTGTGGTTATGCTATATACCATTATCTAGTACTTGTCATAGGATTTTTTTTTCGTTACTTAGTTTTTGTTTTATAGGCAAAATGATAACTAATTTTTGGCCCAAAAATCACTATTTATGTTCAAACGTCCGCCATTTTGTCATAAATCGATATTTTCCAAATCGGCTATGACAAGTACTAGATCATAGTATCTAATTTAATAATCTTTTTGGTTTTTTTTTCAGATGATTTTTGAAGTAACGCGAGTGGGTACCGTATACGCAGATTTTTTTACGTTGCTCCAAGGATCATACAATATCCTTGTATATTTTTGATATTTTTAAATAAAGAAAATTAAACATATTTTTGAATGTACATACTTTTAGAAAATTAAAACCCCAATCCGAAATTTCTAATAGTTTTCCTTGAAAAAATTCACAAAAATGACCTTTTTCCGGCTCCTAGGTGTATATCTCCCCTTAACCGCGTTTTTCTCGTAACAACGTTATTCGACGGCTTGTTGATAAAGTCTTCGAAATTACTGAACTGATCCTTATGAAATGTTAACCACATATTCTTTACAACCGTAGCTATAGCGCATATAAAGGATTTTTTTTAATTTCGATATTTACCATTTTTTGCCAAAAACCGTGACAAAAAAACACGTTTTTTTCGAAAAATGTCCGCCATTTTGTTATAATTGCATATATAAAAAATCGTAGGATATGCGCTACAGCCATCGACATAGTAAATCTGAAACCGTTTGATTTTTTTGTTTCGGATGATCCATCTCCGAGATTTTATCACAGCGCAGAACTACAATTTTTTTAGGACATTTTTTTAACTATCTTTTTCGTCTATAAATAGTGGCTTAAATAAATAAATAACAAATTTCGATGTATTTCGAAAGTGTATTTATTAAATGTACCAACTTTTATATCAATATCTATAATATAAACCTTTAAAAAAAAAAGTCATGAAAATAGCCTTGTTTAGCGTGCAAAGTGAGAAGACCCCTTAAGCAGCCAGCAGTGGACCAGCGGGCGCATCAACCTGTCAGCGGAAGGCCAATATGTCTGATACCTTGCTGCTAATACTCGAGTTGAAGGGGGGGGGGGGGGGAGATACCTTTAGGCGAAGAAAACATTTGCTTATTTTCATGATTTTTTTAAAATGGGGTATCCCTCTCTGGAAGCTTTAAAAAATCGTTCTTTTTTTGCATATTTTTATAGTGTGAACTTTCAAGAATATTTTAAGACCAACGAGACCAAAACAGACGTCAGATAGAAAAAGGCCTTTTGCACTAAGAAAAAAAAAGATTTACAGGCCATGCTTGACAGAGGTTTAATTCCAATCGAGCATCAGCACGATTTTTCAAACATATTCGACGATAACCATCTGTTAGATTACAGTAAATTTGTTGAATTATATTTTCAATAACGTTATTTTTTTCAATAGAAAATGACAATAAATATTTCATTATACAGTCCGACCTCCGAATAAGAAACCAAAAGCCCCGAAGGGGAAGAGTTTTTCTTATATATCGCATACCCCCACCAGGCGCGCGCTCTGCGCTCACTACCTCTGTCTGTCTCTCTCACTCTTTTCCGCATGCGATCCTCTCAACAAGAAACTCGCTCGAACGAGTTGCAACTTAGTATTCACATCGCCTATGCAAAAACGTTTTCGACTGCGCGTGGACATTTATTTAGCGAATTTTTGTTTCACGTTAATATACATGCTATTGAATATTATTGTGTACTACTGTATCTGAATTACTATTAACTATTACAAAATGCCCGAAACTGTAAAGAAGCGTAAGAGATCAGACTGTAGTATACAAGTCGAAGAAAATAGTACAGAATCTGCGCCACAAGGTGATCATTTAAGGGGGGATTGTCTTTTTTTTCGCAAAATTTACCGCTTTTTGGGAATTTTTTTGTGAAGAAAGTATACAACGGAAAACTTGTGAAACTTGGCATATAGTTTTATTGATCTGTTTACTACATACAAAAAATTTTGTAAACAATTTCATCAAAAAATCTGCCTCCCACTCCCCTCGACGCGCGATGGTCCTTTTTTGATGGTGTGCACGATTTCTCAAAAACTAGTCAACCGATTGCCTTCAAATTTGGACAGAATGCTCAGCTGACATCCTTTTATCGTTTGATGAAGCAAAAAAGCAATACGTTTAATAGTTTTTTATTTATAACAAAAAATCGATCAATTTTTTTCGAAAAATCGATACTTCAAGTTCAAAACGTCACCAAATCGTCCATTTTTTCCCCTTCATCGAACGATAGCTATATGTGTCTAAAGTAAAATGCTTTTTGAGTTTTTGTTGCAGGATGAACGTGAAGGCTGTAATCGTGCACACCATCAAAAAAGGACCATCGCGCGTCGAGGGGGGTGGGAGGCGGATTTTTTGATGAAATTGTTTAAAAAATTTTTTGTATGTAGTAAACAGATCAATAAAACTACATGCCAAGTTTCACAAGTTTCCGTTGTATACTTTCTTCACAAAAAAATTCCCAAAAAGCGGTAAATTTTGCGAAAAAAAAGACAATCCCCCTTTAAACAAAGAGCTTTATGTCCATATTGTTTTATCCCATTTATATAAAAGAAGAAGTCAATATCTCTGAGGATTCATCTTCAATGACAGAGTTCGACTCTCTCGAAAATATTTCACCGTCAGTTCAGTGCGTTGCGGATCAAAATAATACGCAACAAGACGAAAACGCTTTTCTTTACGTCTCGGAAACTTTTGCTATTTCATATGAAAATCTTTAAACGCCCTTATCATTGTTTTTATTTTCTATGAAATCTTGTCAACACATATATGTATCTTTTTAATGAACACAACAAATTTCTAATAAACTTGTACATTTTTTGTTACTGACGAAAGTTTTTGAAACTGGCGAAAGTTTCTTATCGTCGGGTTTCTTATTCGGAGGTCGGACTGTATTTAGAATTGCGAAATGTTTTTTTTTATAAGAATTACTAGTATCGATTTTAATTGAGAATTATTATCAAATGCTAATAAAAGCAACGAGTATAAAATTAAAATGTAATTACGCAAAAAATTGTCATATTTAAAAAAAATATTAATGGTTTATTTTTCCAGATTTTTACCTGAGCACGAAGGACTTCAAATTCTCACCAAAACTCTTTTCGGTTAAATTGTACGAGCGATGAGATCCTTAAGGTTTTAAACTTACTCGTTTTACACTAGTTTTACAGTGAAAATCAAACAAGCAAGTTTTCGCGGTGAAAGCTGAAACATGCTAGTGTTCGTGGCGAAGGCCGAAACATGCTGGTTTTCGCGGTGAATATGGAAACATGCTAGTTTTCGCGGTGAAAGCCGAAACATGCTGGTTTTCTCAGTGAATATGGAAATGTGCTAGTTTCCGTGGCGAAAGCATAATCATGCTAGTTTTTATTTTCGTAAGAACTTTGAATCGTGCCACTTCTCGTAAGCAACGTCGATGTGTACAACATGCTGGGGAAAAAATAATTTATTCCAACCAATGTGTTACTACACGGAGAGAACAGGAGCCTCGAAGTTTATAATTAATAATATGCTTCTAAAAAAATATCATTAAATATCAAAAAGTATTGAATGGAAGATAAAAATTATAATTATGGCATAGTAATTACGAAGAAATTTTTATTTTAATCTACGATATGGCACGTAAACTGATACAAAAAATACATTTTATTTGGCATATTGTGATTTTTTGTAGTATTCAAAAAAATATTTTGCCCACGTGATTGGAACAATTAGTTTCCAGTATTCTACAAAAAGTACGGTATAAGGAGTCACATTTTACTAATAACTTCGTAATATTTTTCGCTATACGCCGTAGATTTATGCTATGCGTATGGTGAAATCTATACACACACACACGAAGATTCATGCTATACGTATAGTAAAATCGTATACGTACGTATACAAAGCGGGAATACCCGATCACATTTCTGCACGGGCAGTGGCTGGCCCGTGTGCGAAACGCCCACCGTTTTTCTCGGACCACAATTTTTCAAAACGGCACACAGCATGACTTCGACAATTTCCATTCTATTCACTCCAAATGTTGAGCACATCTTTAAAATAGCATCCCGAAGAGAAATACGTACGGAATTTTCCATGAGTCAATTATAACATTATTTATTAACAAATGATTGGCCTTTTTTCCTGTCGAAAATTGAGTTTTTACTTTTAATGCCAATTACACAAAAATTAATATTTTCAAAATCCCTTACGTATTTATCCAGCTATACTCGTGTAAGCTAATAGATTTGTTATTACACATTCAAATTTGCGTTAGTTATACTGCGTGCCGAAAAGTGTCCAAATCGAACATGCCTCGCGAGAATGGCTTCGGCGTCACCATTTTTTATACTTTTTTAATATAAACTTTTTTCGTTCACTTATGAGTGACTAATAATATTCTTGAATATTATTATTCTCTTGTCCTCACAACCAAAAAAAATCGCGAAGAATCGCTAGATTATAGACGTTTACAGTGGTGTTGCCCCTTAATGAAAGAAACATCTTTATTCGTGCTTTTCAGATTAAGCCCGCCGATGCTACGTGTCACGCCGTCTGAGAAGATCCGCCGTAACCCGTTTAGAAGACCGTACCATACATCCGCCATTTTTTAATGTTAATTTAAAAAATACCACGTAACAGTCAAAAGTAGTAATAAAAATACCCTGAGTGTCATAAATGGTGAAGAAATCTTTTCGTTTAATAAAAAATCATTAAAATCAGCATTTTTTCCTCGCCTACATGTACCCCCCCCCCCCCCTCCCTCCGCCAGAATCAGAAGAATATGGGGGGCCGTTTTTACCGATAGGGGTTTTCCACAGTTTCCCCGTGCCCAAGGCAAATGCGGTATATTGTAGTTTGAGGTTGTTGACGCAACGGAACGTTGAATTGCATTGGCGAAGTGCGGGTAGCCCGTAATAGAAAAGACTTCTATTGGGAAGGGCAATCGGTAAAAACCCGCAAGGGTATACATCGGAGCTCGGGAAATGTATATACCAGCATGTAGAATATTGAAGGCTTGCACCTAGCTGAAACTTTTGCAAATATCGATTTTTTGTTTTTTCAGACCTGGTCAATTTTTCGGACATTTAGAAAAATTCATGTTTGTATATCAAAATTGTATCTCGGCTATACTCCATTTGATTCGAAACTTTCCATTTTTTTCGCATATTTGAAAATTGGAGAAATAAAAAAATCGCGATGTTTTGTCGATTTTTTTGCAAATGAAATAAAAACATAAAATATAATTAATTTTTTTTTTTAATGGTCGCTGTCCAATATATAAGTATCGATTTTCTGTGGAAAAACACGCTATTTTCGTTGATAAAAAAAGCTATGCAGAAAAAAAAATACTTCGTTCAAACACTGCGTCTGTCATGTAAAAAAAGCTTGTAACATTTGAGGTTGATCGGTGCAGTGATTCTTGAGATATCATGGTTACCGATTTTGAAAAAGTTATAGAAAAACGCGTTTGAAGTTCGCCGGTTTGGAAAACCTACTCACGAACGCGCACAACTCCCTCAATTTTAAGCCGAACGACTTGAAATATTCAGGGAATATTTTTAAAATGTGATATTTTGAGTATCCGTCGGAAACCAAAAATCGATTTTTTCAAAATAGCTAGGCGTAGCTTTCAAAATCACCGACTGGCTATAAAATTGGAGTCATAAAAAAATCGGGATACTTTGTTGAACTTTTTTGCATTAAACAAGCATAAAACGTTATCACGTGAAAATTGAAAATATAATAAGCAATACGAGACGCATTATATGTTATATTTTCATTCTACATGAAAGCGTTTTATGGTTTTTTAATGCAAAAAAGTTCAATAAAGTATACCGATTTTTTCATTGCTCCAATTTTATACCCAGCTTGTCGGTGATTTTGGAGCTTGCCTAGCTAACATTTTTGACAAAATCGATTTTTGGTTTCCGACGGATACTCAAAATATAACATTTAAAAAATATTCCCTGAATATTTCAAGTCGTTCCGCTCAAAATGGAGGGAGTTGTGGGCGTTTGTAGGTAGGTTCCCAAACCGGCGAACTTTAAACGCGTTTTTGTCAAAATAAGTTTTTTTATTTCTTTTATTTATTTGTTTTATTCTTTCACTGCACCGGTCAACTTTAAATTTTACAAGCTTCTTTTACATATCAAGAAGCAGTGTTTGAACGAAGTATTTTTTTATGCTTGGCTTTGTTCATTAACGAAAATAGAGTGTTTGTCCACAGAAAATCGATACCTATGTATTGGACCGAAGTCACTTTCCCAAAAATTATTATTTTATTGAATTCTTCGTCGAAGCACTTTTAATGCAAAAACAACGCGTTTGATGTTTTTATTTCGGATGATTTGTTTCCCATTCGCTCGCCGATTCGAATGCGAAAATATTCTGTTTTTAATTTGCAATCTGGCTGTATTCAGTTATCGCGATTCAGAGTCGCGATTAACTCCAGTCCAGCGATTAAATTGCCGCTATATTCGGATATCGAGTTATACATTTTATTTTGGTATTTGTCATATATTGTGAGCTGATTATTAAACAATTATAGCAAAATCCACTAATACTGCAATACACGAATAAAAACCACTGGAATATAAGCTCGAAAATGTGCCAACAGACAACTTTTTTTACGATACGATTTTTCTACTTGATTTCCTGAATCTGTGAAAAAATCTAAAGGGCAATCCGTAAACAAATGTTGTGAACATTAAAAAAAATGCAGACAAAATAATCTTTACATTTCGATTTTACGCGGGAATATTAATACGAAAATGTAAAGATTTCTTTTTCGCTCGTCTTTTATCTCAAGAGGTAGTAGGGCGGATAAAAGGTGCACTTATCCTACTGTTCTCTCTCCATCTCTTCTCAAGGTATTGAGAAGAGATGAAGAGATAAATACCTCTCGGCTATTCCCGTCTTTCAATTTCCTTCACCGCGAAGCTCCATCCCCCAGGAATCCATTATCCTATCCTGTGAAATTCGTCTAGACGTTACAGTTCCCTATGAAGTTATAACAGAAGAAATTTAGATCTCTCGAAAGTTGGTGTGCTCGTGCCGAATTTGCAGATCACCACAAATGTCTTTACCACTTTCAACAGCGGTTCGGTAGAGAACGCTCTTCCGGAGATAAAAGGAGATTTTTCGCTATTCGAAATTGAGGGGAGGCAACTAAAAACGATGGTCTGAGATGGGAATAAAAATAAAATGTATTTACTATTTTTGAATAATATTGAAAAATATTATTTAGATTAAATATCAAAATATTGTACAGACACAAATATTATTCGAAAACGTAACATTTTTATAGCAGTTTTAGAAAATGACAGTAAAGAGTGATGCAACAAGTGGATAAAAATATATTTTTAGCACGGAACATTTAGTGAGGCAGAATTTTATTTGGATTAAATATTAAGATAGAAAGTAGTAGAATATGGTGGGGAATGTAATAAGGGGGAAGACCCCGTACAGTGGAATCTACAATAAAAACAATATTAAGATATTGTTGAGATATATATTATAATAAAATCAAATTATAACAAAAATAAAATATTAATCGAAAACACAACATTTCGGTATACGATTTGGCAATTTTACAAAAGTACTATAAGGAATAATACAATGAGTCGATTAAAGTATATTTTTAATACGGAACTTTTAGTAGGTCAAGAGGATAAGAAGTATCGATAAAAGGCGGATGAAATCAATTAGTTCAGCCAGATTGGAATTATCTGTGAATTAATTATCTATAACTTGATAATCAACTATAAAATAATTCTTAATTTATAGATGAAACCGAAAAAAAATGTCAATAATAAAATTTATGGAAAACATTATTAGAAAAAAAATGTATACGGTCGAAACTCGATATAACGAATCTCAAGGGAAGTTCGTTATATCGAATTTTCGTTATGAGGTTTGATTATAGGCGTTTTATTGTACCGAAGTCATTTTTCTCAAAATGTTCTTTAACGGGTTATACGCAGTTAGAAATTTCATAAAACCATTTTTTTATTGCGTTTTCGGAATGTACAAATATGTGAGTATATTTCCTGAAAATTTTTAATCGATCCAGCGAATATTCTCGGAAATACACACATATTTGTAAGGACGCTCGTAGTGCTACAGAGTAAGCGCGCGAAACTTCAAACGCGTTTTTCTCAAAACGGTGTTTTCAAAGTCGGTGAGCACGATTTCTCAAAAACGGCTCAGCCGATCGGTCTGCAATTTTAACAGAACCTTGTCAGATATATTCTTCGGTATTGATCGAAGGAATAAGATTTTCGATAATTATTTCTATTTTTTTTTCAACGATTTAACGGATAAAATTTGGTCGAAAATCGAAATTGTTTCTTTCCGGAGCCACCATTTAGTCAAAAATCAAAATTTCGACTATTCCTTCGATTAATACCTGGATTCATGTATCCCCTGGAAGAATCTTTTTGGTTTTTTCATTTTAGATAATCCAAACCGGAGATACTTTGCTCACCGCTGGACACTTTTTTTTCGGGGACCTCCAGGAGACTTCCTACAGGAGCAATGTTAATGAATATTTTTGAAAATAAAAAATGCCAATCTAAAGTTAAAAAATGCCACTACACTGCCTAATACTTTTGGTTTTACCCAAATGAAATCCATTTCCAAAAAAAAATCGTGAAAAAGCGACTTTTTTGGCCTTGCAACTGCGTATAACGCTTAAAAAAAATATATTAGTACAAGAAATATCGGGATATTTTTTAAAGACGGAAAGGTTTAAGGAGAGATATACACCTAGATGGTCGAGGTCGAGGATTTGGAAGCTATGAACATTCCGTCGACCGTACAAGACCTATGGGCCTGGTATCGATGATTCCATGTAAGTTGACAAATTTCATGATTTATTCATTCCCAAATCTTCAAACGCGTTTTTCTCAAAACCACGTTTTTCAAATCGGTACCCAAAACTTCTCGAAAACCAATGAACCGATTGCCTTGAGGTTTTTTGTGGTTATTCTATACACCATTATCTAGTACTTGTCATAGGATTTTTCTTTTCCGTTACTTAGTTGTTGTTTTATAGGCAAAATAATAACTAATTTTTGGCCCAAAAATCACTATTTATGTTCAAACGTCCGCCATTTTGTCATAAATCGATATTTTCAAAATCGGCTATGACAAGTACTAGATTATGGTATCTAAATTAATAATCTTTTTGGTTTTTTTTTCAGATGATTTTTGAAGAAACGCCAGTGGGTATCGTATACGCAGATTTTTTTTGCGTCGCTCCAAGGATCATACAATATCCTTGTATATTTTTTTATATTTTTAAATAAAGAAAATTCAATATATTTTTGAATGTATATACTTTTAGATAATTAAAACCCCAATCCGAAATTTCAAATAGTTTTCCTTGAAAAAATTCACAAAAATGACCTTTTTCCGGCTCCTAGGTGTATATCTCCCCTTAAGGCGTTACCCCCACTTGTAGCGCAAAAAAGGCCTTTTTCATGAATTTTTTAAAAGAAAACTACAAAACTTTTTTAATCAATCAATATACCATCTTAAAGAACACATCTTGAAGAACTTTCAGTAATTTTTTTATTGAAAAATATTACATTGTTTCGTGGCAAATGGCCCTCAATGAAATAATGTTTTTATATACACGGTTTACGGTGACCAACATTGCGGCGAAGTGGATCATCTGAAGAAAAAAATGCGGCTGCATTTAGTCAAATATAAGTATAAACTAGTCTTTAATCGAAGGATTTTAAAAAATATTCATTTTTCACAAAATGGCGGACAGTCAAAGTTAATGGTTCGATTTTAACGAAAAAATCGAACGATTAAAGACTACATTTTTATGTATTAAATAAGCCTGCAAAATTTCAAGAAGATCGGTTCATTAGTGTTCGAGTAATCTTGGTCACCGACTTCAGAAATGCCATTTTGAGAAAAACGCGTTTAAAGTTTCTCTTTCAACGCGGATTCTTCTCTTTCAACGCTCATATCTCAGTCAATTTTGTTCGGATCGACTTGAAATTTTCAGGACATATTCTCAGATACTTATACTTCAAAAAAATGCAATAAAAAAATCGATTTTTTCATAATCGCAAGTGGAGGTAACCCCTTAAATTAGACCATTTTTTACAAGCAATTAGCAATTGGAGTATAATGTATATGATTATGTCATTGTATCAAGGTTTCGGGTGTCTATTGGAAGGGGATGGACAAATCTTGGTCATATCGAGGGTTCGACTGCACATAATTATTTATAAATTATCTGCGTGGTTATCTATAAAACTCCTGACCGCACATGTATTTTATTGCAAAGATTAAAATACCCCCCCTCTCTCCATTTTTTCTTCCTCCGCGTCTTTCGTTATAATCAAAAGTGGTCGGAGATTGAGATTCCGCTAGTGAGAAAATGCCGGATGGATGTTCCGAGAGCTAAGAAGGCGAAGAAGCTAATGGAAGGGTGACGGAAAGAATGCGGGGACGGTGTGGGTGGAAATAAGGTTTGCCAGGTACACGATTTACTTCATTCGAGGCGAGTTGTGCACAAATAACGCACGGACGAGAGAGGTGAAAGAGAGATGGAGAGAATCCCATTACAAACAAGTTGTAAGCAGACTATAAATATGCAGATGCATTCTGAGAAGATTGCGAATGGCCGGGAGAACGGACAAGCTCTTCTTCGCCGACCGGCATATCAAAAGAGAGAGAGAGAGAGAGAGAGAGAGAGAGAGAGAGAGAGAGAGAGAGAGAGAGAAGGGGGGGGGGAGAAGAAGAGCGAACGATCAAATGTATGGAGATACCATGCAATACGGCTCTGTTGTTTTTCACAAAGTTGTTTAATACAAAGGCCTGCATAGTGCAGGCGAAGAAAAGTCAGCCCCTGCATACGCACGTGCACCCCTGTATATTCGCCCTTCACTTTCGAAAAACCAGAAAATTTCCGAAAATTCACGTGGCCCTTTAATTAAACGTCACCAAAGATCAGCCGAGCGAAAAGATTCCACAAATTCGAGGCCACGTCTTCATGAAATTGAGGTCATGTCGTGAACCGGAAGTAGATGGGATCCTCCGGTACTTCCACCCTCTCATATCGCCTAACAATTACGTTTTTTTTTCCCCGACAGAAGACTGCAATAAGAAATTGCGCAGGGCATACCAAGCACGAAGAACTACGAAAAGTTTTCTCCGTCCAAACGTAGAAACTTTTCCCATTCCACGGTGAAAGTTAATTGAAGCTTCGAGGGTTCGACAATGATCCCGAAGGTGGAGACAAAATTCTTTTCAACATTCAGACTGCAAGTTGATCGGCGAACTATAATTTTTAAGTAGTCTTTGCTACGCAACGTTTATTGAAACTTGTTTTCTGTCACGAGGTTGATAGAGTCTTTATGAGACGGCGAATGGAGGGTTCGACAGGTCTCCTCGAACATTTAAACGCGGAGCCAGCGTTGAAAATATTTCCTGTACACCCACCGCTCTGCCCTGCTTTCGTGAAAATATCCCGTTCCAGCACTTTTCCGGTTGTAAAATTTCTACTCGGATAAGTTTGCGGAAAATTCTCCCCCGGAACTCCCTACGGAGATGGTAGGCGAGATGTTAATGGCCCGGTTCATTGGCTTGGATGTTTATCTCGCGCCCATTCAGCAGTCTCCTCAAATACGCTTTGGGAAAATACGTGTTGAAAGGCGATTCGAGAGCTTAAAAACTTACGAACAAAGTCACTGTACGATCCCACCGCGAAGCAACAAGAACGCGGGGAGAAAGTTGAGGAAACTAGCGGACCAAAGTCCAGAGACAACGAAGATGACAAAGAGCTCAACCGCTGCGCCACGAAATGGCGTCCTGTAGGGACGCCATTTTGAGAACAACGATACAGCGAAAATTCTCTCCCACGCTGACTCAATGGCGGAAAGAGGAGACGCGAGACATCGAAAAAGAGACGACCCGAGGACGTCATGCGAGGTTACGTAATTCCCGATGGGGCTGGAGGATGCATCAAGAGAAAATAGTCAGCTGGATGAGGGTTCAAAGCTCCTGCGGGCACAGAGGGCTCTCGTCCGCCGGGGCAGATTAGCTCCGAGGATGGGAACGCGAAGGGGGCGGACATTTTATGTGTCTGGCAGTTGGAAGCGCGTGTATCACCAGGGATTTGGAACATTGGCCTGATGACTCGCTAGTGGCGCACTCCTCAAGAATACGCCAACTATAGGCGCCGTTCTTTTTCGACAACCATGTCGTTCGCTTTTATCCCACCTTGCTGTATATACACGTGCGATGGGAACGGGAAACCTTCGAGTAAATGAGGGACAATCAATGTCAAATTATGGGCGGGTCGAGACCTCAGCGACAAATACCTCAATAAGGGGTGACTTGATCCTCTTCTCATCGATTTTATTCTCCCAGGTTTTACATGTACACAATACCCTCTCAATTTTCACGGGGAAAATAGTTGCGCCCTGCCACGGCTCTGGCGGTACTCAGGCGGAAGTTGGATTGAGGCGGTCCTCTAGTTTCTCGGGTCGAAAAAATCGTTTTTTTTCTTCATAAATCACATCTACAACATGTGTAGAAAATGTGTGCCAAAGGATTTTTCGATATTCGAAGTGGTTCACAAGTTACGGCCCTGGAACGGAGCAGGTATACGGAGCAGGTATACTTTCAAACGGGTTTTTCTCGAAACACCATTTTTCGAAACGGTGACCACGATATTTCAGAAACTACTGCACCGATCTTGTTCAAATTTATACAGCATCTTTAATATGTTATAAGCCAGCGATTGAACTAGGATTATCATGATTGCTTCGATAGTTTTTTTTGTACGAGCGAAAAACTTAAGAAAAAATTAGTAAAAAATAGAATGTAATTTTCAAAAGTGTATAAAAAAGTCAATTTTCGTAATTTAGAATTCACTCTAGTTCAATCGCTAGTCTTAAATATGAAGATTAAAATGCCGTTTGGTTTTTTTATTTCAGATAAGCAGAACGGCCGCAATCTTGGTCACCGTCAAGCACCTCTTTTACTTGATGTCTTCCTGTCGGCCACTATAACTTTTATTCTATTATATATTTTGACTTCAAAAAATTTGTAAAGCTTATTTAAATGTTAATAAAGATTATGCAAAAACAATGAGATTGATTATTTCGATGCTTTGCCTGTAAAAAATTGTTGAAAAAGCCGTGAAAAAACAGCCGAGAAACTAGAGGACCGCCTTAAATCAGATAAGTGCAGGTGGAGAGTGATGGGAATTTAGTAGTTAGTATCGTCTTGCAAACCATGTTTTACTCTCGGATCTTTCTTACATTTCGGAATGTATAGGATATTGAGGGAGGACATAATTTTGACGGGTAAAAAAATCGTTTTTATGCATGTTCTTAAAGTATACACATGCAAGAGTGTGTAAAAAAAAATTCAAGTTAAAATATCGATAATTTACCGAGCTACAAAAGATTTAGTGAGAGCAGGAAGCGCAACGATTTAAGTATACTAAAACTTTCAATCGCTTTTTTCTCGAACGACTTTTCTCACGACGTTGAAGTTTGCAACGATTTTTTTTCTTTGTTTCCTTATTTTCATCACTATCTGAAGCCTTTTTGCAAGTTGAGGCCACCAATCTCGAATAAGAATGTGTAAAATTTGCGGGATTTTTACAGCCTAAATCGGCCAAATAAAGCGTGTGCAATTAAAAGAAAATTAATTTCCGTTGCGTTCCAACGATGCAAACTTCAACGTCATCTTTTCTCGACCTGGCCAGAATCATAACTCCCCGTGTGGAAATATTTTCCGGGATGTCTAAAGGACCCAACTAATTGTCCCCAATTTTATCCAGGGCCTGGTTTGGATTCCGACTGGTACCTTTATAGGATTGTCCCGCTTTTGAAATCGGGCCCTTTAGTGGACATCTATTCGGGGCCATACTAGATTCCCTGATTGCGCCTGAATTATCCAATTTCGTCCCTACTATACCCCTGCAATTAGCCCGGTTAAGTCCCCACGTTCACCCCGTCAGATCCCTCTGATTCCCCTGTATTTCCCTGTAATAAAGAAGATGCATATTTTCCGAGAAGATTTATAAATATATATTTATTTATTTATTTATTTATTTATATATATGCCAGCAAGTTTACAAACATTCTTATAATAGAAAACAATATGCTGACATTTTAAGGATAATGTGAACAATATAAAACGTTATATGTTAATCATGTAGATAACGATTCAGAATACTTCAATGGCTAAAAATACTTTTTAAGACCAATCTTTGGGGAGGATGAAAAATGCAATAAGAACACTCAATCATCCATTAGAGCAATATTGTCGCCAACAGCATGAAAGAAATCCATTCCATCTAATCCAACAGAGATCCTCATTCAATTAAAAATCATTAGCCGTACTCTCAAAGACGGGACAATATTTGTAAAATCAATGATATTTAATTCCTGTTTTTTCATCACAATATGTACGCCGAACAATGTTGTACTTTTGAGCGATGGTTGTATAATGGAGATAAAAAAAATTTATGGCGAAAATGAATCCCAAGAATCTCTCTACATCGAGGGGAGAAAAAGTTGACATGTACAATTATCCACGTAAATCATCCAGTATTGGAGCATGGAGAATCCCAGAACAAACTTTAAACGATGCAGTTTACACATTGGCCAGCATCAAGAGAAAATTGGTAACATTGCGATTGTCCCTAGAACCAAACGGAAAACTCAATACTTATGCCCTGACATTGCTTCATGTATAAGTGATTACTTAAATAAAAATGTATTTATTTTTAAGTTGTAACGTTTTCTTCTTTTCTTTAAAATTCATTGAAAATGATAAGCGAATTGTTAAGTGTGTGAGATATTTGCATGAGGCAGTTATAAAACACTGATAAATTACTATTAATTTTTGTCGCTTATTAATATTATAACTTTAATTGATCTTTGTGATGATCCCTGACTATATCTGACCAGGCTTTTTACTGGTGAACCAAATGAAACCGTAATTTATTTTATGATGGAAATTGTGACTGAACCACACTGGGCCCACATTAGTCTGCCTGGTCAAGACCCGATTAAACTCATTGTAAAAATTAGCCAGTGCCCTGACAGCACCTGGTCGGGGCCTTCATTGGTGCATCCATCGTACCCCTGTTATTTTGTATCATGGAAACTAATGAGTACCTTTCTAGGACCGTTTGTGGCAGTATTCTGGAAATCCGTGTCAGGGATTCCACTTCGAAGCCGTAACGGGACCTGTATATTCTTCGGGTTTCCCGGACTATTTTCCACACGGGTCTAGCTATAATTGTCCCGCCGTCAATTTAAAAAAAATCCGTAATTGCTGTAGATATCGTTGTACGTAGCCATTGTTTTAGTATTTCCACGCTCCCGAATATAACCAAGTAAAAGTTTCCGCAAATTTCTGTTTTTTTTTTCAACACCCGCCATTTTGTGAATATTTTATTTTTATTTTCAGACCAACTATTGTTAAGTTATCGATCCAGCCGTTGGAGCACATTTTTTATACAGCGGCGCTATTATACCTCAATAAAGTTGTTAATTGTTTACTCTTGATAAAAAAATTACACGAAATAAGTTCAATGTATGCTTGATATCATACTTTTTTTCCAAATCCCAAATAATTAATCTAGTAGACAAAAAAGATCGGAAGAACACAACCTTTTATCGGCCCGTTACAGTGCTGTATTAAGGGATCTTCTCACTTTAGACGCTAAAAAAGGCTAATTCCATGAATTTTTTTCATAGGTTTATATTATAGATATTGATATAAAAGTTGTTACACTTAATCAATACACTTTCAAAATACATTAAAAATTATTTGTATGTATTCGTGTAACCCAAACAAACTTTAAATGCCTTTCTCTCGAAACAACGTTTTTCGACGGCTTGTTGATAAAATCTTCGAAACTACTGAATCGATCCTTATGAAATTTTAACCACATATTCTTTACGACTATAGCCATAGCGTATATCGAGGATTTTTTTAAATTTTGATATTTACTATTTTTTGTTGCCAAAAACGGTGAAAAAGACACGTCGTTTTTTTCTCGAAAAATGTCCGTCATTTTGTTATTTTTGCATATATGAAAAATCGTATGATATGCGCTATAGCCATTAACATATTGAAGCTAAAACCGTTTAATTTTTTTGTTCCGGATTATCCATCTCCGAGGTTTCATCAACAGCGCAGACCTACAATTTTTTTAGGATTTTTTTTAAACTACCATTTTCGTCCATAAATAATGACTTGAATAAATGAAATTATTTTTGAAATGTATTTTGAAAGTGTATTTGTTAAGTGTAACAACTTTTATATCAATATCTATAATATAAACCTATTAAAAAAATCATGAAAATATAGTTTTTTAGGGTCTCAAGTAGAAAGACCCCTTAATGTAAGAGGTTGCAGTTTGCATCGTTGGAATGCAGATTTTTTTCAATTTTCCATTGCTTCGTTTTGATCACTATCCAAAGCCTTTTTGCGAATCGAGATGATAAATCTGCAACGATAATACGTGAAGACGTTTGAGTAATTTACACAACGTAAATCGGCCAAAAAAATTAAGCAATAAAAAAATCCATTTTCGTTGCACCCAACGATGCAAACTTCAACGTCATATAAATGGAACACTCGATGAGTGTCGTCCTTCCCGAATAGCTCACCGTTTTAGTCGATAAATATTATTTTTCTGGCAATAAAAAAAGGTAACAGGACCCAGAAGTTTTATCGAAAAGTAATTTCCTGCGATCGAATCGAGCATCATCGAGTCCTACCTCAAACATTCGAGAATCTGGGGTAATGATATCGATTAAGCAGAGCTTTCGTGTCGAATAAACTATATACGTTAGCTTCAGGTACAGTATACGAATATATATATATATATATATATATATATATATATATATATATATATATATGTGTGTGTGTGTGTGTGTGTGTGTGTGTGTGCATGTGTATATACATCGACCAATGGAATGGTGTTCTGAGTGTTCCGAGTGACGCCAGTATTTTCCAGTCCGATTTTATTCGTACCCATAGCCAGCGCGACAATCAATTTCCTGACGATTCTACGGCAACCCAGTGTAAAAAAAGCTTGCGTTCTTCAACCAAGGAATTTATAGACCTCGAGATGACAACGGGCGAAAGGTACCCCAAGGCATTGATTGTTCGAAAATACCCAAATAAAAGAAGCGTCAACACATTCGGGAAAAGGACTAAATCCTTTTCTGTTGGATCTTTCCGATAATTCAAACTAATTGACGTTCCGTGTGTGCCATTTTTTTCCGAATCAATTTTAAAATAAATTCGCAATTTTTCACCGAAGAAAAGAAATCCCTGGTAAGTCTTAAGGGGTGGAATGCAGTGAGAGGCGTGAAAAAAAAACGAGCATTTTCAATACATTTTTTTTAATAGTAATTAAGTTTGTTTTACAAAAATGGTTACACAGACTTTTTATGATATATTTCAACTTAACTTGTACACATTTTCAAAGAAAAATATTGATTGTTTATAAAAATATCGCCATCTTTGTCGGACCCCCTTCGGCATGTAGTGCTTTGCGGTGACCATCATAACATTTTACTGGATCGTCTAAAATTAAAAAAAGGAAACAAAAAAAAATCATTAGTTTAATAATAAATCTAGTCCTTAATCGAACCTTTTTTTTTCAAAAAATTGTCAAAATGGCGGCTTCGAACAGATAACTTTCGATTTTTACCAAAAAATCGCTCGTTTGTTGTTGAAAAAAATTAAAGTTTTCAACGAAAATGAAAATCCTTCGAATGAGGACTAGTTTTTAATGATATCGATAAGTACACCAGATGTCATCAAAATCCATCGAGGGGTTTTTGAATTATAGTGGTCACCGACTTGAAAAGCATAGTTTCGAGAAAAACGCGTTTAAAGTTTTTCGATGTGGATACGGTATTATATGTTCGTAAAATTTTGAGCTCGATGGATGAAGCTAAACTTTTTTATGTATTTTGATCCGCTGAATCGGCATGTCACAATTCTTTTGCCGAAAAGTCGAGCATTCAATTGTTTATAGCCAATTGATAAAACAATTTTTCAAAACATTAAACCATTTCGGCATGAATTATTTTTTTTTAATATTTTGGACAATTGTAAAACGAAAGTATTCCTCATGAAATTTTGCTAAAGTTCTTAGTTTTTGAGTAATACATTTTTGAAAAATTCTTCCGAAATATCAATTTGCTGTTGTCTTCGAAGCATTCTGCCTTCCCGGGTATTATCGTTTGCGCGTTTGTCAGCCACGTCGGCTGTCCGCTACCTGACATGGGGACCCGAGGCCCCTTCACTAATTGTGGGATATCCCGGAAACTATTCATCGGATTGCCTTGAAATTTTCAGGGAATATTTTCGAAACCTCATACTTCCAGAAAATGTTACAAAAATCGATTTTTGAAAATTCTGACTGCATCTCACCCCTTAAGTTCAAAAAATGCGATCCCCATCCCGTGCAGAAATTGTGGTCCGGAACCAATTGCATTCTTATGTTTTGTCCCCGCTTCCTGATACGGATCCAGTGGCTCGTCGCATTGGACCTCTATAGTAGTCCAGTAAAAGAGACGAAAACAGAACACTTTTTACCGTAGAATAAGAATTGTTTACTGAAGTTAGATGGTTGCGTACTGGAAGTAACCCCAATGAAATGTTACCCCTTAATTTGCCCTAACCCTAAGAAATAGGGGGTGAAAACTTAAAAATCGCCGTATCTCGATAATTGATAGCCCGATCAAGAAATGTTTCGAACAAAAGTTGTTTGGAATAATAAAAACAGTACATCTTTAGAAAATCATAAAAAATATACAAATATTTTTGTACAAGAACGATGAGAAAATTCGGGGTTGATGCGAAAAGAGTACATCTTTAGATAATCGTTAAATATATAAATATTTTTGAAGATTTTCTAAAGATGTACTTTTTTCGCATCAACCCCGAATTTTCTAATCGTTTTTGTGCCGCTATTTTCAAAGATAGGAGGTTATACGTCACATAACTTTATACGTATTTTATTATTCCAAACAACTTTTGTTTGAAACTTTTTTTGATCGGCCTGTTAATTATCGAGATACGGCGATTTTTAAGTTTTCATCCCCTATTTCTTAGAGTTAGGGCAAATGAAGGGGCACCATTTCATTGGGGTTACTTCCAGTACGCAACCATCTAGCTTCAGTAAAAATTCTTATTCTACGCTAAAACGTGCTGGCTTTTCCTCTCTTTTACTGGACTATAGGCGGAGTTGTGCTTAATATGACGTTCTTCTTCTTTTATGATAAATATTTAAATAAATGGCGTCGCATGAATTCAAAGCCAACCGTATATCCATAAAGGCTTGTTATTATAATGAAATACAATCAGTTTTAGGACATCAGTTGACTAAATAAAAAATAGAAAAATAATAAACCACATGTAGGTCGACGTGTGTAAAACGACATACTTTAAGATGACACACATATGTCATTTTACATACATCGGTCGAATTATGCTCAGACACATTAATTTCTGGGTTAAAGTTTATTTTATAGCAACCGATATTTACTCGAACATTACCAAACATTAAAATGTTTGGATGTATAATAGTCAAGAATCCTACAACGATAAGCAAAAAAATCTGATTTTATGTTCGGTTTTATACGCAGCAGGGTAAGATGATATAGTGTGTCATCTTACACCGACGTCTGGTATGTTAACTTACCCATATGGAAATGCAGATTTTGTCTATTTGTTGTGACGAAAACTATGGAGTTGGAATATCTGTTGTGCAGTATTTGTGAAGTACAATGATTCGAGATTATGAATAGATTAGTTCAACAACAAATAATCTTACCCGACGGGTATTTTTAGCACGTGGTCGATCTTTTTGGCATTTAGAATTTACGAAAATATTTACTACGTATAATTTCGCGTTCAGTGACGGCGAAACTAGATTTCGCTATTAGCAACATTTTTTGGCGGACCATAAAACGTCATCGTTGCTGGTATAGCGCGAATATTTGAAAAGATATTGAGGGTGTGTCGTCTTATCTAACTATGTCATCGTGAGCACAACTCCGGATTAGAATCCAATGTACAAGCGTGACTAATCCGAATTACTCATTGGAATTCAATATACAAGTCCAATTTGAATCCTACAGGAATGCCACAATATCGAACAGAATCCGAAACGATTTTTGATGGATCCCATCAAGCGTTCTGTACGTTGAGTTTTCTAAAAAAATATATAGATATACAAAATGAGTGGATCGTAAAAAAGTATGAATCTTATCTTAAAAACGTATAAATCGCTAAAAAAAAGTATATCCTAAAAATCGATTTGAAGCACGACACTGAAGAACCAACGCAATTATCGTTTGTTATTTATTTTACTGTACTTTGACATAATATCAGCACTAGGGTGGCACACATTTGAGCTCTATTTTTTTCCTTTTACGCACCATCCAATTATCTACTTTAATGAGAAAAAAAATATCGCGAAAGCTGCGAGCGGTCAAAAAATATTTAAAGGTCGCTCAAGCCTCCCGAAAATTCAAATTTTCATTAAAGAATCGATTTTTTTTCGTTCACCTCTCACCGATGAATTTTACGATTTATAATTTTTTAATTAAGGTTGTGAAACCTCTAGCCGACCAGTGAATATATAGTAGTCGCTCAAGAGCTTCGAAATTTCCAATTGTCGCGAATTGTTTTTCATTTCTCATTCATAAATTTAACAATTTGTACAAGTTTCAAAACTATGAATTTTTTTTTCCTTCAGAAACGGATTTTTTTAATTTACCTGACACTTTACGGACAAGAGCTTTTACAGAATTATTTTATGAGAACAAAGATTATAATCGTTGGGTAAGTAGTGTGAGGAAAATTTGAAAAATCCGATTGTAAAGAAAAACCATTAATTGTCTTGAAAATTTTACAAACCGTCAAATTTATGAGTGAGAAGAGTAAAAACAAATTGGGCGAAAATTGGAAATTTCGAAGCTCTTGAGCGACCACTAAATATTCATTGAACGGCTAGAGATTTCGCGAGGTTAAGGGGTCTTCTCACTTTAGACGCTAAAAAAGGCTATTTTCATTAATTTTTTTGATAGGTTTATATTATAAATACTGATATAACAGTTGCTACACTTAATGAATACACTTTCGAAATACATTTAAAAAAAATCTGTGTTGGTGTAACCTAAACAAACTTTAAACACGTTTTTCTCGAAACAACGTTTTTCGACGGCTTGTTGATAAAAGCTTCGAAACTACTGAACCGATCCTTATAAAATGTTAACCACATATTCTTTACAACTATAGCTATAGCGCATATCAAGGGTTTTTTTAAATTTTGATATTTATTTTTTTTTTGCAAAAACGGTGAAAAAACACGTTTTTTTTAAATGTCCGCCATTTTGTTATTTTTGCCTATATAAAAAACAGTATGATATGCGCTATAGCCATTAACATACTGAACCTAAAACCGTGTGATTTTTTTGTTTCGGATGATCCATCTTCGAGATTTCATCAACAGCGCAGACCTACAATTTTTAAGACATTTTTTTAACTACCATGTTCGTCTATAAATAGTGAATTAATATAAAAATTAATTTTTTAAATGTATTTCGCAAGTGTATTTATTAAGTGTAGCAACTTTTATATCAGTATTTATAATATAAACCTATCAAAAAAATTAATGAAAATAGCCTTTTTTAGCATCCAAAGTGAGAAGACCCCTTAATTTAAAAATCATACAGCGTAAAATTCATGAGTGAAAAGTGAACACAAAAACATCGATTTTATAGTGAAAAATTTAATTTTTGGGAGGCTTGAGCGACGTCTAAATATTTTTTGACCGTTCGCAGCTTCCGTGACAATTTTTTTTTCTTTAAAGAAGATTTTAATTGGATGGTGAGGGAAAGGAAAAAAAATAGAGCTCAAATTTGTTCCACCCTAATCAGCACACACGTACACGCTCACGAAGCATCAGGCTATTTTTCAACACGTCGAGTTTATTCTCATGACTTCAAATATTTTCAATTCGAACATGGTAAGAATTCTCAAGCAGCGTTGATCGAGGAACAGTGCAGAATTCACTTGGATCCCAATTAGGCCTCCCTATGTGCTGTATTCCTAACGAATCCCTATAAAGATGTGGGTGCATCTTGGGACTCCCCAACAAATTTGTCCACGGAATTACGAAATGATATTTTATTTTGGAAGATCCAACAAATTCCAGTTGAGAATTTCGAATAAAAAATTCCCAATAACGTCAATCGATAAGTAGGGCGAAATCCACTTGGATTTCAATGTGGACTCCCTACGCGCTGCGTCCCTATCATATTCCTTAAGGCGTTACCCCCACTTGTAGCGCAAAAAAGGCCTTTTTCATGAATTTTTTAAAATAAAACTACAAAACTTTTTTAATCGATCAATATACCATCTTAAAGAACACATCTTGAAGAACTTTCAGTAATTTTTTTATTAAAAAATATTACATTGTTCAGTGGCAAATGGCCGTCAATGAAATAATGTTTTTATATACACGGTTTGCGGTGACCAACATTGCGGCGAAGTGGATCATCTGAAAAAAAAATGCGGATGGATTTAGTCAAATATAAGTATAAACTAGTCTTTAATCGAAGGATTTTAAAAAATATTCATTTTTCACAAAATGGCGGACAGTCAAAGTTAATGGTTCGATTTTAACGAAAAATCGAACGATTAAAGACTACATTTTTATGTACTAAATAAGCCTGCAAAATTTCAAGAAGATCGGTTCATTAGTGTTCGAGTAATCTTGGTCACCGACTTCAGAAATGCCATTTTGACAAAAACGCGTTTAAAGTTTCTCTTTCAACGCTCGTATCTCAGTCAATTTTGTTCGGATCGACTTGAATTTTTCAGGACATATTCTCAGATACTTCTACTTCAAAAAAATGCAATAAAAAAAATCGATTTTTTCAAAATCGCAAGTGGCGGTAACCCCTTAAAAGTTGTGTTAAGATCTGAGGACTCCCCAACAAAATTTCCACACGGGATTGTGTCTTCTGTCGATGCGGGTCGATGACTGTTTCAGAGGCTGCGTGATCGTACAATAGGAATACACACTTGTCACAGTCAATGGCTCGAAAAGGAACTTCTGCTACTTCCACGATTACGGTGTTGAACATGCGAGCCAACCGGTTATGCGATAACTTTATTCGACAAAGAGACCAACTTTGGGTGATTCTATTCAATCATTCCAGCCGGTCCATTGATTTGGCACCGACTCTCATCCAAGTTCGCTTTCGTACCCTCAAAAGGATCACGTCTCCATTTCGTCTTATTGAACTTTCGAATTATCGAGAAGTCGTGAAAATAAGTCGAGCCAGGAGTATGGTCATGCCTTTTTCAAAAAAAATCTGTAGAAACCCGTGAAAACTCTCATCAATTTTTTTTTGCCTGACACTTGAAGGCCGAGAAAATGTTGTCGGTTGGAAAAAAAACATCCCTTATCGGAGACCATCAATTCGCGCTTTTGCCGATGTGGAAACCGACCAATTCGTCACTCGTTCAATTCAGCCGTGACAGAGGGAGTCACGCCTCCTCTTGCCAGCCCGTGCGAGGCAAAGGGCGAAGGCCCAACAATGGAGAGCAAGAGAGTAACAAACAAGGGTCGCGATAGCCTCGACGTGTTATTCCTGATATAAATCCGAATAAAAAGTGGATAAAGCCACGAGAGAGGAAAGAAATAGAAACAACAACGAGCTTTCAGTTGTGACACATCAGAATGCAAGACATTTTGTAAAGGGTGTCTCAAAATGACCTGACATGTTGAATGGCGCGCCATTTTTTTATGCCGAATATGGAGTACCCTGCATTGAGGTTACATTAATCATTTTTGAAATGACACTCAAGGAATTTCTTCAAATCATATCGCAAAAAAAATTTTCATGGGAAACACTTTTATTAGTCTTTTTATCTTCCAAATTACAATTTGAAATATTTAAAAATAAATGAGAAAAGAATTATTGGTAGTGATCAAAGTTCTACTGAGATTGGGGTTCCTTTCATACCCCCCTTTTTCTTAATGAGAATCGAAATTAACGCCATAAAGGAGCATTTTTCCTAGAGAAGACATTTTTGGGGTTACTTTGATCGAAGAAATGTTACACCTTTACTTTTCAAAATCAACTTTAGTGATAACCAACTGGTATTTTATATTTATTTATGCGGTAACACATCCATAAACTTCGAAACATTAAAAAACGCAAAAAAAGTTATAATACTTACTTATGTCTACCTAGGTACACTGAGAAAAAAGAATCGTTGAATGTGCAAAATGCATTTTGTTGTCTCGAAATTTTGTTGTTTTAACAGTTGCTCAGACATGCTAAATGAGCAGATAGTTAAAATGTATCTTTGGTTACTGCTCAACTATACTGTTTTGTTATGCCAATCAAAAATCAAGTTGAACGTATTTAAAGATACAATTTTGTTAAACCAACTGAATTTTGGATTGGTGAACGATTTTTTTTTCTTCAGTGTATCTAAATCGCAAGACCAGATCACATTGGTTTCATTAGGAACATGTTTCACTTAAATTAGGGATATTACGATATCTTTGGTCCCAAGTTTTGGCCATGCAGTCTTTATATTTGGCCCAAAATAAGACTTTTTTCAAGAATACAAAAAATCGAAATTCGGCTTTTAAGGGGGTGAAACAGAGGTTTTGAATTTTTAATGAGGCGGAGTATTTGGGGATATTACGGTGTCTGTGGCCCCTAATTCTGACCACGCAGCCATCATATGTGACCCAAAATAAGACTTTTTTGAGGAGTGGTAAAAATCGAAATTCGATCCTTAAGGGGTTGATACAGGGGTTTCAAAGTTTGTATGGGACATCATTTTTTTTTTGACAGATTTGCTTGAAACTTGGTGTAAATACTCTACAATACAAATAATTGAACACGTATTTCTGCATTTCTCAAAAGTGGACCCTTAAGACAGTTAAACGGGAGGGTAAAAGTTTGTATGAGACAACATATTTTTTTGTCAAATTTACTTGAAACTTGGCATAAATACACTAAAATACAAATAATTAAACACGTATTTCAACAATTTATGAAGTTTAACCTTTAAGGGGGTTAAACGGGAGTGTTAACGTTGATAAGAGAAAACATATTTTTTTACCAGATTTACTTGAAACTTACTAAATTGATTTGATATAGAACACTAGATGTTTTCCTCTGTGTTTGGTGCGTGTAGACAGTCAAGTAGTACTTTTTTAGCCCCTTAACTGTGTTTGTTTCAGTTGGCATAAATATACCAAACAAATACATGTGTAATTATTTGTATTGGAGTGTATTTATACCGAGTTTTGAGCAAATCTGACCAAAAAATATGTTGTCTCATATAAACTTTGAAACCTCCGTTTCACCCCCTTAAGGGTCGAATTTCGATTTTTACCACTCTTGAAAAAAGTCTTATTTTGGGTCAAATATAAAGACTGCGTGGTCAGAATTAGGGGCCACAGATATCGTATTACTGCCCTTAAATTACGTCACGTACCAAATCACACTAATTGTAAGACAAAAAATATCACATAACGTTTCGATATCTTTTGTCTTACAGTTAGTGTGATTTGGTACAGAATTGCAGAATTGTAGGTTAAGAAATGTTCCTAACGAAGACATTAGGAACGTTTCTTAACGTACAATTGAAACCTACAATCGAAAAAGTTATCAAAAGACGAAAATCCCTGAGAATACTCCGGGACAAGCAATAAACATAATGAGTGGGATGAAATTTATCAATGATCAATGTTACCCCGTCGAAGCGACCAAAGACACCTCAACGAAACAACTGTTGCCCATAAAATATGTTTTTGAGGTTATGCCACACAACAAAGCAGAATGGTGTAGTTTGATAAACATCTGACAAGGTGATTGTTACCAAAAACATGTCATTGCAACACTCAACTTGTTATTTTTTAAGTTATTCGAGCATAAGGAATAGTTTCAATACATTACTTACGTTTTTTATATTTTCACGGTCACTCAAACCCGTTCGTTCGTGCTGCGTCTGAGTGATGACATAAAGAGACATTCAGGCTTGCCAAACGTAAACAAAACTTTCGGTCGCGTTCAGAAACTTCGTAATGTGAATATAAAAACAAAACAAAGTTCTTATCACAGTAACCCCACGAATCAAAGTAACCCCAATCCACGGTACTAATCTTTGACAACTGGCATCAGAAAGTATTGAGGTTTAGTCATGGAGAATTACACGATCGAGCTTCGCATAAAAGTGGTTATTTGCTGCATTGTTACTGCACAGTTATTGCCGACGAAGTTTCATGCTCGGGCAATCTCGCGCCGCGGCGACGTGAATTGGCCACCAAGGTCGTACGATTTGACGCCATTGTACTTTTTTCCTTGGGCTTTTCTGACAGGAAAAGTGTATGCCAATGATCCACATACCATTCCGAAGCTCAAGGAAACAATTTGACGCACTATTAAGGGGTCTTCTCACTTTAGACGCTGAAAAAGACTATTTTCATTAATTTTTTTGTTAGGTTTATATTATAGATATTGATACAAAAGTTGTTACACTTAATAAATACACTTTCAAAACACATTCAAAAAAATTATTTATTTAAGTCACTATTTATAGACCAAAATGGTAGTTAAAAAAAAGTCCTAAAAAAATTGTAGATTTTTTATATATGCAAAAATGACAGCAGGGCGACATTTTTCGAAAAAAAACGTGTTTTTCACCGTTTTTGCCAAAAAAAGCAAATATCAACATTATAAAAATCAGCCAAAGTTTCGGCAGTTTCGAAGATTTTATCAACAAGCCGTCGAAAAACGTTGATTCGAGAAAAACGCGTTTAAAGTTTGGTTGGGTTACATAAATACATTGAATTTAAAAAAAATCTATTTCGAAAGTGTATTTATTAAGTGTAACAACTTTTATATCAATATCTATAATATAAACCTATCAAAAAAATGATGAAAATAGTCTTTTTTAGCGTTAATGACCTTAATGAAATTAGTCCGCATTTGTGACAAAATGTTATTGAAAACTTCGCAAAAAAAAGTGAACGTTTGCAAACAGGGACGAGGCGGCCATTTATCGGACATTGTGTTCCACACGTAACCTTCATGTTTGTACAGTAGAGCGTCGATTATCAGAATCAACTGGGAGCGGGCGCCTTTCGGATAATCGAAAATCGGATAACCGAACATCAATATTCCGTGGGCGAAAAATACGTTGATTCTTTCAATATGATTAAATATATATATATTTAAAAATACAACGAACATCTATATGTTAATAATACAACTACATTTTTGGTTAATTGCAAATAGCCATTGTATCTTTTAATGATATAGAACGAAGATAAATATGTAGTTTAAAATAATCAACATTTGTACATATTTGAGTACTTGTCTCTTTATTTTTGAAAAAATCGACGGTTTTCTTTATATTCGACGTTTCTTTGCTGCCATATCTCGCAATATCTTTCGAACCCTATTTTGAAGGGTTGAAACGCACCCTCGAAAATTGCGGTGATTTTTCATTTTTCGTCGATAACGTTTTAACGGTACGAAATATGAAAAAAAATCAATTTGCAACAATATTTATCTTTTCGTATACTAGACATCGGAGATGAGAACGATAACGGTATCGACGTAAAACGAAAACCACCCCTACTTTCGAGGGGGCGTTTCACCCCTTAAAAATCGGGTTCTGCAGATCTAAAAAATACGTGTCGCTCATTTTTACCCATCCTACAAGCATGCCAAATTTCATCGAAATCGGAGTGATCGACTTCGCAACCTTTCCTTGTTAAAAGAAGTTGCATTGAACGATATTCAGGCTGCGTTTCGTACCACTCCATTGAATAACTAAGTTGAGTAACAATTATTTTCCGCCATTGAATAATATTCGAATCACTGAGCATTCGGATGAACAAAATTATTGTTTAGAAAATTGACATTTTGGATAACCTAAATCGCCATTCGGATAATTGATGTTCGGAAAATCGACGCTTTGGTGTGCCTTCCATTACGGGGTCTTCTCACTTTAGACGTTAAAAAAGGCTATTTTCAAGAACTTTTTTAATAGGTTTATATCATAGATATTGATATAAAAGTTGTTACACTTAAGGAGAGATATACACCTAAATGGTCGAGGTCAAGGATTTAGAAGCTATGAACATTCCATCGACCGTAGAAGACCTACACTATGTGCCTGGTATCGATGATTCCATGTAAGTTGACAAATTTCACGATTTATTCATTCCCAAATTTTCAAACGCGTTTTTCTCAAAACCACGTTTTTCAAATCGGTACCCAAAATTTCTCGAAAACCAATGAGCCGATTGCCTTGAGGTTTTTTGTGGTTATTCTATACACCATTATCTAGTACTTGTCGTAGAATTTTTTTTCCGTTACTTAATTTTTGTTTTATAGGCATAATAATAACTAATTTTTGGCCCAAAAATCACTATTTATGTTCAAACGTCCGCCATTTTGTCATAAATCGATATTTTCAAAATCGGCTATGACAAGTACTAGATTACAGTATCTAAGTTAATAATCTTTTTGGTTTTTTTTTTCAGATGATTTTTGAAGAAACGCCAGGGCGTACCGCATACGCAGATTTTTTTACGACGCTCCAAGGATCATACAATATCCTTGTATATTTTTGATATTTATAAATAAAGAAAATTAAACATATTTTTGGATGTGTATACTTTTAGATAATTAAAACCCCAATCCGAAATTTTAAATAGTTTTCCTTGAAAAAATTCACATAAATGACCTTTTTCGGCTCCTAGGTGTGTAGCACCCCTTAATAAATACACTTTCGGGGTACATGAAATTCTTTTTTTACATGTACTTACGTAACCCAAACAAACTTTAAACGCGTTTTTCTCGAAACAACGTTTTTCGATAGCTCGTTGATAAAATCTTCGAAGCTACCGAACCGATCCTCATGAAATTTTAACCATATATTCTTTACAACTATAGCTATAGCGCATATTAAGGCGGTCCTCTAGTTTCTCGGCTGTTTTTTTACGGCTTTTTCAATATTTGTTTACGGGCAAAGTATCGAAATAATCAATCTCACTGTTTTTGCATAATCTTTATTAACATTGAAATAAGCTTTACAAATTTTTTGAAGTCAAAATATATAATAGAATAAACGTTATAGTGGCCGACAGGAAGACATCAAGTAAAAGAGGTGCTTGACGGTGACCAAGATTGCGACCGTTCTGCTTATCTGAAATCAAAAAACCAAACGGCATTTTAATCTTCATACTTAAGACTAGCGATTGAACTAGAGTGAAATCTAAATTCCAAAAATTGACTTTTTCATACACTTTTGAAAATTACATTCTATTTTTTACTCATTTTTTATTAAGTTTTTCGCTCGTACAAAAAAAACTATCGAAGCAATCATGATAATTCTAGTTCAATCGCTGGCTTATAACATATTAAAGATGCTGTATAAATTTGAACAAGATCGGTGCAGTAGTTTCTGAAATATCGTGGTCACCGTTTCGAAAAATGGTGTTTCGAGAAAAACGCGTTTGAAAGTATACCTGCTCCGTATACCTGCTCCGTTCCAGGGCCGTAACTTGTGAACCACTTCGAATATCGAAAAATCCTTTGGCACACATTTTCAACACATGTTGTAGATATGATTTATGAAAAAAAAAATCGATTTTTTCGACCCGAGAAACTAGAGGACCGCCTTAAGGATTTTTTGAAACTTTGATGTTTACTATTTTTGTTGCCCAAAACGGTGAAAAAACACCTTTTTGTATTTTTTTTTTCGAAAAATGTCTGCCATTTTCTTATTTTTGTATATATGAAAAATCGTATGATACGCGCTCTACCCATCAACATACTGAATTTAAAACCGTTTGACTTTTTTGTTTCGTATGATCCATCTCCGAGATTTCATCAACAGCGCAGACCTACAATTTTTTAAGGACATTTGTTTAACTACCATTTTCGTCTATAAATAGCGACTTAAATAAATGAAATAATTTTTTTAAATGTATTTCGAAAGTGTGTCTATTAACTGTAACATCTTTTATATCAATGTCTATAATATAAACCTATCAAAAAAAAATCATGAAAATAGCCTTTTTTAGCGTCTAAAGTGAGAGGACCCCTTAAAATAAAACTCTTCGTACTTTTGAAATAAATAATACGTTTTATTAATAAATAAAAATGTAAGGTCATTTTGAGACACCCTTCATTATTTTATACACAGTCTGCCGAAGAACACTCTGCGTCTGCAAAATAATTTCAGCCTTCTATTTCTATCGATCGATCGTCAACGAGGCACACGTAAAGGTCTCGATGTGCGAGTGAGCAAAAAAAGAGTATGAAAAAAAAAATATGCTCCGAGAGAACCGTGAGGTGAAATTAAGCAAAGTTAAAAATTGCACGTCCTGTCGTGCGGCTGATGATGCCCTTCGTCTAATTCCCTCTTTCCGTGATCGCTTACCATTTTTCCACGACGCGAAAGGCTCGCGCGTGCTTTCTGAATAGTTGAATGGTGTGCGTTCTCGCGGTCTGGGACCAACGGTACGGATAATATATCGTCGGTTAATGCGACCGGCGCGACGCAGCTCGACCACGCTATATACACGATCATTTGCTGGCTACCCTACATACTTCTATATAAAAGATTATTTATGTACCTACGAGGCTACAACACGGTCTTTCGGAGACCCGATTTTTCAAGGCCACGATCTGAAAGGCTTTTTTTCACTTCGATCGTAAATAACTCGGTCAACAATTGTCGCAAAACAATTAAAGAAAAAGCGAGGTTAAAAAGAAACGTCTGATCCACGAAATTTATATTTTCAATTTGGCCGAAAAAGTTGTTTCTGGGGGTGGAGGGCCTCACGGGTGATGCAAACTTCTTCTTTTTTTCGCCGTCTGTTTATTAACCCAAACAAACGAGGGTATTTTGAAGATTGACTAGCTTTTAATTACTGATCCAAGATTCTAGAAAGTTCGAGCTCGAGAAGCCTTTTTGTAGAAGTGCCCTGCAATTATTTGTCGCAGAGCTACGGCCATTTGAATATTACCGAAAGATTAGGACATTTTTCGTGATCGTTCAATTTAAGGTAGTACCTCCACAGAAGAGTTGAATTAAGAAATGGTTGAAATTTGACATATACGTTATTTAATACATTATCCAAACATCTGTGCAATTTGAATCAGTTTGACCACCCCAAACCTGAGATATTTACACTTAAAGTTGGCTTGGTGTACACGTAACAAATGCGTTATGATGGGCAAACAGAGCATCATGAATTCTACTGTCAAAACTGAAATTAAGAAATTGATAAAAAAACGAGGATAAGCTACAGTAAGATATTACGAATAATGTGAAAAAAATGAGAATGATTCACCATCTAGCTTCCAAGATACAACCATGAGAAGCCTTCACAATTTTGGTGCAAAGCCTGGAAAAAAAAACAATTGGGGCAAAGCCTGGACAGTCCCGGCAAAAAGTTTACTGGCAATGGTCGATCAAAAACACAATACAAAATATATTTTGCGGCAATAAATGATATCCATCATATTATCTACTAGTACCGAGTCAATATTGCGTAGTGTTTAATTTTATTCATTACTAATTAAACCAATTATCAATCTTTTAAACATGAACATGGTATGTAAACTTTTGGTTGAGATTTTCGCAGAGGAACTACCTTAAATGCGAGCTTTCATAACGGCATTGGCGTACAAAAAAAACAAAAGGATTTATTATATTATAGTCACAAATTTAATTTGTTATTATATTTATTGATGTCTATAAATGATTATACATATTTTATTACATCCATATATCTATATATATATATATATATATATATATATATATATATATATATACATTTATTTATTTATTAATATATTATTAATACAATTTAATTGTATTAAATTTAAAAAAGATACATGAAATAAAAACGCAAAAACGGTGTTATGATATTTATTTATCAATATACATCGTAAATGGGAAATTCCGCGCCATTTCACCCAGCCCGTGACCCCGACCATTTTTGGTTTTCCTGATTTTTTTGTAAAATTGTACCCCATGAAAGGAATATTCACCCCAATTTTTAGAATTTCGTGTCTTCTCTTTTAGGAGTCATCATTTTCCAAAAATGTCGATTTCGGAAGTTTTGGAAACGTTTAAACGCTGATAACTCCTGAACTAATTGAGTTATCGACAAATGTCACTATATAATTTCGATTCATTTTGAAGCATACTTTCGTTAAAAAATATGAAAAAAATTATCAGTTATCAATGTCAACTTTTTTTTGCTTCAAAAGTGAAAACTATTTTTTTTAAACGATTGCCTTTATAATTTTTTTTCAAAAAATTCTGTAAAAAAGCGTGACCCATTCTATGATTTTCAAGACTAGTCTCATCGTGGGCCTATTTTTCTTTCTATTTTTTTTCTCATGAATCATATTTTTTCGAAGATTTTTATCATTTTAATGTCCAATAATGCTATTAACGATTGTGTAATTTCCAATTCCGCTTCCACATGCCTGACATGGTTTATTTTTCATTTGTGCTGAATTAAACGATTAAAAAATATATTCAAAATCTTTTAATTAAAAAATCAGGAAAACCAAAAATGTTCGCTCTCACGGGCTAGATGAAATGGCTTGGAATTTCCCATATATACACATATACTATATATATTATACATTTTAATCATAATATTATTAATTATATTAAATATATTAAATAACATAAAAATAAAGTAATAATATCATTATAAATATTTCAAAGTTATCACAAGTTCCACCATGCGTTGCAAAGAATTACGCGAGGTACCTGGACAAATTCCGCCAGGAATTCACGACGAAAACATATTTGCGAAAAGTTGTTCGTTCGATTTAAAATGCGTTTGTTGGCCACGACGATCGTTGGTTACATTACAAAGTAATCCTTGGTCATCACTCATTTCGAGAATTTTGAAAAAAAATGTCCAACTACCCTGCGGCCGAAGTAAAGTGGTACACGTCATAACGGTAACGCGAGAGTACGAGGGACTTTCCGAGGTGTGTAAATCTGTGGCATAAAGTGGCGTGATGCTATTAAGATTGCGATCCTATTCGTGCCAAGCCATGTTATCGTCATCGGGTTAATTATTATCGCTCCGATCCCGATGCGAACAAAAGTGGGTGGCAAAGAAAAAGAGAGCGAAGGAGAAGCGAAAAAAAGCCGAGCAAGTATACATTTTTTTATCGTGTCTCCAAACCAAACAACTCATCCTCAATAGTCCAAAATGGACAACAAGGCGATATGGGTGGAAATAATCATTATGGAACTTGAAAAAGTTCGGAACTTTTGTGGATGAACATTACGAGGTGAGGAATTTAAGAAATTATTGGGTACTCGCGATCCTGAATTATTCCGATCGAGAATAATGGGCAATGTGATTAACCCAGCTCTTGTCATTTATAATTCGGTACGTGCATACCCAGAGGAGCTTATAGCCGCAATTTTTTCCGCGCAAGGGCCTACGAGCATGCGAAAACGTTGAATTTATAACGACGCGATTCGCAAGAGGTGTTAAGCGATTACCTATGCTGAGATAATGTGATAACCTCTCTCTCCTTCTCTCTCTCTCTCTCTCTCTCTCTCTCTCTCTCTCTCTCTCTCTCTCTCTCTCTCTCTCTCCCTCTCTCTCTAGCTCTCTCCCTTCCTTGCATACCATCGCACACAAATCGGCGAGCGGTGGGATTGGTGCTGAATTAAATTTAGCGGTATGCCCGCACGGATTACCGTGGCGAATGGGGCGGAAGTAGAGGTAGAAAAAGCAGAAAAACCCAGAGGAAAGAAGAACACGAATGTGGAAAAATAGCAATGAGACCGAAAGCGGTCGTGAGCCCCGTACAAAATTAGTTTTTCTTAATTGGCGGAAGCCACGAGTGCGCTCTCTCTCTCTCTCTCTCTCTCTCTCTCTCTCTATATATATATATATATATATATATATATATATATATATATATATATATATATATATCCGCCAGTCTCTGGTTTCTGTTTTCCTTTTTCTCTCGCGATTCGATCGTACGTTCGTATAATTGGAAATCGTAAACTCGAATCTCAACGTCCCTTTTTGCCCTTTCGTTCGCTGTTATATTTCGTTTCCTTTTTATTTGTGCTCACGTATGTTTTTTTTGTCCGGCAAGTCGTAGTTAAAATTTATCTCACTGTGATGGAAAAAGATGGAAAGAGAGAAGGAGGGTGATGGAGAACACAGCCAGTTTCAATCGCCGATCTGACGAAACCAGATTTTTTCGAAATAGATCAATAAATATATTCACGATGGATATAATAATTATGTAGAGAACGAAGTACCAATTGAATATATAAAATAAGAAATAAATATTACAATGAACGTATACAAATCATTCGAAGTGGAATAAATACTAGATTAAAATCAACAAAAACTAGTTTAACGAAAATTTTAGTGGCTGTAGAAAGATCGGTTTTTCGGATTTGTTTTCGTCTACCAGATTATCTATTTGGGATGTGGGAAAAAGATATGTTATTGAGCATACATTGAACTTGTTTGGGTGAATTATTGTTTAAGAAAATTAAAATCCATAACGTTGTTGAGGTGTAATAGAACCTGTGTATAAAAAATGGGCTCCAACGGCCGGGATCGATAACTTGACAATGGTTGGTCTGAAAAATGAGAATAAAAGAGTTTAGTTTTGTAATCTATATAAATGTAGTTCTCGTTTTACGGAGCCGTTTCTCGACAGGAAAATTTCACAAAATGGCGGGCGTTAAAAAAAAGAGTAATTTTGGCGAAAATTTGACTCATATTCGGAGGCTTGAAAAATACCAAATTTGCAAAGAAAAAACCGGTCACCAACAACGGTAGTTACTGAAATTACGGAAATTTTGGTTTTTTTTTAAGGGGTTGCCCTCACTTCAAGTACAAAAAATATTGTATTTGTTCCTAAAAATTGCTAATAATTGCCAGCAATTCCTAAGTCAAACTTCGCTTGGGACGAAATTGTCCAAAGCGACCGTGCAGGATTAATATCTTGATTTTTTAACATTTTTTATATTTTTTACACCTTATTTCTTATTTTTACTGCATTATATATTTTTACATGTACATTTATTCATATATACTTTTTAAGGGGTTACCCCCACTTGCGATTTTGAAAAAATAGATTTTTTCATTGCATTTTTTTGAAGGATACGTATCTGAGAATATGTCCTGAAAATTTCAAGTCGATCCGAACAAAATTGACTGAGATATGAGCGTTGAAAGAGAAGAATCCACGTTGAAAGAGCGTTGAAAGAGAAACTTTAAACGCGTTTTTCTCAAAATGGCATTTCTGAAGTCGGTGACCAAGATTACTCGAACACTAATGAACCGATCTTCTTGAAATTTTGCAGGCTTATTTAATACATAAAAATGTAGTCTTTAAGCGATCGATTTTTTTTTTCGAAAAAAAAAATGGCCGTTTCATAGCCAAAAAAACGGCCGTTTTTTTTCGTTAAAATCGAACCATTAACTTTGACTGTCCGCCATTTTGTGGAAAAAGAATATTTTTTAAAATCCTTCGATTAAAGACTAATTTATACTTATATTTGACTAAATCCATCCGCATTTTTTTTTCAGATGATCCACTTCGCCGCAATGTTGGTCACCGCAAACCGTGTATATAAAAACATTATTTCATTGACGGCCATTTGCCACTAAACAATGTAATAGTTTTCAATAAAAAAATTACTGAAAGTTCTTCAAGATGTGTTCTTTAAGATGGTATATTGATCGATTAAAAAAGTTTTGTAGTTTTCTTTAAAAAAAATCATGAAAAAGGCCTTTTTTGCGCTACAAGTGGGGGTAACACCTTAAATCGACAATCCGACAATTATAGCTGGAGTTATGATTCCGGCCAGGTTGAGAATCGTCGTTTCGAGAAAAATGCAATTAAAAGTTCTAGTATACATAAATCGTTGCGCTACTTGCTCACTAAATCGTCTGTAAGTTGGTTAATTTTAAACATTGTAGCTTGAGTTTTCTTTCACACGTTCTTGAATGTGGGTGGCACAATTTTGAGCTCTATTTTTTTTTCTTTTTTCTCACCATCCAATTATCTTCTGTAAAGAAAAAAAAAATTGTTAGAGGTTGCTCAAGCCTACCAAAAATTCAAATTTTCATTCAAAAACCGATTTCTTTTTCGTCCACTTCTCACCCATGGCTTTATAATTTTTTAATTAACCTTGCGAAAGCTTTAGCCGGTCAGTGAATATTTAGTGGTCGCTCAAGGTTTTCGAAACACAGAATTTCCGAAAAAAAATTAATCTCGCATGCACTATAATTCCTTGTAGAATAAAAACAAAATAAACAACGAAGTGTTACATTTGCTGAATAATTTATTATAATAATTTGTACCATATACCAATTAGACGACATGTGTTATTATGTATTATTGTATTATGGCGTCGCTCGTCTCACTAACGAGACCAACTGTGGGACGCATTACAATGCGCGGAAAACAGCTGACATTCCAGTTTTACGAATAAAACGACCTATGATTTCGTTTACGAATAAGAGCTTCCAAGAATTGTTTTATGAGAACAAAGATCATAATTCCTGGGTTAGAAGTGTGAGGTTAATTAAAAAAATTTGATTCTAAAGTAAAAAGCATTAATTGTTTTGAAAGTTTTACAAAGCGTCAAATTTATGAGTGAAAAGAGTTTTTAAAAATGGCAAAATTTGTAACTTTCGAAGCTCTGGAGCGACCACTAAATATTCATTGGCCGGCTAAAGCTTTCCCGAGGTTAATTTAAAAATTATAAAGCGCAAAATTCGTGGGTGAGAAGTGGACGAAAAAAAATCGATTCTTTAATGAAAATTCTATTTTTTGGGAGGCTTGAACGACTACATATTTTATGACCGCTCGCAGCTTTCCCGACAATTTTTTATTATTTAAAGAACATAATTGGATGGTGAGAAAAAGGGAAAAAAATAGAGCTTAAAATTCTACTATACATTAGTAAAGTTTAAAAAAATGGAAAAAAAACATTGATTTTTTTATCCGTCACAGCGGTGTCCTTAATTAAAATGAAACAGGACCAAATGAACAAACCTAGTTGGTTTTAATAGATCTTTTTTATCGGTGAGCGTGATGTGGCCTCGCGTTTTTTTACCAAACGATCAGGGTTGACGTGCTGGGCGGTGAAGTGCATATTTTGATTAATCGAGAAGCCCACGCATTTGCTGGACTCCATCCACTCCATATCTCCATTGCAGCTCGGTAAATTTTTTTTTTCAATTTCCACGTCAACCAGTACTTCTCGAATGGTTATTCATTACCACAGTGCTCTTGTCCGCTCTCGGAAGAATTGTCAAAGGGTGAAATTGGAATGTGCACTTTGGTGAAGCACAGCGTTTTTGTTACAATAGCACTCTTCGTGTTGCTTCGATTGATACCGAAAAAAAAACGCGAATTACCGTTGTAAGGATGAGTGGAAAAAAATGGCGACCGATAGTCGATGACGTTTGGAGGAACGTTTATGGATAGCGTTAGCATTCACTCGTTTTTCAATGCGATAAATTTGGTCCGCAATGTGGAACGGAATGGCCGGAGGTTCGGCTAACTTATTCCAACTTTTCTCTCTCTGTGTGACGACGAAGACGGAAAAAACTCGAGACGAAGCCCCCGTGGCAAAAAATCCCGATGAAATATACGCGAATTCTATCTCGTCTATCGGTCTTCCGGCATCGTTTTTCTTCCTCCGTGCGCGCACACATCGCCTTCCGATGCTCTGAGAAAATCTCCAAAGGCGCAATTCGAATCCGCCCCCTTGTTTTTCACCTTTTTATTGTCCGTATGCCATCGCAACGGAAGATGAACGCGGAAATCCGTATGTCCGGATTTTCAACTCTTTTGCTTCCTCATCGAGGAAGCAAAAGTAATTTTGTCTATGTGTAATTTTTTTTTCGAAATATCAATGAAAATCTGTTCGTAATACGATTTTTCAGACACCTGGCTGTATTTGTGCATACCATTGATTTTATTGCAAACCGGCGAAACGCTTGAGATTTTTCGCCTATTTTAGTACCGAAATCAAATGGGTGTATTCAGATAAATTCGGACAAGTACAACAAATGTAAAATATAATGAATTTTTTAAAAGAAAACTACAAAACTTTTTAAATCGATCAATATACCATCTTAAAGAACACATCTTAACGAACTTTCAGTAATTTTTTTATTGAAAAATATTACATTGTTTAGTGGCAAATGGCCGTCAATGAAATAATGTTTTTATATACACGGTTTGCGGTGACCAACATTGCGGCGAAGTGGATCATCCGAAGAAAAAAATGCGGATGGATTTAGTCAAATATAAGTATAAACTAGTCTTTAATCGAAGGATTTTAAAAAATATTCATTTTTCACAAAATGGCGGACAGTCAAAGTTAATGGTTCGATTTTAACGTAAAAAAAACGGCCGTTTTTTGGCTATAAAACGGCCATTTTTTTCGAAAAAAAAAATCGAACGATTAAAGACTACATTTTTATGTATTAAATAAGCCTGCAAAATTTCAAGAAGATCGGTTCATTAGTGTTCGAGTAATCTTGGTCACCGACTTCAGAAATGCCGTTTTGATAAAAACGCGTTTAAAGTTTCTCTTTCAACGCTCTTTCAACGCGGATTGTTCTCTTTCAACGCTCATATCTCAGTCAATTTTGTTCGGATCGACTGGAAATTTTCAGGACATATTCTCAGATACTTATCCTTCAAAAAAATGCAATAAAAAAAATCGATTTTTTCATAATAGCAAGTGGGGGTAACCCCTTAAAAAGTATATATGAATAAATGTACATGTAAAAATGTATAATGCAGTAAAAATAAGAAATAATGTGTAAAAAATAAAAAAAATGTTCAAAAATCAAGATATTAATCCTGCACGGTCGCTTTGGACAATTTCGTTCCAAGCGAAGTTTGACTTAGGAATTGCTGGCAATTATTAGCAATTTTTAGGAACAAATATAATATTTTTTGTACTTGAACAATCGTGGATTCGAATTCTAGAACATTTCAACAGTGCTCTTGAGATTCTTGAAACTTTTCCAAGCTATTTAACGAGTTGAAAATTGTACGTGGACGTTTTCGTCGCAGTCCGGCCGCAGAAGGAACGTAATTACAGAGCCACTGCGCAGGTATCAAAAATACACAAAATATTTAAAAATATTCAAAACGTTTGTAACATTTTTTTTAAATGTATTTTTTTAAATATCAAAAAATATATTTTTTTAAGTATCAAAAAATATATTTTTGTAAATATCAAAGAATATACTTTCTAAATATAAAAAAAAATTTGAATATAAAAAAAATTCCTAAATATCAAAAAAGATTTTTTCTTAAATATAAAAAAAAAAAATATTTTAAAATATTCAAAACTGTTGTAAAAATTTTTTTAATGTATTTTTTTAAATATCAAAAAATATATTTTCTAAATATAAAAAAAAAATTTTTTTGAATATAAAAAAGAATTCCTAGATATCAAAAAAGATTTTTTCTTAAATATCAAAAAATATATATTTTAAATATTTAAAAACATTTAGAAAAACCATAAAATCCGAATAAAATATTTAAAAAATATATTCCGTAAAATCTTGCGGACATTGTTGAAAGGGTTCAGATTTTAAGGGCGCACACCAACTGAGCCGCTATAAAAGCTAGAGAGGTAACCGTTTTACAGATTATACGCGTTCTTCGGGATGACTGACATTTAGGGAAAAAGGTACATCTTCCTGCCTGTTGAAATACGAACAACGTCTACCTCTTTGTCTGCTCAACATGTAATTCACATAGGAAGAAACTTGACAGCATGAATTTTTACCGACCAGACATTTGATCTACAACGTTACCTACACTCGTTTTATACAGCTTTTTTTACATAAAACTATATATGAGAATATCAGATGCAAAAAAATATGGTCCTAAGTGATGAGGGGTTAATTACCGCTATAAAGTCATGAATAAAGTATGTGTCTACATCAAAAGCTCCAGCTCATTATCAGTTTCATTTGTCTTGCCTTCACACATCAACCGAAAGCTTATGGCAAAGGAAAATTATATGTGGAGAACAAAGTACCGAAACAAGCCCTGCAACCTTCATGCAAATTCCCTTTTTTTGCTAGCTCCCTTCACGCCCTCTCACTCTTCTTCTACTTCACTCGACTGGGGAACCACGTTACTGAATATTCCAGTATTCATTGTGCCACTTCCACCCGGCTCTTTCTCATATTCTCAAGCTCTAAGCCAACGTAGCTGCCCAAGTGTATATACTCTTTTGTCCCGAAATTCCATAGTCGCGGAATTTCTCTTATTGGGAAACATTGAAGGAAAAAACAAGATAAATAGGTTTCTCTAGACCTGATACATATCAATATTGTATCTCGGCTATATTCCATTTGTTTCGAAACTTTTCATTTTTATCCGCGTATTTGAAAATAGGATCTATAAAAAATTTCGATCTTTTGGAGAATTTTTCTGTGTGTGAAAAAAAATTATAAAACGTGCCCGATTGTCGTGTAAAAAATGAAAATCGTGCACGTTTTACGGTTTTTTATGGAAAAATATTGGGGCCGGGTTGAAATATTGAACTTTGAATGCTCCGACGGTTTAAAAATCCTAATTTTAATGTTCCGACATTACAAGGTTCGTCAAGATCATCCCAGGTAGGAATTGACGATGAAAAAAGGGCTCACCAAGCTCTGAAACAAGGCTCACATTTTTTAATTCAGGCTGAGCACCAGCCTGATTTCAGGCCTAGCTGAACCCCTGAATGATAACGCGGTTTCAGGCTGTTGCACACAGGCTTGACCAAAGGCTGGTAGAAAAGCCTGTACTAAGCCTGAAACGACGAAACAACAAGGTTCAAAACGAGCCTTAATGAAGCCTTCACGAGCATTTATGACCAGGCTTATCCCAAACTCTTCTCGAGGCTACATGAGGCCTGTTTTTTAGTTTTCTATATTCTACATTGGGATAAATTTAATAAATTTGTGAAGAATTCAGTTTATTTATTATATATATTTATTATTCATTATATTATTTGTTATAAAATATATATAAAATATTTTAAACACAATACTTTATTTTATTTATTGTTTATGGGACACGTAATACACAGAGTGTACGCAAACCCCAGAGAGTGAGTATATACGAAATGTGTATGTGACGAGAAAAACACTTTTTTATGTACCTCATAAATATCGATAAGAGGATATGTTTAAATGTTCTGAGCTGCCTCCTTCGCTTTCGTTTTTCGTGCCTTCGCACCCGACAAATTTATTGCTAATTTTTTTTTCATAAAAGTACAAAAAAAATATTATTTAAAATTTATTTTATTTTATCACAACCTGAAACAAGCCTGCATCCAGCCTTGATTTTTTAGCCTTAAAATTCACTGGCTGAATAAAGCTTGAAATAACCCTGAGTTTAGGCTAAGCAGCCAGTCTTGGTTCCAGGCTGCTCCAAACGATGCAATCAAACCTGGCCCAGGACTGTCTCACTCAGGCTCAGTGAAACAAGGCTCACACAAGTTTGTTTCCATCGTCAGCCTTTTGATTCCCTACCTGGGATGTCAGCGAAAGTCTACACACTTGACTATAAATGATGTAGAACGTATAACATTGTCTAGACAATTTCAAAATTTACGTAAAATCGCTTCTTAATAAAAAAAAATCTAAGGGGTAACCCATCAACTTAACCCATCAACAGCACACTGGGTCATTTTGGCCCCATTTTTATTTCAACTGCCTGCATCGCAAAACGGAGTTATTTATTCGGCCGCAGTGCGGCGCTCGAATGTTCCCCCACTCCCACTCCATAAGTGGACACTCGGCCCCCATCTCCTATCCTGCCGGTGTACTGAGGACAGCTGTCGAAAAAGGACCTGGAGGCGAATCGACCCCGCTCATGCAGTAGTGCGGTGAAAGTGAAAACATTTTTCTGGTGAAATTTGGTGTTTTATTACTGCATGTAAGTGAGTTACGATATAAAATGCTCATGGATCTTTTTTATTTTGCGCTACTATAGTAAATTATGTATTTAGAATCTTGGTCATGAAACTAAAAGCTGGTGTCCAAAGAATGTGCTTATGCGTCGATGGCGGTAAATGTGAATGATAATAACCCTAGTAGAAATTTTTTAGGGTTAGCCTGACCAGGATCAGGCCCCGGAAGTATTTAGGCCCTGAATCAGGCTGTACTAAAATGGCCGTACTAAGGCCGTCCCTGATAAGATCCTACCAAGGCTTTCCCCGATAGGGCCCTACCAAGGCTTGCCCTGATGGGGCCATAAATAGACTTGCCCTCCCCCATGGAAATTTATATACGCAAAAATATACTGCAAATTTATTTTATTAATAATTGTAATACATGTGAAATGTATGCCATATATTGAAAATATATGTGCCAAATTCTAATTTTCGTAACGTTTTTATATATGAGATGTATATGCGTGGTATTACTGTATATCAATGTATCATATATCAATGATATATGTAGCATTTACCCTGCACATATACCACATATATTTAGCATATATGGTGCATACACACTGCGTACATACCACATATATACTGCATAAATGGTACATATATGCCACATATATACAGATATGCGCAGCATATCTGCTTGTATGTCATACTGTACTTTAACTGTAAGTTAAGTATTTTTAAGTTTAAGTTTCAAGTTTTGTTAAGTTTAACTGTAATAGTGTTTATACACAGCATATATTTCTTGTCAGGAATATGTATCAAAAATGTATGCGTCATATATCATGCATAAGTGACACATATATGAGTCATTTTTGACGCATACATTTTTGACATATTTTTCTGACAAAAAAATAGATTGAAAATATATCGAAAATATATGCGTCGTATATGCCTCATATATGCATCATATATAGTGTTTATACGTAGCATATATTTTTTTGGTCAGAAAAATATATCGAAAATATATGGGTCATATATGCGTCATATATTTGGGGCATATATACTGAATATACACGGATTATTCTATTTTTCGTCACTATATATGCGACCGATATATATATATATATATATATATATATATATATGTAGCATATATTTTCTGCATATATTTTACATACATACATTTCCATGGGGGCTATAACTGCCTCAGCAGTCGATAGATGCACATAACCTCTTATTTTCCACATGGAAACTTCGATTTTACAGCATCGTAGCTTCCCAGTTTCTATGCATTCCTGAATTCTATTTAAAAAAAGGTGCTATGGACTGTCACGACAAAAAACGTTATGCAACTCGGATGCGTGTTAGAATATTTCGGCAGCTTTGTAAGGCGAAGGGAGAGAGAGAGGAATTATATATAATATATATAGGGTTAAGTTAAAAAAATTTATAGCATGTTATTCGACAAACCTCTTTAATTGTCACAATGATATTAATTAATTGATATACTTTATGTGATACAACAAATAATTATAGGAATTCATATGGTCTCTCATGCCATATCCGGGACCAAGATGTTATAAGCACTCGGTAGCATAGGCGCAGCGTGCGTAGCTTCGGGTAGGTAGGTACGAGGTTCGATCCCCATATAGGCGAAATATTTTCTTCCAACAACAACATTTCAGCAGGCCAGGGAATTACGAATTATGATTCAAAATCATTGTAGTGGAACTCTAAATTAAGTGGTTCATTCCATTTTGGATTTTTGAAATATTATACGCATTTCTTTCTGATCAGGCAACCTGATAGGGGCCTGATCAGGAAACCAGGTCAGGCCCATATGTGACACAACGTTACATTTCGTAGTAGGGCCCTTTTAGGCTGCCTCATTAGTGCCCTACCAGGGCAGTCAGGCAACCTGAACAGGCCCTGATTTGGACCCCATCAAAATTTCTACGCGGGAAGTCATTGAAGTAAAAAAATGCGGAAAATATACGTTTTCAACAATCAAGGCGGCATTACCGTATGGAAACTTCAAAAAATATATTTTTTTTCGCATTTTCTTACAGTTTGGGGTTCTGAGGATGTGTTTCGAAAATATTAATTTGAAATTCGTAGAACTCCCATAGTTACAGAGGCTGCACTGTAAAAAATAAGCGTGTTGTAGGTGTGTTGAAGCAACACACAACACGCCTACAGCGTGTGTAGGACCTGATTAACGCGGTGAAACAACGTGTTTTACTTATTTTACCGTGTTGAAACAATACGCTCTATACCATTCTTGGTAACAACACGTTTTAAATATGTTGCTGTAGAACACGCTTAATGAAACACACATGAAGCGTGTCGAATCAAGCCATTTTCTTTCAAACAACACACTTAGTGTAGGTACACGCGACTCGAACGACACAAAGCGTCGTGAAACAACTCACTTGCACGCGTGTACCACAAACAACACGCGTCCAGTGAGTTGATATGACAATATGGCGGCTTTATAACCTCGCTACGTTATGCACGAACTTGCGAAAGAATTTTTCTATTGCGAATTGTGTTATTTTAAAAGCGAAACACATAAGTTTTTGCTCGTCGTGCACACCTACATGAATGAAGAAAATGATGTGCTCTGTGAAATCATGGTAATTGCAACACTCAGTTTATTGACGTATATATAATATATTTTTTTGGTAAAGTGTCACTGCGAAGAAATTTTTTTATTTTGTGCGGATCAATATTTTGTTCGTTGTTAAGAAAAGTTTCTGTCCAGAGTGAAGAAAGATGCTTCTAGGGGGCAAATTTAATTCTATGCGTAGCAAGTTTTCTGTTCAGTGGGAAGAAATTTTCTGTGCGGAGTGGAGGAAATTCGTTGTTCCAGGCAAAGGAAATTTTGTATTCTGTGCGGACCAACTTTTCTGTCCGGAGTGGAGTAAATTTCTTGTTCGGGGCAAAGGAAATTCTTTATTTTGTGCAGACCAATTTTTCTGTCCAGGGCAAAGAAAATTCTCTGTCCGGAGTGAAAAAAATTCCTTGTTCGGGGCAAACGAAATTTTTTATTCTGTGCGGACCACTTTTTCTATCTAGTGCAAAGAAAGTTTTCTGTCCGGAGTGGAGGAAATTGCCTGTACAGGGCAAACGAAATTTTTTATTCTGTGCGGACCAATTTTTCTGTCCGGGGGAAAGAAAATTGTCTGTCCAGAGTAAACGAAATTCCTTGTTCTCAGCAAATGAACTTTTTAATTCTTTGCGGACCAACTTTTCTGTCCGGCGTGGAGTAAATTTCTTGTTCGGGGCAAAGAAAACTCTTTATTTTGTGCGTCTCAATTTTTCTGTCTAGGGCAAGGAAAATTGTCTATCCGGAGAGAAAGAAATTCCTTGCTCAGGGCAAACGAAATTTTTTATTCTGTGCGAGCCAAGTTTTCTATCTAGTGCAAAGGAAGTTTTCTGTCCGGAGCGGAGGAAATTGCTTGTACGAGACAAACAAAATGTTTGTTTTCTGTGCGGACAAATTTTTCTGTCGAGGACAAAGAAAATTGCCTGCATGGAGTGAGAGAAATTTCTTGTTAGGGGCAAAGAAAATTCTTTATTCTTTGCGGACGAATTTTTCTGTCCAGTGCAAAGAAAATTTCCTGTTCAGAGTGAAGGAAATTTCTGTTCACATTTCACATTTTATGTGCATTGGGTGTAGACACACACACACATATATATATACATAAAATGTGAAATGTCTTCATTACTCTTCTCCCTCAATGTACCATGTATTCCGTTTCTTGATGAAAAACCGCAAATATAGCCGATAGCACAATGGTTAGCGTACGTATATTAAGTATAGAAGTAACTAGGTTAGGTAGGTTCGAAACCGGGTATGGACACTAAAATTTATTCGCAGGAATTGATTTCAGGGCGACTGGAACTCATCAAGTATGGTAGTAAACCATCGGAATAAAACACCAGTAACGGAGAAACCTTTTTTAAATTTATTTTTAAACGTATGCCTACGTGACATCTTGTACGTTATTCCCATGCGTCCACAAGTACACATCAAAAAGTGTGTTGATTTAGCCATCAGCACATTTTAAACATGTTGAAATTGGCGACAAGCGTTTACACGCCTAAAGTGTATCGAAACAACACGCTTTGAACTTGCTAAAACACGCTTGAAGCGTATTGACAGAACATGCGTAAAATGTGTCGTTACGACATCAACACATGAGTTGCCGTGTTGAAAACGGCGACAGGATTACACACGTGAAACGTCTTGAAAGAACGCGTTTGTTTTTACAGTGTATACAACGGTCCAACAGACGGGCGTCTACCGCATCTAAAGAGGCGCGGACCGCCAGAAGAGAAGGGAGCGCGGCTCAGTATTCCTTTTTTTGAAGCTGAGGAAGGTGGTCTAGTGTGGTCCCGGTATAGCTCATTAAGGGTAAGTTACTCAAATCAGTTGATATCCACCGTGAGTTCAGCCGTCCCCCATGGAAATTTGTGTATGTAAAATATATGCAGAAAATATATGCTATATACATATATATCGGTCGCATATATGGTGACGAAAAATAGAATAATACGTATATATTCAGTATATATGCACCAAATATATGACGCATATATGACCCATATATTTTCGATATATTTTTCTGACCAAAACGTATATGCTACGTATAAACACTATATATGATGCATATATGAGGCATATACGACGCATATATTTTCGATATATTTTCAATCTATTTTTTTGTGAGAAAAATATATCAAAAATGTATGCGTCATATATGACACGTACATTTTTGATACATATTCCTGACAAAAATATATATGCTGTGTATAAACACTATTACAGTTAAACTTAATAAAACTTAAAACTTAAACTTAAAAAAACTTAACTTACAGTTAAAGTATACTATGACATACAAGCAGATATGCTGCGCATATATGTATATATGTGGCATATATGTACCATTTATGCAGTATATATGTGGAATATATGCAGTGTGTATGCAACATATATGCTAAATATATGTGGTATATATGCAGGGTAAATGCTACATACATCATTGATATATGATACGTTGATATACAGCAATACCACGCATATACATCTCATATATAAAAACGTTACGAAAATTAGAATTTGACACATATATGCAACATGTATTTTCAATATATGGCATACATTTCACATATATTACAATTATTAATAAAATAAATTTGCAGTATATTTTTGCGTATATAAATTTCCATGGGGGGTATCAGTGCTACATGTATGGCAAACTTTAAACGCGTTTTTCTCGAAGTTACATTTTTCAAGTCGGGCAATGTTTTTCTCAAAAACTATTGGACCGATTGACTTCGGGTTTTGAACACATTTCAAAGAAACCTTCAACTATAATCTGAACTAGATTGATTTACCTTAATTTTCAAACCGCTGCGATTCCGATAAAACTTTTCGTGCTTACTTAGTTCTAATTCAGACGATAACTGCATTCATATAGATTTAAAAAAAAATGTTCTGCTGCAGACAGAAACATGTCTTACTATGCATAAAAAATCCCGGCACTGTATGTTCGATAGTTTCGCAAAATGAATTCCTACAAATGACTTCAAAAACAAGCTTCTAGACGGTAATGCCGTCTTAAGGGGAGGGTAGGGGTTTGCATTTTTGAAAAATCGAGTTTTTCTGTCTTTTCTTATAGTTAAACATCTCAAGAACATAATCCCAAAATTTCAAGTTAATGAGAGCAAAACTCTCGAAGTTATTGACTATTTAGTCCCGCTCCTCTAACACTGTAGCTCCGACTTCTCTAAACTTCAAACGCGTTTTTCTCGAAACCACTTTTTCAAAGTCCGTGTTCACTGCCATTTGAAAACTACACGACCGATTTATTTCAAACTTGGTACACACTTTCTACATATAACATACCTCCCCCCAACGGTTAGTTTGACATTTTTTTTACATTGAGGGAGTTTTCCACCCCCAATATGGCTGAATTTTTCGTGAAAAATAGCACTTTTCACTTTACATGACCACCAAAAATTTAGAAATGAAAAAAAAATTATCAAAGACCGTTGGGGGAGGATTTGATGATACTTTGACTAAATTTTGATGGTACTTGATTTCAGATAATTTCTAGCTGAGATACAGTGAACACCGCAAATCGTGTTTTTCCAAAGGCGTTCTTGGAAAAGTTTTGTCACCAGCTTGTTTGTGGATATTTTCGCGTAAAAATTTCACGGAATGTTCTTGACATGACACTTAACAATATACAAAAGGTTTCAATAGATTTACTCTATCCATATAGATTTTAAAAAATCGCAAAAAAAGTGTTTTTTTTCCACGCTGGAACCCCTACCCTTCCCTTAACCTGCCGAAGGAGTCAATTTTTTCCACTGTTTACTATCCCGAAACTGCTCAAATCCAAACCTCCGAATAAATATACTTTTAGGAAAGACGGTCGACACTGTCTCTTTCCGTATCTACAAATTTTCCGCTTTAAGGCGTTACCCCCACTTGTAGCGCAAAAAAGGCCTTTTTCATGATTTTTTTTAAAGAAAACTACAAAACTTTTTTAATCGATCAATATACCATCTTGAAGCACACATCTTGAAGAACTTTCAGTAAATTTTTTATTGAAAAATATTACATTGTTTAGTGGCAAATGGCCGTCAATGAAATAATGTTTTTATATACACGGTTTGCGGTGACCAACATTGCGGCGAAGTGGATCATCTGAAGAAAAAAATGCGGATGGATTTAGTCAAATATAAGTATAAACTAGTCTTTAATCGAAGGATTTTAAAAAATATTTATTTTTCACAAAATGGCGGACAGTCAAAGTTAATGGTTCGATTTTAACGAAAAAAAACGGCCGTTTCTTGGCTATAAAACGGCCATTTTTTTTCGAAAAAAAAAATCGAACGATTAAAGACTACATTTTTATGTATTAAATAAGCCTGCAAAATTTCAAGAAGATCGGTTCATTAGTGTTCGAGTAATCTTGATCCCCGACTCCAGAAATGCCATTTTGAGAAAAACGCGTTTAAAGTTTCTCTTTCAACGCCCTTTCAACGCGGATTCTTCTCTTTCAACGCTCATATCTCAGTCAATTTTGTTCGGATCGACTTGAAATTTTCAGGACATATTCTCAGATACTTATACTTCAAAAAAATGCAATAAAAAAAATCGATTTTTTCAAAATCGCAAGTGGGGGTAACCCCTTAAAAACCTCAAAAGAATTTTTATATTTTGAAAATAATGACTTTTTTCGTGTAAGTACATATTTTTCAACGCAACTCCCCACTTCGAACGAATGCTTGGGCACTTAATTTTTGTTCTACTAAAAATATAAATTTTGGGCCATAAAGTAAAACACAAATAGATATATACCGAAATACAAAAATCGGAAAAACGTCTGGGCTCAGATTGACCCCATATGCAGTCGGAGGTTCGTGGCGGAAGTGTGCAGTCGAAGAGGTGAAACCATACTCTACAATGTAAAAAAAAAATGTCGAGACCCTGTACACCCTTTTCCAGAAAAAAATCCACGACAATTTCTCTTTTTCCGGTGTGCCCCGTTGACAATTGAACATAAATTCATTAGCAACACGAATAATTCACCTCTCCTTTCGAATTTGACAACAGAACTTTATCAGTCTTACATTCGACGCGCAGACCCTCGGGGGCCGCAATACTCGTCACCGTAGAGGCTCGGCCAATTTTCCGTGCGAAAAAAAAATAGTCTGGCAGACCTTCCACTTCATGACCCATATTCACAACTCGTGGCTGGATCCGTGTATTACGCGAACGAACGAATAAATGCGAACAAAGGAGGCGTGAATTTACCACACCACTATATCTTCCATTTTTCGTTCACTTCTCTCCATTTTACTTCTCATTTCGTCCTTCTGGCGCTCTTTCTGCCCTAACCCTGATGCCTTCATTATATCTAGGCTTGGCGTCCTTCTTTTTGATCATATTCTTTTTTCCATCATCGCCTCGACGACGAAAAATATAGAAAAGCAAGCGTAGTACGTCGCGTTCCGTACTTTTTCGTCGTTGGGAATTTTTCCTCGGTGCCTTTTTCAGAAACGTACCGTCCGTTCTCGTCTCCTTGCTCTCGTCACCTCTATTTACCGCTCTTCCCTGTTCGTCTCGCATCTTTGCTCGTACAATATTTTCCTTCACCGTGAGCGAAATGGCTACCTATATATACGCGGGGTCCAGAATATTTAAGAAAGAGCAAGTAAAACGGAAGTGAGTCAGTCTGGAGTTTGTTTGAAAAGAAAAGGAAGATGGGAGGCGAGAAAAAAGATGATCGAAGACGGGCACGAGGGAGCAATAAAGAGAAAACAAGATTGATAAATCCCATCGCTAACGAATTCATTCGCAAACATTTTCCCTGTAACAATATTTAACAAAATCAAATTATTCATTTCAATGTATAAAAACTCATTTAGTCAAATATTTATCACGCTATTTTGAAATTAATTCAATTAAATATATATGTCTATGTTTTAAAACTAATTTAATCAAATATTCATATCAATATTTTTTAATTCATTTGATTCGGTATTTATTATATTTGAAAGTAATTGCTTTACATGTTCGTTTAAATATTTTAAAATTAATGTAATTGATTATTTATTTTAATATGTTAAAGGTATTTTTATTAGATATTCATTTTTATATTTTGAAATTAATTTAATTGAATATCATTTTAAAAATCAACGGGACCTACTCGTCGATCGTATAAATTTAGGGGTTCGTTCGGGATGGTAACAGTGTTGGGCGAAATTTTATTGCTAGGGCAACTAAAGATTAACAATTAATTAGTTGTTTATCAAGATTATGAAAATTACAAATTAATTAGTTATAATTGTGAAAATTCACAACTAACAATTAATCATTTGTTAATTACTGTAGTCGCAATTAACAATCAACCAATCCTTAATCGTGATTTTCCACAATGAGAAACTAATAAATTTTCAATCTTTTTAATGTATTTAATTAAAAACTAACAATTAAAATTGATTATTGTATAGGGCTTCATTAAAACAATTCAATACCACTCTTTGAGTTTGTTCGAAGCAGTTGTTTCAAGCAGTACTACTGAGTTTTGCTAATGAAGCAATATCTAAATCTTTTTTATCTAGTACCTTTAAAGTTGCATAGGTTAACTGTTTCTTAGAATAATTGAAAAAAGTTAATCGCCATTGTTTTAATTGCGAGTTGCAATTAACATAGATTAATCCAAATAAATTAATTACAAGATGCAATCAATGTTAATTGCAATTACTTTTTTAGCCATTTAATGAACCGAATGAAAATTTAATTGATTAACGCCCAATATTGGATGGTAATAATAATTCTCCAGGATCAAAAGTAGAATTCGGATGATGGCAGTCGTGTTCAATAGATACCCCAATCTCAGGTCTCTGTTATGATATTTTTACACCGACCGTCACCTGTGCTCAGTTGCCAGGGTACAGAGAAATTTCAACCGATACGGCGCTACTGCAACGATTTCTGAGTGATTTAAATCACTTCATCCGCTTGTCTCCCGTCTCGTTTTTCGAAACTGCTGCGCGTTAGTATCGTTCCCCTCGTAATTTTGCCCGAGATTCATGTGGAGCCTCGTACCGAGAGGGATGCTGTGCGCGAAATCATAACGTGCTCTGGCACTGGTATCAGGACTGGTCGGTATGCTGCTCTTTATAGGTACACGACCATCGAATGTACACCTATCCACGGACATATTCGTGCACCACTGAATTGGAGGACATACACGACACTGTGTCGCCAACTGTCGTAGGGGAGTTGTGCTTAAGGTAGTTCCTCTGCGAAAATCTCAACCAAAAGTTTACATACCATGTTCATGTTTAAAAGATGGATAATTGGTTTAATTGATAATGAATAAAATTAAAAACTACGCAATATTGACTCGGTACTAGTAGATAATACGATGGATATCATTTATTGCCGTACAATATATTTTGCATTGTGTTTTTGATCGACCATTGCCAGTAAACTTTTTGCCCGGACTGTCCAGGCTTTGCCCCAATTGTTTTTTTTCCAGGCTTTGCCAGGCTTTGCACCAAAATTGTGGAGGCTTCTCATGGTTATATCTTGGAAACTAGATGGTGAATCATTCTCATTTTTTTTCACATTATTCGTGATATCTTACTGTAGCTTATCCTCGTTTTTTATGAATTTCTTAATTTTAGTTTTGACGGTAGAATTAATGATGCTCTGTTTGCCCATCATAACGCATTTGTTACGTGTAAACCAAGCCAACTTTAAGTGTAAATATCTCAGGTTTGGGGTGGTCAAACTTATTCAAATTGCACAGATGTTTGGATAATGTATTAAATAACGTATATGTCAAATTTCAACCATTTTTTAATTCAACTCTTCTGTGGAGGTACTACCTTAAGATCACATACTTTTTCTTTTGCGATAAATATTTAAACAAATGTGGGGTTGAAGTTTTCATAGTTAGAATGCAATGAAAATTCTTATTAATCTCTTATCTTCATTATTATCAAAAATAATATTTTGCAGATTTGTTGGAGATTGCTGAACAAGAATCTTATTAAACTTTGCGTGATTTTTGTAGGTTAAATCTGCTAAATGAAATTCGCCAGATAAAACAAAAATCATTTTCGTTGCATTCCGACGATGTTACCGTCGTAAATAAATGACAGCGCATGAATTTAACGCCAAGCGTATAAAGGTTTATTATTATTGTGGAAGAGAATCAGTTACAGGACATTGGTTACTTAAATAAATAATAGAAAAATCAAAAACCACATTTAGGTCGACGTGTGCAAGATGGTCATACTTCAGTCTAAGATGACATACGAAGGTCATCTTACACACGACGACCGAATGATGCTCGGGTACATTAATTTCTGGGTTAAAGGTTAGTTTATAGCAATCAATATTTACTGGAACATTATCGTAGTGACGATGGGTCATGGGTTCTTGCAACTAGTTCTTACGTGTCAAACTTCGTTGATGATAGCCAGGCATCCTATAACGGTAAGCCGAAGAATCTGATTTGATATCCGACTTTATACGCAGCAGGGTAAGGTGACATAGTGTGTCATCTTGCACCGACATCTGGTATGTCAACTCGCTCATAAGCAAAGGTTGCCAAAAAGTAATTAAATTAACAATTAACAATGACAATCACGACCGCAATTGATAATTGAGTTACTTTATAACAGATTACTGAAGTAACTAGTTACCACAAATATCCAGTGTAATTAATTACTGTGTGATTTAAATGAAAGCCAATCTGATACAAATCAATCGATTATATATTAATTCAAATAACGTTATTGTGCGTGTTTAAAAAATCCGAGTTACAGTTAATGCAATTCACGAGCGCAAGTGGACCTTACATGGGGTAATTCGTGTAATTCTACGTTACAGTAGTGTCCCAGGTAGGAATTGACGATGAAAAAAGGGCTCGCCAAGCTCTGAAACAAGGCTCACATTTTTTAATTCAGGCTGAGCACCAGCCTGATTTCAGGCCTATCTGAACCCCTAAATGATAACGCGGTTTCAGGCTGTTGCACACAGGCTTGACCAAAGGCTGGTAGAAAAGCCTGTACTAAGCCTGAAACGACGAAACAACAAGGTTCAAAACGAGCCTTAGTGAAGCCTTCACGAGCATTTATAACCAAGCTTATCCCAAACTCTTCTCGAGGCTATATGAGGCCTGTTTTTAGTTTTCTATATTCTACATTGGGGTGAATTTAATAAATTTGTAAAGAATTCATTTTATTTATTATATATATTTATTATTCATTATATTATTTGTTATAAAATATATATAAAATATTTTAAACACAATACTTTATTTTATTTATTGTTTATGGGACACGTAATACACAGAGTGTACGCAAACCCCAGAGAGTGAGTATATACGAAATGTGTATCTGACGAGAAAAAAACTTTTTTGTGTACCTCATAAATATCGATAAGAGAATATGTTTAAATGTTCTGAGCTGCCTCCTTCGCTTTCGTTTTTCGTGCCTTCGCACCCGACAAATTTATTGCTAATTTTTTTTTCATAAAAGTACAGAAAAAATATTATTTAAAATTTATTTAATTTTATCACAACCTGAAACAAGCCTGCATCCAGCCTTGATTTTTTAGCCTTCAAATTCACTGGCTGAATAAAGCTTGAAATAACCCCGAGTTTAGGCTAAGCAGCCAGTCTTGGTTCCAGGCTGCTCCAAACGATGCAATCAAACCTGGCCCAGGTCTGTCTCACTCAGGCTCGGTGAAACAAGGCTCGCACAAGTTTGTTTCCATCGTCAGCCTTTTGATTCCCTACCTGGGGTGCGCTGTTTGCGTGTCTACCAGGCACAAAAATGGTGTGTTTCTAAAGTTGACAGTCGCGTACACCCCACACTTGATCCAACTTTAGAGGTTAAGATAATATTTTCTCTTTTATTATGTCATGAATAATATCAACGTAATCCGATTACTTTGTAATTAAGGCAGTAGTCTGGTCTGGAAATTTGACAAAATCGATTTTTTTCTTCATTTTATTATTCCTTAGGCCTTTCTTAATACGCTCGTGAAAACCGTTTATTGATATTTCAAAAATTAGCAGAGTAATGGAAATTATAAGCAAGCCGCTCGCAAACCTCATCTAACGATATCTCGATAACTAATTGACCGGTCGAGCTCAAATTTTGTACATACCTTCGGTAGCCTCTTTCTGAGGACCGGTAGCAGAATTGAGTCGAACAATAATTTTGCCCACATTCTATAACTCGTCGAATACCCGAAAGTGTATGAAATATCGTTAATCAAAGTTTAGCAGGCCGCCATTTTGTAACAAAATTTTTTTAAGTACTAATTCTGCTACCAGTGCTCAGAATACTCATGCAGATTGAGAATATATATATATTTTTTTTTCAGATGCATACAACATCACCCAGAGAGGACGCCGATTGAGGCGGTTTTCGGCGGACCATATTGTAAAAAAATTAAAAAATACATTAAAATATTTGAAATAATTTTTTTTTAATGTAGATACATTCTCAAAGGAACAATAAATACCTATGTAAAATTTCATCAAGACAACTTCAACGGTTTAAAAGTTATTGCAACCCAAAAATAACGTCAAAAATCTCGCTTTAGACCAGACTACTGCCTTAAATATATTATAACAGATTACATAATACGTACTGAGTAATTTAATTACAATGTGATGAAATGCAATTCAATGCTATGACTCTGTAATGGAATTATTTTGTAGCCGGATTAATAATCAAATTACAATGTAATTTAGTTATTCCCACCACTGCCCCTAAGTGAATGCAGACTTTTTTTATTTGTTGCGACAAAAATTTTGCAGTTAGAGGATCAGTTGTGCAATATTCGTGAAGTAGAATGACCTTAGATTATGAATAAATTGAATCAACTATGAGGGTGTTGAATAAGCTCTCGCTGTTTTCCAACAGATGGCGCTACCAAAACTGCGTGGATGAAGTTTAAGATTGTAACGAATGAAGAAGTACTATAAGCAAGCTTGAAACTCAGTGTATGTCATTTCACCGAAGCGTAAACAATTTTTTTTTCATAGTGTTCAACATGTCAAATTTCGTGCCAGAAAGAGTATTTGCGGAGAACTGCACTTCTTTATTAGAAAACAAACTGCAGCTGAAGCCCATAGAATTCTTGTTGAGACTTACGGCAACCATGCTCTGTCGAAAACAACAAAACAGAGATTGGTTTAAACGCTTCAAAAATAATGATTTTAGTGTGTTGAATTGGAGGCACTACTACATGAAGACACATGTCAGACGCTAGCTGAACTTGCAGAATCATTAGGAGTTCATCGCACAACAGTTTCGAAACGTGTGAAAGCATTAGGAATGATTGAAAAAAATAAAGCTTTAATTTTCACGAAAAAAAACAGCGCGAACTTATACAACATTATATATATTATTTTGCCAACGGGATCATCAATGCCACCGTAATAACCCTTTTTAGTATGTTTGCAGGTGGACGAGCGGAACCGGGAAAAAATAGGGTAAAAAATACCTATAATTGTTCTCTTGTCAATTTTTTAAAACAAAAACTCCGTAACTGCAATAACTATTGATTTACGTAGCCGTTTTTTTTTTAACTTGGCATTTTTGCTAGCCCCCGAATACAAGTAAACATTTCGCTAAATGAATAAAAATGAATTAAAATTTTAATCCAATCCCATTTAAAACCATACACTTTTTTCGAACACCCACCAATTTGTGATTTTTTTTCTCGAAAAACATATACGTACAACGCGAACTACATTTATATAGATGATAAGACTCTTTTATTTTTATTTTTCAATCCAACCATTATCAAGTTATCGACCCGGCCGATGGAACACATTTTTTTATGCAGCGGCTCCATCATACATCAATAACATTGTTATTTATTTTATTTTTTCCATACAAATTTACTCGAAATACCCGTGTGGAAAATAGTCCGGGAAACCCGAAGAATATACAGGTCCCGTTACGGCTTCGAAGTGGAATCCCTGACAGGGATTTCCAGAATACTGCCACAAACGGTCCTAGAAAGGTACTCATTAGTTTCCATGATACAAAATAACAGGGGTACGATGGATGCACCAATGAAGGCCCCGACCAGGTGGTGCCAGGGCACTGGCTAATTTTTACAATGAGTTTAATCGGGTCTTGACCAGGCAGACTAATGTGGGCCCAGTGTGGTTCAGTCACAATTTCCATCATAAAATAAATTACGGTTTCATTTGGTTCACCAGTAAAAAGCCTGGTCAGATATAGTCAGGGATCATCACAAAGATCAATTAAAGTTATAATATTAATAAGCGACAAAAATGAATAGTAATTTATCAGTGTTTTATAACTGCCTCGTGCAAATATCTCACTCACTTAACAATTCGCTTATCATTTTCAATGAATTTGAAAGAAAAGAAGAAAACGTTACAACTTAAAAATATATACATTTTTATTTAAGTAATCACTTATACATGAAGCAATGTCAGGGCATAAGTATTGAGTTTTCCGTTTGGTTCTAGGGACAATCGCAATGTTACCAATTTTCTCTTGATGCTGGCCAATGTGTAAACTGCATCGTTTAAAGTTTGTTCTGGGATTCTCCATGCTCCAATACTGGATGATTTACGTGGATAATTGTACATGTCAACTTTTTTTTTCGAAATTTTCCCCTCGATGTAGAGAGATTCTTGGGATTCATTTTCACCATACATTTTTTTTATCTCCATTATACAACCATCGCTCAAAAGTACAACATTGTTCGGCGTACATATTGTGATGAAAAAAGAGGAATTAAATATCATTGATTTTACAAATATTGTCCCGTCTTTGAGAGTACGGCTAATGATTTTAAATTAAATAGCCTTTTTTTTTTTTAATTAGTTGCCTCCAGAGTTTTAGAGTTTTTGTTGGATTAGATGGAATGAGATTTCTTTCATGCTGTTGGCGACAATATTGCTCTAATGGATGATTGAGAGTTCTTATTGCATTTTTCATCCTCCCCAAAGATTGGTCTTAAAAAGTATTTTTAGCCATTGAAGTATTCTGAATCGTTATCTACATGATTAACATATAACGTTTTATATTGTTCACATTATCCTTAAAATGTCAGCATATTGTTTTCTATTATAAGAATGTTTGTAAACTTCCTAGCATATATATAAATAAATAAATATATATTTATAAATCTTCTCGGAAAATATGCATCTTCTTTATTACAGGGAATCATAGGGATCTGACGGGGTGAACGTGGGGACTTAACAGGGCTAATTGCAGGGGTATAGTAGGGACGAAATTGGATAATTCAGGCGCAATCAGGGAATCTAGGAAGGCCCCGAATAGATGTCCACTAAAGGGCCCGATTTCAAAAGCGGGACAATCCTATAAAGGTACCAGTCGGAATCCAAACCAGGCCCTGGATAAAATTGGGGACAATTAGTTGGGTCCTTTAGACATCCCGGAAAATATTTCCACACGGGTAGGTTCAATGTATGCTTAATAACATACACTTTTTTCCAAATCCCAAATAAATAATCTAGTAGCCAAAAAAATTCGGTAAAACTAGCTTTTTCCGGGCCGTCACAGTGGTGTTCTCCCTCAACGTGTACATATACGGATGTCAAATTCTCGATGGACGGCTTGTCCATCGATATGTATCTGGTATATATGTGTCTGCAATACGTACACGAGTGTGGCTCAGGCGCTGCACAATTTACGTAATGCATCGTTCACCATAAATCTGCGGAGGATATGGTAAAACGGGGATTGACGCTGGCGCGCCGTTTGCCGAGCAGTTTTACAGTGTCGCAGACGCGCGATGCATCGCTAACTATTCCTGACTGTTCACCTCCACCTCGATGTCCGAAAGCGAAGTCGTACATCTCTATATCGATTCGGGCAATCGTTGTTGCCCGCGGGACTTGCAAAACGTCAGCTACCTCCAAATCGCTCCACATATACTCTTCCCTACCTATACGATCGCCTGTTTTTATCTTTTTTTAATACTTTTTGCTCGAAATGCCCCGTTTCCTGCAAATCCATCACGTACCATCACGAAGCGAAAGATTTGCCGGATTTTTTTTTCGCACTGACAGAAACCGAAAAACTCGAGCTCGAGTTTTCATGATGAATTGGTAGAATGCACTGCGCAGATTTGATTGAAAGATTCGGCACCTTTTTTCGTGACCAAGTTTCGCAATGTAGGAGGAACAACGCGAGAAGCTAACCGTCCAACGGGACAACAGTACTTTCATTCACGAATGCTTTATATGCACGTTTTATTTGAATCGAAACTGATGTATTACTGCATGTCGGATAGTAAAGAAATGACTATTTTTGGATATTTCTCCTAGTAGATACTAAACGTAATTAGAGTTCATTGGTAAATGTGTCGATGTAGAGTACCAACATTTGACAAATGGCAAGAATTTGCAGTCTTCTCCAGAGCAAAAAATATTACATATATATATATATATATATATATATATATATATATATATATATATATATATATATATATATATATATATATATATATATATATATATATATATATATATATCTGTCAAAAGACAGTGTCTCTGAACTTCCAGTCAACGTGCATGTAAGGGTAGAAATATCTGTATAACGTAAAGAGGAGCTTATAGCCGATAATGAACTCCACGAGGAAGCCGATGGCCTACTTCCTAGCTCCAGGATCGAAGATTGATCGGTAAGTCATTTAGTCACAACATCTTTGAGTCTTGATACCTTAAATGCTTTCTTCTGAAATTCATTTTTTCGTAAACCTGGTACAAGATAACTCGAAAAATATCAGATCGATCATGTGAAAAATTTGCACAGTTCTGGATAACATTACCGTCTATGCGAACCTGAAGTTCCTCAGAAATTATTTTAAAACACTACTTTTCATTAACAAATACTATAGTAAAAATTGCACAAAAAATGGAATATTTTTCCAATCACATACAATTTTTCAAAAGTTCACTTTTCTTCGCATTTTTTACGTTAACATGGAGCGTGTGGGTCTTAGAAATCTAAAACGTCTTAACTCTGATTAGATGTTTCAGATCGCTATATGAGACGCTTGGTTGTACGCCGTGGAAAAACTCTGGAGGCAACCGTCTATAGTGTTAAAGTTTGCATCGTTGGGATGCAACGAAAATATTTTAGCATTGAAAATACTTGGAAAAATTCTATATGTTTGTTGAGGTAGGCTGGGTATAGGGGTCTGACGTAGCTGGATGCCACACGAAACTAACGCTACCCCCACTCCAGTGCCGCTGTGTTGTGGTACAGTGGGGGGAGCTGCGACATGCTAAGTGCCTGTGATTGGTATAAAAATGCCGAATTACATGTAGTGTACATCCATGGTTGAAAATTGTAATGTAGTGTAAAGTTCATGTAAATTACATGTAGAGAGAGAGAGAGAGAGAGAGAGAGAGAGAGAGAGAGAGAGAGAGCGAGAGATGGATGGATGGATGGATGGATGGATGGATGGATGGATAGATGGATGGATGGATGGATGGATGGATGGAAACCAACTCATATTATTTGGATGCACCTTTTTTTTATTACATATTCAATGCCATGAAATAGTGGCACTTTGTGTAATATCTGTGGATTCTTATTCCTAGTACCTATTTTTTTTTGCTTATCTAGACTACGAAAATCACATTATTAGAGATCTGTAACCTAAGCCTGCAGACAAAAAGTTCAGATTGTGATGAAAATAAAGAAATTTTAAAATCCAGAAGAATTTTCGTGGCATTCCAACAATATAAACATCAACACTGTAACCGTCTCTGAAGCAAGCGTCGTACAGCCGCCATTTTTAAACATAAAAAATATATTTTTATTGAAAATGAAAACATGTAATAACATGTACATAACATTTTAATTACCCATAATCAATAGTTTCAACACAAAAAAATCTCGAAAATTCGTTTATTTTTGACTGCGTAAGGGTTGCCTAGAGCACGCTGACAAAAAAAGGGACGTTTTTTCCCATCGTGCTATAAATAAGTCGTTAAAGTTTCCTCTTGTATATTGTTGCATATGGATAGCTTTTTATCAGCGATCCCGTTCTATTTTCACGGAAGTAGAGAGAAGAGGGAAGTGATCGAACGTCCCGGAGTCTCGAAAATAAAGGGAGAAGGATGGAGGTCCTGTATCGTGCAGGGCAATAAAATGCCTACCGTGTATTTTTTCTCTCACTTCCTCTCTTTCCTTTTTCGATTTCGTTTTACCGTTGCCCATTCTTTGCTGTGTGGGGCACACATACGTAAGATCTGAATTGCTCTCGTACAGGCTCTGTACGAAACTCTCTCTCTCTCTTTACCCTCTCTTCCGTTTTCTTCACTATGTGCAAGTACTCGATCTACATATGTAGGTATGTACAAGTACACACGTACGTGCTCGCACGTACACTTACTGTCGGATGTTTCGGCTGGTCTGGAGTCTCCAGACACGACATTGGACGTACCTCCAAAAAGATCCCTCGCTTTTTTTCCGTACGATTGATCCAGTTTGCTGTATCAAGTTGGCCCCCCGCTCCACCCTGTCTTGTGAAACATTCACTGAGAACACTCGTACGGGATCCCGCGTGCGAGTCTCGAATTATTAAACGTTCTCTCGGGCCTCCTCCGCGCGCCGATATAAAAACTGTGCAAATGCCGCGCGTTCGTGAGAGAAAAAAAAAATATTACGAAAGTTTTCGGCACCGAGGCCGATGGAAAATCATAAAAGCCCTGCAGAGCCCCGCCGAAAGCGGCCGAACGCACGGATACGTCTTATGAGATCACGTTTCACCGAGGAAAGAAGAAACAATTTCGTGAATTCTTCATATGACGAAAGTAATCAGCCGATATGTCTAAACCGGTGTGTGGGAAGAATTTGGAAAATCCGCGCTTTTAATCCTGCCAAAAATCGAATTATCATTGGAACTCCATGAATCTAATTCAATAATTTTTTAATTTTCGAACTCTATATTGTTGTATTTTTACCCCCGAATACGAATTCACTATTCCTTTGCTCCGAAAACCTTAAGGGGTCTTCTCAATTTAGACGCTAAAAAAAGGCTATCTTCGTGAATTTTTTGATAGGTTCATATTATAGATATTGATATAAAAGTTTTCACACTTAATGAATACACTTTCGAAATACATAAAAATAATTCATTTATTTATTTAAGTCACTATTCATAGACGGAAATGGTAGTTAAAAAATGTCCTAAAAATTGTAGGTTTGCGCTGTTGGTGAAATCTCGGACATGGATCATCCGAAACAAAAAATCAAACGGTTTTAGATTCAGTATGTTAATGGCTATAGGGCATATCATACGATTTTTGATATATGCAAAAATAACAAAATGGCGGACATTTACAAAAAAAACAAAAAAACGTGTTTTTTTCACCTGTTTTGGAAAAAATAGTTAATATCAAAATTAATAACAATCCATGACGTGCGCTATAGCTATAGTTGTAAAGAATATGTGGTTAACATTTCATAAGGATCAGTTCAGTAGTTTCGAAGATTTTATCAACAAGTCGTCGAAGAATGTTGCTTCGAGAAAAACGCGTTTAAAGTTTGTTTGGGTTATATAAATACATAAACATTTGTTTAAAATGTATTTCGAAAGTGTATTTATCGAGTGTAATATCTTTTATATCAATATCTATAATATAAAACTATTTAAAAAAATCATGAAAATAGCCTTTTTGAGCGTCTAAAGTGGAAAGACCCCTTAATGTTTAATTTTTAAATCGTCGGAAGAACGGAAAAATACGTTTTTCGGGTTGAGTCGGCATAGTTTTTGAGTTTTCGACAAAAACTCGGTGGTAGTCGTGATTGGCGGAAAACTTCCAATCAGATATAGACGCTCCAAATTGTTGAGAAGTCAAAAGAAAATGTCCACTCATTTTGCCACTTTTCCGGAATGGTCCAAATCCCACGATTTCAAAAAGCCGAGTGGCAGTTCTGTTTGAGTGACACAAAGTTAATTGGGCGGTTTTGAAAAGGATTTTGGCAGACTACGAGAATGCCGCTTTATTCATCCCGGTGTCTGAATGAGTTTTCCCGGCAAGTTTACTTGAAAAATCGCCGAAAAAGCGGTAAAGGAGTATAATGAAAAATTGGCAAAAATCGATGGTTCGTGTCTGAAATTCGGTGAAAACTCGAAAAATCATCTCGATGAATTTAACGGCATTTCAAAGAGGCAACGATTACGAAGAGAATGAGTAAAAAAAACTGTATTTTGGCCAAAGTGGGAAAAAATGTTGGGTTTTCAATTTTTTTTTTACGAGTTCATATCAATGTATTTTTCGCCCTGAATACGAATTCACCATTCATTTTCCCGCAAAACCTCAATTACTATCAAAATCAACAAAAGGTTGGTCAATTTTGGATAGTTGGAGTAGTGGAATAGTTGGACTCGGAAACAAATGCAATCGTAAAATTTACCGCTTTTTGGGAATTTTTTTGTGAAGAAAGTATACAACGGAAAACTTGTGAAACTTGGCATATAGTTTTATTGATCTGTTTACTACATACAAAAAAATTTTTAAACAATTTCATCAAAAAATCCGCCTCCCACCCCCCTCGACGCGCGATGGTCCTTTTTTGATGGTGTGCACGATTTCTCAAAAACTATTCAACCGATTGCCTTCAAATTTGGACAGAATGCTCAGCTGACATCCTTTTATCGTTTAATGAAGCAAAAAAGCACTACGTTTAATAGTTTTTTATTTATAACAAAAAATCGATCAATTTTTTTCGAAAAAACGATACTTTAAGTTCAAAACGTCACCAAATCGTCAATTTTTTTTCCCCCTCATCGAACGATAGCTATATGTGTCTAAAGTAAAATGCTTTTTGGGTTTTTGTTGCAGGATGAACGTGAAGGCTGTAATCGTGCACACCATCAAAAAAGGACCATCGCGCGTCGAGGGGGGTGGGAGGCGGATTTTTTGATGAAATTGTTTAAAACAAATTTTGTATGTAGTAAACAGATCAATAAAACTATATGCCAAGTTTCACAAGTTTTCCGTTGTATACTTTCTTCACAAAAAAATTCCCAAAAAGCGGTAAATTTTGCGAAAAAAAAGACAATCCCCCCTTAATAGGAAACCGTTGGAAAAGATTTTGATACGCTTAGAGAATGCCGTTGGATTCATCCCGATATCTCAATTACTTCTCCCGAAAAGTTTATTCGAAAAGTAGCCGAAAATGAGGCAATGTATGGGATAATTCGCGAAAATCGATAGTCCGACTCTGAAATTCTGCAAAAAATCGAAAAACATCGGAACTCCATGAATCAAAAGGCATTATGAAGAGAAAACGATAAAGGAAAAAAATTAATAGAGAGTGAAGTTCCAAATCGCAATGGATAAGAAAATTATCAATGATTCCGTGAAACCACTTATTTTTGGCCGAGATGAGAAATAAATTCTAATTTTTTTTTACAAGTCCGTATCGATGTATCCCTTTTGCATACAAATTCACCATTTATTTTCCTCAAAAGCCTCAATTTTCCTTAAAAATTGTCGAAAATATACAGAAAGTGGCTTGCTCCCTTAAGTTTCCTATCCGGCAGAAATGCAAAAATGCGTAAACTCTAATTTTGTCCCCCTTGAAGGTGTTACACATTACATTCAATTTAATGCACCCTTTCCAATTGTGGGGTGAGAGAAAGGAAACCCATGGGCTGGTTCATCCCTTAATTAAATTTTTTTCCAATTTACCCATCCTGGATTTCTAATCGTTTTGCATTAGAAGAATTTTCGTTGCTGTTTCACTAAAAGCGGTGGGCGGCTTGCGGGTGAAACCGCCAAAGCAGCCCTTGACATGCTTCACTCTAAGGGGTGTAACCCTTGTAACTGTTTTCTAGGTAATTGTCCCGAAATTATAATTTTGAATGTGATCCGACTTTTTAAAATAGATGCTATTCGATTACTTCGTAGGTTTTTTTGTAATATAACAGTTTAAAATATTGCTAAATCTTCCTGCGGAACAGATTTGGCATAAACATTGTCGATATCTTTTTTCCCTGTATATTCCATGACTCCATATACACTAACAAGCTGAACAGATACTGAAAATTCAAAAATATTAGAACAAAATATATTTCTTTAAAGCATTGGATATTTATTCAACTATTCCCTGAAAATAACAAAAAGTAATGAGCACAGGTATCTCACAATCAGTAACGAAGGTTTCTAACCGTTTTTCTCAATCATTCCTCTGGAGAGCTGTAAATGAGTTCACATATTGTGGGACGGCCGGCGCTAGCGGATAATGCTTACCAGAGCAGTGCCTTCTACATCTTCTTTTCCGAAGAGACTGATTGTGCCGTATCATTTTTGTCGCTTGCGCTTTTTTCTTTCTACAGACCTTGTGTGTTTTGAAGTGGTGTCACAGGTGAGGGAGCAATTCCCTGTGGTCATGCTTAAGGTCGTACCTCCACAGAAGACTTGAATTAAGAAATGGTTGAAATTTGACATATACGTTGTTTAATACATTATCCAAACATCTGTGCAATTTGAATAAGTTTGACCACCCCAAACCTGAGATATTTACACTTAAAGTTGGCTTGGTTTACACGTAACAAATGCGTTATGATGGGCAAACAGAGCATCATTAATTCTACCGTCAAAACTAAAATTAAGAAATTGATAAAAAACGAGGATAAGCTACAGTAAAATATCAAGAATAATGTGAAAAAAAATGAGCATGATTCACCATCTAGTTTCCAAGATATAACCATGAGAAGCCTTCACAATTTTGGTGCAAAGCCTGGCAAAACCTGGAAAAAAAACAATTGGGGTAAAGCCTGGACAGTCCCGGCAAAAAGTTTACTGGCAATGGTCGATCAAAAACACAATACAAAATATATTTTACGGCAATAAATGATATCCATCGTATCATCTACTAGTACCGAGTCAATATTGCGTAGTTTTTTATTTTATTCATTATCAATTAAACCAATTATCAATCTTTTAAACATAAACATGGTATGTAAACTTTTGGTTGAGATTTTCGCAGAGGAACTACCTTAACTATGTCATTTTTCAATAAAATGAGTCACTTTTTACCTGTTCCAGTGGAACTTTTAGACACATACTGAGTTCCGTGGTTCGATTTGCCTGAGCCGGCTGGATTCAGATGACCAGGGAATAACGAATTATGATACAAAATCATTGTGGTAGAACTCTAAATGAAGTATTTCATTTTATTATTGATTTATAAAAAAATTCCTTTATATATTCTATATTCTAAAAAATATATTTGTAACAAATAAGATCGTAGTAGGCCGTGAGACAATGAAAAAATCTATCTGCTTTAAATAGATCCTATTTAAATTGAACTTTCTTTTGGCAGTGTAATAAAGAGAATGTGAAGAGATGGTGGTTTCCGAAGCAACAGCGAACTTCTTTCTTCAAAGTGCATGTCAGGCCTTGATTTTGTACCCTGATCAGGCCTTGAGTTTGTTCCCTGATCAAGGCCTTGATTTTGTACCCTGATCAGGCCGAAGTCAGGGCTTGCGTTTTAAAAATGATCAGGGCTTGATAAAAATCCTAATCCTGGCCGGAAAAAGATATCAGGATGCCTGATCCGGCACCTCTTATAGCCGCAGCAACATTTCTACTCGGGGCGGAAGAAGATATTAAGATACCAATGAAAATTTGATAGAAAAGGTTTGCATCATTCTTCTCGCCTTACTAATCCTTTCGATCATGATAAATGTCTCAAAACTTCAAAATCAGTGTGATCCATAGGGAATTATATTACACTGATTAGAACTGAAGTCAATTGCAATTTTTAGATGCAAAAATTATATATTTCTGTTTATACATTTCGTAGTCCTGCAAAGTGATAATTTCGGAAAAATCACTCATCCAATTGTTCTTGAAGCTCTACCACATACATGAGTTTTAACTAAATCCAAGACGGACACCAAAATGATGTTCCTTGTCAGTCAAAAAGTTATCATGTTACGGGATGCGGACGAAAGAATTGATTTTCCGACATTATTTTTTACCATTTTCGAAAGATTTTTTTTTCCACAAAATAAATTGAAGAATACTCATAAACGCATGTATGGGAATGTCGCCAATGAGACAATGTGCAGAATCTACCGGTGCACTGGCCAATGTACGAAATCTCCGATTTAAGCAAGAGGGAGTTTCGAATCTCGTGTCTATATTTTCGTCGAAAACTTTGAAGTTTCCAGACAAATCTTTCTCCCTCTCTTTCTTCCCTCATCTTTTTCCCGCTCGTTCTGACTTTCCCTCGTTCTCACTTGCTGGGAGAAATTTCATTCAAATACACCCCTCGACCGACAAACTCAAATTCACAAACTTTGGCGAGATTGCGAACTCTCGACGAAATGATTTTAAAGTAAACCGAGACGAATCCTTAGTCGAGGTAATTTTATGTCCGTTAAAGATGTATGCATGGGGTACACACCTTTGAGCGTTGACAGACGATTGTGCCGTCTGCGTTGAGGGAAAATGTCCTTAGTGTCTCTCAGTCCACTATTCGAATTTGAGATTTAATTTTATAGACGTAGGTAAAGGTTAGACCATGTAGAGAACGTTTTCTTAAAATTGTCGCAAATTCATCGTCGAGAGCGAAATTAAAAAAGAAAAAAAATGTTTCTATATTATTAGACATTGAAATAATTTTTCCTAAATTGTCGACAATTTATTATTGAGAGCGAAATACACTAGGCAAAAGAATTAAAGGATAATGAAAAAGTCCGCCAATTTTAGGGTCATTTTCAAATAGCTGTAACTCCTTTTTTGATCTATTCGATATTGTCAAAATAATCCTTAGTTAAAAGAATATTCGTAAATATGCCATTTTTCACGTTTTTTAAAATCCATTTTCCCGCATAAAAAATAATCTTGATAAAAAAATGATAGAAGCATCTTATAGAGAATACTTCAAAGTTTCCAAAACCCTCTGGTTTTTTTCTGTGGGACCTTTAGTCTCCGAGTAATCAGTCATCAAAGTCAAAAGTATCATTTTTGCTTTAAACATCGATAACTCAGCGAGAAAAAATCGTACAGAGCTCTCCCACTGCTTAAATTAAAGGGGGAAGAATCCAGCTAGACGATCCTTTTAATCCGATCATTCAAAAAAATGTATTAAGTCCGTGCAGACTGTGAAAGATGAGCAAAAAATTTGAAATTTTTCTTCACTTTGGTTTTTTGATGGCTACTAAGAATTGACTGATGCGAAAAATATTTGAGCCCAAGATCTCAAAACTAGAGATTCACACCTTCAATTTGCTTTCTTTTATTTTCCTGTACGACCATTTTTCGAGGAGTTATAGCTATTTGAAAATGACCCTAAAATTGGTGGAATTTTTCAATGTCCTTTAATTCTTTTATCCAGTGTAGAAAGAGAGAAAATAAAACGTGTGGGAAAATACGCGTACGCCCACTCACACGAGAGCGCGTCTGTACATTATTTTTTCTGCGAATGCAGCATCATCTGGGGCAATTTACTGCACATATACGTATCATCCGGATGAGCCCTGTATAATCCGAATGTAAAGGGTCGCAGCTACCCGACACCCTCGAACAAGAAAAGGCGATGTCTGGATGATTCTCGCGAGCTCTGAACGATGAGTTGGGAATGGCGTGAGCGAGAGAGAGAGAAAGGGAGAGAGAGAGAGAGAGAGGGAAAGAGGGGTGATGATAATTGATTCATTGAGCCCTTGTTAAGTATAGCACTAATTCATGAACATTATTTTAAATATAACAAGTTTGTATAAGAGAAAAAAACATTAGTGAAGTGATTTATAGTAATATCATCATAATAGAAAATAAATGAATCAAAATAAAATAAGAGAGGGAAAGAAAGAGGGAGATGGAGAAAGAGGCGCAGAGCGAAGAAATGAGCTTGAAAATAAATTAAATGAAATACGGAGACGAAAAAAGGGTAAAAAGTTGAACGGGGCTAATTTGTGAACATTATGTTACAACAGGGCTGTATCAATGAACAAAATAAAAATAAACATATGAGCGGATAACATAGTAAGCAAGCAATTTTTAGCTCGATAAAAATCGCAGAAATTAAACAAGAAATTGATAACAAAAAATAAAAAGTAAATTAATTTAAGTAAAATAAAGATCAAATAAAATAAGAGAGTGTGAGGCAAGGAGAGCGAAAAAAAGACAGAGCGAGAGAGAGGAAGCTTGAGAATAAATTAAATGGAATACGGAAGTTTGATGAGGTTCGATGAGGCTGATTTGTAAACATTATGTTACAACAACATGGCTGTTGTAACATAAGGCAGTATCAAAGGACGAAATCGAAATAAAGATATGAGTGGATAACACAGTAAGCAAAGCATTTCTAGATCGATCAAAATCGCAGAAATTAAACAAGATAACGTGATCGATAACAAAAAATAAATACCACAATACAAAAAAAATGTAATTAAATTAAATAAGCGGGAGTGTGTGTGTGTGTGTATGTGTGTGTGTGTGTGTGTGTGTGTGTGTGTGTGTGTGTGTGTGTGTGTGTGTGTGTGTGTGTGTGTGTGTGTGTGTGTGTGTGTGTGTGTGTGTGTGTGTGTGTGAGAGAGAGAGAGAGAGAGAGAGAGAGAGAGGGAGAGAGACCTTGAGAATAAATTAAGTGGACAAAAAAGAGAAACGGGAATTAGAAGTTAAAAAAATAATAAGGAATTCCGGCGAATCAGCTACTGTAGTAGTGTCTAGACCGGGATTTCCACTCCAGGTGTTAAAAGCGTTCAGCTTTTTCACCGGTCTTGACAAACCGTATGCAATTGCAGGAGCTTGCGAGGCAGGTCGCGAACTATTACCTACCCCACACGTGCCACCCGCCGTGCTTGTAAGCGAAATATCATCCCGTAAATTTCCGGCAAACTGCGAGAAATGAATTCACGTGTAGCCCACATAATATACACGCGTGGATTTATACGTAGCGAGAGGTCTCGTACACCAGCTACGAGACAAAGCACGCTAGGGGGAAGCAACGAAAAAAAAGACAAAAAGAATAATGCGGGAGGCTACACGCCCGACAAAGAATTCCGCGTTTCGTCGGTTTGCCGCGGTTGCAGACGCCCGCTGGATTTTTCACCTATTTACAATGTCGCAGCGCCACGCGTTGCACACCATTTTCGTCCTTTTCGAAGCGAGCTTACCTCTCGTTGATGCTACTGAGCCGATTTCTAATTTTTTTTTGCCACCCGCCAGTTTCTTGGGGCCCAATTAACTGACGGGAGTTTTGCGCCACCTACAGCCGAGCGGAAAATCCTCGGCTTGGCGCACACATATTTACGTGGATTTACGGGGGATCGTCCTCTGAAAGAGCCCGCGTAACACGCCCACGACCCTGCTAAGTACGGCGTATGTCCTTTTTCGCTTTTTTAACGCACGTTAATCTCGTAAAAATGACACGTGGATAACGGTGAAGCTGGGTACTTTGTCGATTCGTTTTTTTACCTCCTTTGAAATCGCACTTGCGAATTGTGAGAGGATTATTCGTGAAATAATCGCGACGTGGTCGGTGACCCAATTCTTTAATACTTTTTCGTTAATTCTTTTTACATTATTCTCCGCGCGTTAGTTAGCCTTGTCTATTTAATCTAGACGAATTCGTGTGCGCGTTCCGTTGCTACAGATTAGCAGTGTATTGTGCGCTGGTGGTCCTGGATAAAAGGCTCAAAAATATGGAATTACATGTACAAATAAACGGACCGAAACTGGCGGATGGACGGCCGGGGTTCGGCCCCGGAGTACTTCGAGTTAAAGGGGCAGATCCCTTTGCAATGGAAATAAGAATTTGTGGGCGAAAACGTACCCCACGAGGAAGTCATTTCCTGAAAACGACTTCTTCATGAACCTCGTACAAGATAACTCGAAAACTATCCGATCGATCATTTTGAAAATTTGCACACTCCTGGTCAACATAATTACGGTCTATGTGAACCTAAAGTTTTTAAAAAAATATTTTATGAAACTACTGTTTCGTTTAAACAAATACCATAGTCAATTTTTGACGGAAAATAGAACGTTTTTTAAAACGCGTACCATTTTTCGAATTTTCACTTTTCTTTGTATTTTTTAGGTTCACATAGAGCGTGTGGGTGTTACAAATTTAAAGCTTCCAGAGTCTGATGTTTCGGATCAATGCACCGGATTCTAGGTTGTACGAGGTGGAACAACTCAGGCGGCAACCGTCTTTGCAGCCAGTGTCGTAAGCCCGCCATGTTTTTATATTTAATAGGAATAATGTTTGCAGGAAACTAAAAGGTGTAACAATGTGTACATCAAATTTTAACTATGTACAATAAATAGTGTCACCAGAAAGAAATTTTGAAAATTCGCTTATTTTCGACTGCCCAAAAGGACGTGGTCTCAAGACGACTGTGGACGGAGGTTAAGCTAGATCAGCGAAGTGCTGATACAGAGTGATAGGAAAGGGTTCAATTGGGAAGGCTAATACGTAAAAACCCACGAGAGTATACGTTGGAACTTAGGGGAAAAAAAGAATATGTACAAATAAACGAATGTTTGTATGATAAATATATGGGTGTGCACGTGTGGGCGTACGTGCCAGCATGTGAGTGTAATTGACGTGTGGAAGAGCCCATTCAACCCCACAGACCTGGGTAAATTGAATTGGATTTTCTCGAGAGGTTTATGTGTCACGCTTGGTGCCCTTTTGCGGAGTGCGTTTTCGCGGTAGGATTTATAACTACTTCGCCGTTTAACTCTCACGCCGTCGACTTGCTCCCCAACATTTTATCCCGCTACCGAGACTAACGTATACGCGGACCGCATAAATGGAGCTTGAGAAAGTATGGGTGTGCATGCATGTCTGTAAAGAGCTATGTGGGAGAGTTATCTTTACCGCAAATACTGTTGAATTGCTTCGGGATGTTCATGATTATACTCGTGTATGTATATAGAGCGTGACAATTATGAGGTTGCCGTGTGCTTTTTAAAGGTCTGGCGCAAAGATTTTTGCGGATGAGAAAAATGTGATATTTAATGGCAAGGCCTCGTCTGAAAAAAAAGCATACTTTTGGAATGAGTAGTTTTTGCTAGAAAAAAATAAGCATTCTCGAAAAAACATTACAATTCCATTTTAGATTTAGCAGAATGAAAATAATTAAATTCCGAGTCCGAGACACTCGTAAAAAAAAAACTTTTTTTATGACATTGACTTCCATTTGTCCATTTGAAAATGTATCTTTGATATTTTTTTTCGCGATGACGGGATGCAGAAAAAAAATTCTAGATTGTTCCGTATCAGGAATTCAATTATATTCAATTCAAGTAATTGCGCCCAGCTTAATCGAGTTTACTGAATTAATAAGAAGACAGTGGGGAGGAGGTTGTGTACCACTGTTTGCGCAAAAACTTTCTGAATAAGAGTGAGCGATGGAAATAGTTAGCATTTATGTAGACAAATTTCTAAAAGGGCCAAACCCTCTTTTTAAACCCAATTGAATTCCATCGCTCGGGCTATTTGAATGCGCAAGCACCACGCTTATGTAGAAACGCGGGTGCCGCTTTTCCGCGGGCATACAAGAGGATTGCAATCATTTACTTCGCTTGCAGCACTCTTCAAATGCGCTCGGTACCGAGGACCTTTTAACAACTTTTATTTTTAACGAATCGAATTTTTTGCTCGCGATTTTCATATTAGCGTCAATTATCATTTTCTCTGTCGCCATGACCTCGGTGGACAGGGGATTTTCCATTTCGCCACGTTTTACCTGACCCAAATACCTTCACATTTCTCTTACATGAACCATCACGGTCTTGGCATTTCAATCCATATGAAGTGGTCCTAATGGATTTTGAGAAACGCGAAATCTCGTCCATTATAGATGCATTTCGAAATGTTAGGGGCCACAGAATTCTTGGCGAATGTAGTGCACGTTTTCTGGGACAGTTCGCCGTCCATTAACGTCAATAATTTCGTGAGTAAATATTCGATATGAACGAAACGTTAATTGGTTCTGTCTTCCAGTCTATATTAGTAAACGTTGAGCTCTTTGGTTTTGCACAATGGAAAAATCGGGTTTCAGACAGAGATTTTAGACATTTGTAGCAATGTTTAGACTTTTTAGACATGTTTAGGCGTTTCTAGACATTTTTAGAAATCTTCATAGTTGATTAGACATTTTCAACACCTTTTCAGATATTTTTCGACATCTTCAGACATTTACAGACGTCTTTAGACATCTCCAGACATTTTTAGACATCGTTAGACATTTGAAGACATCTTTCGACATTTTAGACATCTTTAGACATCTCTAGACATCTTCAGGACGAGAAAAAAATGCACTATCTACTAAAATAGTTTATAGCCTTTTATGATAGATAACGTGCCCGTGCGGAAATTGAGTTGGGGCTGTGATCGGGCCCCAATAATATTCCCCTAACTTTATTCGGGCCCTAATCTGGAAGCCACATAAGGGCCGTTAGCGGCCGGTCACACTTTGTCAACAAGGGCCATTAAAGGCGCAACGACCGGGGCCTTATAAGTTGCCTCAATGGCGCCTCATCAAAACCATTTTAGCGCCCTGAAAATGCCTCAACGGCGCCTCATCATAACCATTTCAGCGCCATAAAATATCCGTATCAGTGACTATACATGTATGTTAAATGTGTCAGGGTATATCTGTATTTGTTTTTATGTAATTGTTCATGTGCATAGGTGTGGGCGTGAGTACATGTGTATCTATGTGTGCGCGCGTAGAAATGTGATTGCGTATTTGCTTGTGAGCCTTTATGACAAACTGCCATGACAAAATTAATACAAAAAATAATCCATTCTAAGGAATGGATGTGTAGTAGAAATAAAAAAAAATATATGGGTCTACTGAATCACTAGAATCTATTTCCATTGAGGGAAAGATCTGGAAAACAAAGACCAATTTATTTACTTATCCTACACAGTCAGATAAAGTTTATGAATGGGAAATATCAGCGAGGCCTTCAGAAGAAATAATTTTCCCTATGATGAGTTTTGAGCGGAAATTAGTTGCTATAAAAATGTCGAGAAAACCGGTTGGGACTGTTCACACTTATGCGCTAGCATTACTCCATGTATTAGTGAAACCATGAGTAATTGTTTGTATCTATGTAAAAGGTTTCTTTAATTTGATAAATAACTACTGTCTGATGTTTGTCTGCATATTTGTGTTCATCGTTGATATTTTATTTGCTAATGCCCTTACGCTTTTTCCCAATTTGCGTTCGATAATATTATTCGATCGATGTATATAATCGATTTGAATAATTGAAATACCATCAACCATGTAGCCTAAGCTATTTATACTGGTTTATCGCTATAATAGTCAGATCTGGGCCTATTGTGGAGATCCCTACTTGTTTATCCCTATACTGGCCAAGTCTGGGCCTATTGTGGAAATCCCTACAGGTTTATCCCTATAATGGCCAGGTCGGGTCCTTTAGTGGAAATCCCTACAGGTTTATCCTCATAATGGCCAAGTCGGGGCCTATTGTGGAAATCCCTACAAGTTTATCCCGATACTGGCCAAGTCTGGGCCCATTGTGGAAATCCCTACTAGGGAAAGCACTGGGAAAGCCCTTAAAGGCCCTTATTTTTATTAGGGATGCCCTATCAGTTTTCCGCACGGGTGTTTGTGAAAATATTTTGGTCATCATGCAGATTTCGACTACGGGTTCGTTTGTTCGCCCATTTCGCGTGCACAAGGCTCAGGGGAACAAATGCAAAACCCTGCAGAGTGAAACGTGCCCTTTGGAAAAATCCTTTCTCTCTGTCCCTCTTTCTCGCTGCGCGTGTGTGTATGCGATTTCACTGCGCGTATCGCCGAATTCAATTTTCACGGTATCGTATTTACTCATTCCGCGTTTTCTACCATTTCGCCCCCGATTTTCGGCTCTATTTCTGCGTGCACTACTCAAACCTGATGGTGGAGGAGTAACGCGCCTGACTGGATTTGCAAACGTCGAGCAGCGTGAAACGTGCGCCCTCATGTGTGTATGAGTGTGTGTCACAGTGGGGGGTTAAAACAGTTCGGACCTACTAACCTCACGTGCGGCACCTGTACGGTCCATTGCGGTAAAGTTCGTTAGGTGTCCGTTTCGGGTGTAGAGCCGAAATTCGTGACGCGACTCCAAATAGGTTTTCAATGCCCCGTTAAACACTTTTAGTACATGAAAGGATTACGTGTATTCGTACGGGTATATAGATATGACTATGGGATACATGCCCCATCTCGTATAGCCGAGAAAAAAAAAAAAAACGAACAGCTGAGCCAACCGCACTTGATTGTCGTCCAGTCGTTGTAGAGACAATTGGACGACAATAGGACTAGCACCGCAATAAGTTGGGTCCGAAGAATGGAACTTGTAAGAAACATCCGTTGAGTGTCCACCTTCGATTTTGTTGAAACTCATATATGTGATTAAGCATTGAAAACTATACGACACGTATTTTTTTATCGGCGAAAAAACGATTTCAAAGATGACAACCACCCCTCAAAGAAAGACGTGTCACCCCTTAGGTTGATTTTCTTTCAATACTTGTGTAGCTGATTTTTCATCGCTTTACATTAGAAGAATTTTTGTTTTTGTATCATTCAGATCGGGTAACTGCTTGTGAGTGAAACTGAAAAAACTTTGACGGGCCGTTTCCCCCTTAAGATCGTTTTTCCGGCGATAAAAAAAATACGATAAGCTTATGAGGAACATCACTTAAGTGTCCGCCTTCGATTTTGTTGCGATTCTCATATATGTGATAAAGCATTGAAAATTATTGGTCACATTTTGTTTTATCGGTGGAAAAACGTTTTTAAGGAGGAAAACCACACCTCAACGACAGGACTTCTATGGTGGATTTTTTTCATGGCTTTACATTAGTAGAATTGGCGGACTGCTTGTGGATGAAACTGCAAAATCACGCCTCGACACACCTTTCTTCGAGGGGTGGTTTCCCCCCTTAAAACCGTTTTTCGCCGATAAAATGAAATACGTTGCCAATAGTTTTCAATGCTTTATCACATATATGAATTTCAACAAAATCAAAGGCGGACACTTAAATGATGTTTATTGTTAGAGAGGAATTTCAATTGGCACTTTCAAAAATTCCATTTTCTTTCGTAAAATGTCAGTACAATTTTCCACGATTATCGAAAGTTTGTGAGTGAAAATTGCTAGAGCTCGCTGCAGGCAGTGAAGCGTTTGTATCTAAACCGCATTTTTTAAACTGGAAATTACATTTTTTCATACAACTAAATAACATCATTACCTACTAACCAAATCTGACTGTTTTCAAATATCACAAAAATATATTTTTCAACTGCAAAATATTTAAAGAATCATTTTTACTTAAAATGATCCGAGGTCCAAAATTTTTTTTTTAATCGCTTAAACCGATAATATAAATATATTTACAGAGTCACAGAGGCCAATTGTAAATATTCTCGAAGATACACGGCCAAAAGCAGAGAAGCGATTGATATTTGATATTGATATTTCCTTCTATTGAAAACTTTGAAGCGCGTTTTCTCCAGTTTTCATTTTCCCGATTTTTCCTAATTGGCGGGCGTCATAGTAAAAAAACTTAATGACCTATTAAATCAAACCAAAGTTTATTTTTTTTAGTGTGAAAATCTCTTCTCAGTGAATTAAAAAATTAGTTGAAAAACTCTTTTTAAATAATCTTTATCGCACGTTAAAGTGTTTTTTTAACAATTTTTTTTTCAAACCTGAGAAAAGGTATAATTTTACGATTTTTCAGCTTTTTCTTAATTCACCAAGAAGAAAAATATATGACAATTGAAAATTAAATTAGTTTCTTGTTTCAGTCAAGAATTACAAGCTGCATTTTTCCCGCCGATTGGGGACTGCAGTGCCAAGATGCACGTGGAATAGGCTGATAAATCTGCAGTTATTTATTATTCATTGTTGAACATTTTTTTGAACAAGTAGTTGAACATCTTTACATTACGAATATACATGAAAAGATACCTCAATGTTTGCTGGGCACACTTGTTTTTTTTCTCTTCTAAAAACATTCCGAAAAAACGCTTTTTGGACCTTCTTAATCAGGCTCCCGCCTTAAGGGGTGAAGTCCAATGAAAATTTACAAAAATTACATTTTTTGTTGTAAAATGTCAGCACAATTTTCCACCATTATACAAATAAGCAAAACTCGCTAAAGCTCGCTGCAGGTACTGAAGGTGTTTTTCTCGAAACCGCAATTTGAAAATTGGCTGAACCCCTTACTCAAAAACTATTCAACCGATCGGATTTTGCAAACAACTGAATAACTCCATTACCCAGTAACGAGACCTAATTATTTAAACAATTATCCGAAAAACGTATTTTGTAGTGGCAAAATATGTTCGAAAATCGTCAAAAATCAAAACTTCTTTTTCGCAAGCGTATAATCCCTCCAACTTTTTATTTTTCCACTGCTTTGAGATTCAGTGGCTACTCATGCCTATAAATAATAAGAATTTCTAATCTGATTCGTTTTGACTAAATACAAAGGAGACTAAAGCTTCAGCCATCTCACGAGTCACGTGCAGATCTTCCTGAAAGACAGTGCCATACGGCGGTCATTTAGAATTATTTTGTAAAGAAAAAAATACGTTTGAATACATAAAAATATGTGTACATAAATTCCAAAGTTTCAAAAATGTACAACCAGTCGTTCGTTCTGAAAAAAAAAAAAATCCCAAAATTCATGCCTTTTTGAGTCTCCCGATTCGATTTCCTCCCTTGAGGTTGGCGGAAAATTGTCGTGCCATTGAGGCTTGCACTCCGAATTTTAGCGGAAACAAATGTGCATAAATCTATGAACGATCACATACATTTATTAATGAAAACCATCGTTATTAATCATTTTTACACAATCCTGACATTTTGTAAAATTGTTCCATGACATGGAAATTCCCGCGCCACTTTACTCTCCATATCCGGGGCTTAGATTTTTTTTTCTACGATGTGCAAAGCCATTCTGGGTCATATCGCATCGCAACTTTCCAGGAGGAAGCTGAAGCGTTTGTACACACGGATACATGTAAAAACGCCCACACCCACATGGATTCGTGGCTACTACAGTACTCTGTGGATTATCCCGGAGAGCAGATTCACCGCGAGGGCCGCCTGAGGGCCTATGTTCCGCCAGCTCGCACAGCTCTCATCATCCCCCTCGGGCGACCGCGGGAGAATCCAAAATGGGATCTAGATCCGCTGAGCTCGCGCGGTCTCTCTCACATGTGGCGCGTCTGCATTTCCGGAACATCTCATTCCCCGATGAGATTCATATTTTACAAGACGCTAATGAAAAAAAAATGCCCGAGGCGATGAAAAATTCAGCCACTAGGTATGCGCCTAAGTGAATGAAAGAGTGAGCGGGAGAGTGAGAGAGAGAGGGAGAGAGAGAGAGAGAGAGAGAGAGAGAGAGAGAGAGAGAGAGAGAGAGAGAGAGAGAGAGAGAGAGAGAGAGAGAGAGAGAGAGAGAGAGAGAGAGAGAGAGGCATGGCTCTACGAAAACAGAGATTGGGCGATAGGGAAGAGAATTTTACGGATTTTAAACGCCAATGTACATCGTTTTTCCTGAGGTGCCACAGGGTAACAGACGCCCTTTTTGTAAAATGAATGCCCGTTTGTTTATCTCTCCTGAACGGTAAACGGATTTTAAATTAATTCTCGTTGGCTCAAAAAATGCTTGCTGAGCTCTCGATAATTGCCCGATTTTTTTTTATCCACCGGCAATCACGCCCGTTTTTTTTCCTAGCCTTCATAGTTCAGTCAAATGTGCCAAAACCCAGCACTTTTTTAGTGGAAACTTGAATTTGTTACTGTCGCTAAATGGTTGGATGCTGAACGTAACCCCAATCAAATGTTGTTTCTCAACCCTACCAAATCCTCCGAGAAAGGGATTGATAGTATAAAAATAGCTATATCTCGCTAATTAATAGCGTGATTAAAAAATGTTTCAAACAAAAGTTCTTTGGAATAGTAAATTACGTAGAAAGTTATATGACGTTCAACCCCCTATCGTTGACAATAACGGCACAAAAAAGGTTTAAAAATCCGGGTATGCTTGAAAATGTATGTTTTGTGAGAGCACCACTGACACAGACAGTGACGCTTCGGTTAATATCTCCATACACACGCATAGATATATAGGACGACTCTCTGTTCCAGTGATGCGCAAACAGTAAATCAAGTAACGTTACGATGATAAATTAACAGTAACGGATGCTTAAAAAACAATCTCTAGAAATATAGAGAAACTTATTCTGATTCGATATGAGCGGAAAAAAGTTGCAAAATATATGAATACATTTTTTTAAATTATTTTCTAAAGTTATACTAATTTCGCGCCAACCCTGAATTTTCAAATCGTTTTTGTGCCCTTATTTTCAAAGATAGGGGGTTGGACGTCAGATAAATTTCTACGTATTTTATTATTACAGGGAACTTTCGTTCCAAACATTTTTTAATCAGGCTATTGGTTATCGAGGTATAACGATTTTTATACTTTCAACCCCTATTTCGGAGGGTTTGGCAGGGTTGAAGGACAAAAGTTCATTGGTGTTACTTTCAGTATCCAACCATTTAGCTTCAGTGAAAAATGCACATTGCCCCTGTAAAAGAGCTGGGTTTTGGCACATTTTACTGACCCTAGCCGCAACTTGGCTACTTTAGCCGTCTTAAGGGGCCAGTCCACTTTGAAAATTTCAAAAAATCGAAAGCAAGCAAGACTTGAAGAAATCGGCGATGATGAGCAATCAGAAGGGATTTTGTACCGTGCAGGAATTGCCGATTGAGTTTGGGTACGAGTTTCATAGTATAAACTTCAAAAGCGTTTTTCTCGAAACAACGTTTTCAAAATCTAGCTCCATCGTATCTCTAAAACCAATAAGCCGATCCTCTTGAAATTTGAACCACATATTGTAAACATGATTCGCAACAAGATGACCCTCGATGGTTTTGAAATTTTGATTTTTACTCTTTTTTTTGCGAAAAACTGCGAAAAAACGCGTTTTTAAAATACTTTTTTCGTTTTTCATCTGCCATTTTTTTATTTTTCGATAAAACTTTAAATTCGAGGGTCATTTTGTAGCTGGTGTCATACTGAATCTAATGGACTTTGATTTTTTTTGTTTCAGACAACCCGTTGCGGAGATGTGATGGAGCCACCTAGCCCACCTATTTTTGAGGCGTTACGTTAAACTATAGTTTTTGTACTTAAAAATGAATAAAAATGAATAAAATTTTTTTTTAAATGTATTTCAAGACTTCATTTATCAAGCCCAACAACTTTTATATTCATATCTTTTATAAAATCCTAAAAAAAAATCGCAAAAATGGCCTTTTTTCGTGGTTCCAAAGTGAACTGGCCCCTTAAAGTAGAACGAGCGCGCGCACTTGATTTCTACACATTTTGTTCAAATTTTAACCATACATTGTTCATATCATTATGCATGTTTGGGTGAAATTTCAGGACAGTCGACTATTTAGATTGGGAGATGATGGGTGTCAAAATTGCAACTTTTAACACTGCAGGGTCTGCCCTGACGGAAAGTTAAGTCACATAATCCATCGTACCATTTTATTGTGCTTATAAATTTTGAAAACAAATTATGTTTAGATAGCAAACTAGTTAGGGAAAGAGTGAAAAAAGTTTGAAATGCCTGTATTATTCAGTTTTGCTAAAAACGTTTAGTAAAGACAGAATAATTGTCCGCAAAAAATATTTGTCTCCTCAAAGTTGAGGGAGTTATGGGCGTTTGTAGATAGGTTCCGCGGACCGGTTAACTTCAAATGCGTTTTTCGCAAAATTACTTAATCAAAATCGGTGACCACGATGTCGTTTTTTTTTAAATCACCAAAAATCGATTTTTTTTTCACCGAAAATCGATACTTCAGCTAGGACGGCGGCCATTTTTTCAAAAATCAATATTTCATCCAATTCTTCGTCCAAGCACTAGGCAGTTTCAAGCAAAAACCGCGAAGGACGTTTTATCGAACAGCGGGCTGCCCAAGCCATTAAATCTACCACATTTATAAAGATTTGTCCATACAAAATTGTAAAACATACATAAAACCATACTCTTCGATATAAAAACCAAAAAAGTGGAAAACGTGCACGCGTTTCACCAGAAAAAGTCACGAAAAATCCTCTTTTTCCAGGCCACGAACAGCGGGCTGCACACGCCATTGTATCTATCAAATTGATCAATATTTTTCAACACAAATTGTAAAAGATACGTGAAACCATACACTCTAATATAAAAAAAGAAAAACAATTCCAACCTGCACGTGTTTTTCCCGAAAAAATTACAATAATCCCTGTTTTTTCCCCGCCACGGGCCAGGTAACCCATTAAACTGGCGAATGTAGCGAGGTAGAAAATTACGTTTTTCCCCTTTTTTGTGAAAACTGTACTGCGTTTTTTTAAATATTACAAAAAGACGGAAAGTTCATGTACATATCGATATATCAAAACTACAATAATGTGTAAAATGCTGCTTACTCGAACGGCTACTCGTTCGGGAGCGGATGAAAATTCCGTGCATGTGATTTTCTTGCGTCAACTCGGAAACAGTTTTCCCTTTTTCTCTATCCTTCTCTGTTTCCACTATGCCCAGTCTCTCTCTCTCTCTCTCTCTCTCTCTCTCTGCTCTCTTTCTTTCTCTCTCCCTTTCTCTTACGTCTCGTTTATTAATTTCGTGTGCAATATATAATTGCTTCAATTCTGCAAACGCGTGACGAAAGCGTTAAAGCGAAGAGAGGCAAGCGAGCGAATAGCGGAAACGTGATAAAAGCGCACCTCCCCATTTCGACGCTTCTTCCGTTCTTCGCACTCTCCGCACTTCATCGTTCCATCTCTCGCGAATTCTCTTCATACGACGTATACAGTGAGCACACGTCTACGTATACGTAAAAATATATATGTATGTATCGTATGCACAAATATGCAGAACCCTCCCGCCGTTCGATGAAGCTTTGGTACGCGCGCAAAGTCGAGCAAATCTTCCACCCGATGCATGTCACTCGATATTTCAAGCGGGGAAATACCTTTAGGCGAGGAAAAAATTTGCTGATGTTCATTATTTTTTTTTAGAGAAAACATTTCTCCACCATTTTGGTGACTTAGGGTATGTTTTGTGAATACATTTGGCTGTTCCATGGTACTTCGGAAAATTATTCATCTTCAAAAACTGGCGGAGGTATAGCACGATTTTCTAAACTACATTTTCAAAACTGGCATGGCGTATAGCTAAAAAACTAATCGACCGATTCTGATGAAATTTAAATTAAATCTTTCTAACATGACAAAAAGACGATTTTTTAATTGTAAAATGTAGCCATTTTTTTCGGAAAATTCAATATTTTTGTTTCAAAGCGTACCATTTCATCGATTTTACACATTTCTCACTTTTTCTTGGTTCATAGGCGTATGAGTTCCATGGTATTTTTTTGAATTATTAATCTTCAAAAATGGCGAAGGTATGGCACGAAATGTTTACCCTAAATGTTTTTGAAAATGAAAAAAAGAGGATTTTTTAATTGCAAAATGTAGCCATTTTTTTTCGGAAAATTCAATTTTTTTGTTTCAAGCCCATGAAACAATTTACAAAAGGCCCAGCACTCGGCCAGTACAGTGCCAACTATACTCGACGCCTGGCCAACGATCATTACCAGTACTGGGCGACGGTTGGAGAAAATCGGAAATGTTACGTGGGTCCTACAGTTGGCAAACCGCGTCAGCCTAGCGTTGGTGCTGACGCTGGAGCAGCATTAGCCCAGTGTCGGTGCCAAGGCTGGCGTACCAAAGGTTCGGTGCAGTTTAAGGCCAATGTTGGCCCAAGGTTGGTTGTCCCTGACGCGCCAATGTTCAATTTAACCATGGGTTACACATCGGTCAACAAAACCGGCCGAACGTTGGCCTTATGGTTGGGTACCATCGGTTGGGCCCCGATTGCCATCCCGTGCGTTGGTTTTATTGTAAGCGTCGTCAATTTTTTAACGGGTAAGTGTACCATTTCATCGATTTTCCACATTTCTCACTTTTTCTGAATACATATGCATATGAGTTAGAGCATGGATACTGATTTTTCAATATTATCGAAAAACCGGAATATCGGACCGAAAATCCGATATTGATCTCGAATAATACTGATATTTCGATATCAAAGTTGAAAACATTAAAATATCATTATGATTGTTATTATTTCCATTTAAGTTACTTTTACTTGTTTTTACTACGTTGAACAGCCTTAAATGCTGATTACCTATATTAAATACTTCCAAAGTGTCAACTTATTTATCCACAAGTGTGAAATCAGAAAGAGCTTTATCTTGCGCGGCTTACATCTGCCATACGATCAGGTCATTTCGGAAAGACGAAACTTCAGATGCTCTCTGTTTGTTTCTGCGGTCATTGTTTCAACAATCTCAATCTCGTGAATTAAAGTGGCCATGCTGTTGCTTGCCTGCCGCAAGCTATGCCATTTGTTTACATCCTGGTAGGTACTACTGCGCTGACTTTCATGAAACGTCCTAATCTTAATTTTGCTTGTTTACTATTTTTTACTATTTGCACAAAAGTTCTTATTTTTTGTTTTTGTTTATTTGTTCAATTTACTTCATTTTGGGTTGGACACATTTAAGGGCTCTTCTCACTTTAGACGCTAAAGAAACGCTATTTTCATAATTTTTTTAATAGGTTTATATTATAGATATTGATATAAAAGTTGTTACACTCAATAAATATACTTTCGAAATACATTAAAAAATTTTTTTATGTATTTATGCAACCCAAACATACTTCAAACCCCTTTTTCTCGAAACAACGTTTTTCGACGGCTTTTTGATAAAATCTTCGAAACTGCTGAATCGTTCCTTATGAAATTTTAACCACATGTTCTTTACAACTATTGCTATAGCGCATATCAAGGATTTTTTAAAATTTTGACACTTATTATAATTTTTTGCCAAATACGGTGAAGAGAAACACGTTTTTTTTTGTTTTTTCGAAAAAATGTCCGCCATTTTGTTATTTTTTCATTTATAAAAAATCGTATGATATGCGCTATAGCCATTAACATGCTGAATCTAAAACCGTTCGATTTTTTTGTTTCGGATGATCCATCTCCGAGATTTCATCAACAGTGCAGACCTACAATTTTTTAGGACATTTTTTTTTAATACCATTTTCGTCTATAGATAGTGACTTAAATAATGTTTTAAAAATGTATCTCGAAAGTGTATTTATTAAGTGTAACAACTTTTATATCAATATCTATAATATAAACTTATCAAAACAAATTATGAAAATAGCCTTTTTTAGCGTCTAAAGTGAGAAGACCCCTTAAGGGGGGATTGTCTTTTTTTTCGCAAAATTTACCGCTTTTTGGGAATTTTTTTGTGAAGAAAGTATACAACGGAAAACTTGTGAAACTTGGCATATAGTTTTATTGATCTGTTTACTACATACAAAAAAAATTTAAACAATTTCATCAAAAAATCCGCCTCCCACCCCCCTCGACGCGCGATGGTCCTTTTTTGATGGTGTGCACGATTTCTCAAAAACTATTTAACCGATTGCCTTCAAATTTGAACAGAATGCTCAGCTGACATCCTTTTATCGTTTGATGAAGCAAAAAAGCAATACGTTTAATAGTTTTTTATTTATAACAAAAAATCGATCAATTTTTTTCGAAAAATCGATACTTCAAGTTCAAAACGTCACCAAATCGTCAATTTTTTTTTCCCTTCATCGAACGATAGCTATATGTGTCTAGAGTAAAATGCTTTTTGGGTTTTTGTTGCAGGATGAACGTGAAGGCTGTAATCGTGCACACCATCAAAAAGGACCATCGCGCGTCGAGGGGGGTGGGAGGCGGATTTTTTTATGAAATTGTTTAAAAAATTTTTTGTATGTAGTAAACAGATCAATAAAACTATATGCCAAGTTTCACAAGTTTTCCGTTGTATACTTTCTTCACAAAAAAATTCCCAAAAAGCGGTAAATTTTGCGAAAAAAGAAGACAATCCCCCCTTAAGAACACAGCAGAGTGTGTTTCGAAATGTCACTCTCTTTCTCACTCATAACAAATAAAGATCTGACTGGAAGACGGCGATTTTCAATAAATGCTGTGGCTTCGCTTAGCTACACACTATTATTCCTACAACTTCCATCTCCACATTCAAGCTTCTAACGTTTTTAATCAAAGTTTCTCATAAGTATTGGAAAATATCGAAATACCGGTATTCTGATATTAAAACTCGTTGTTTTTTTAAGATTAATTCCGTCGACGCTAAATGTCACGCCGTCTGACAACATACGCGGCAGCCCGTTTGGAAGTCCGTGCCATACCACGGCCGATTTTAAAGATTGATTGAAAAAAATACCATGTAACAGAAAAAAAGTGTTAATGAAACATACCCTAAGTCTCAAAAATTGCCAAAAAATCTTTCCTTGAAAAAAAAAAAAACATGAAAACCAGCCATTTTTTCTCGCCTAAAGGTATCTCCCCCCTTAATATTAGCAAACGCGGCAGAAGAAACGACGAGAGGCAGATAGGGACAGTTCAGGAGTCCATCGATTCTTCTTCCCTTTCAAACTTCTCGATCTTTCTCAAAGGCGAAAAAGTATGACGTGACGGCAACAAAGCTAAACAACAGGTACAAGTTTTTGCACCTGGTGTATACCTGTATACACGCGCGTATAGCTAAGACACCTGTTCTCAAAGTTTGGCAACCAAGAAGTAAACTTTTTCCTTAATTTATCTCACGCCAATCCGAACTTTCACAAGCTAGATGTATATCTGGAAAACTGGGATATGATTAGTTTCATCGAAACGATATTTCAGGAAGTTCACTCTCTCGTTCAACCATTGGATTCAATTACTTCATTTATAAATCATTGACAGAGCGCCCGGACCATTACGTACCAAAACGATAGATGCGGTAAGGACTTTTCTTTTTAGAAAACCGATAAGTTAAATGTACTTTAGTGGCTCGATTCGAGCAAAATCATGTACTGTAGGGTGGTACACATTTGAGCTCTATTTGTTTCCTTTTTCTTATCATCCAATTATCTACTTTGAAATTAAAAAAAATTACCGCGAAAGCTTCGAGTTTTCGCGTCAAAAAAAAATGTAAAGCTCGCTCAAGTTTCCCAAAAATTCAAATTTTCAGTGACGAATCGATTTTTATTTCATTCACTCCTCACCGATGAATTTTACGCTTTGTAATTTTTTAATTAAGCGCGCGAAAGCTCTAGCCGCCCAATGAATATTTGGTGGTCGCTCAAGAGCTTCGAAATTTCCCATTGTCGCGTTTTTTTCTCTTCTCACTCATAAATTGAACACTTTGTAAGATTGTCAAAACAATTAATCGTTTTTTTTTCTTTAGAAACGGATTTTTGAGTTTACCTCACAATTCTAACCTGCTAAAACGGGGGACCTACAATTTCGTTTACGGGCAAGAGCTTTGAAGAATTATTTTATGAGCACAAAGATTATAATCCTTGGGTTAGTAGTGCGAGGTAAATTTTAAAAATCTGTTTATAAGGAAACCGATTTATTGTTTTGAGAATTTTATAAATCGTCAAATTTATGAGTGAGAAGAGGAAAAAAATTGCGAAAATTGGAAACTTTGAAGCTCTTGAGCGACCACTAAATATTCATTGACCAGCTAGAGCTTTCGCGACATTAATTTAAAGATTATAAAGCGTAAAATTCGTGGGTGACAACTGAAAGGAAAAAAAATCGATTTTTTCAATAATAATTTGAATTTTTGGTAGGCTTGGGCGACCTCTAAATATTTATTTACCGCTCGCAGCTTTCGTGCTAATTTTTTTTTTTCTTTGAAGAAGGTAATTTGATGGCGAGAAGAAGGGGAAAAAATCGAGCTAAAATTTGTGCCACCCTGATGCACAGTCATGCCCCGCGATCTTACACACATGGAAAAGAAATTAACAAAATGTGCGTATGCGATCGAGACCAAACGGAGTTGGAAAGCACGCTTGGGGCGAAGGAAAAACAATGTGAAAAACCTTTAAAAACGTTAAAACGTGTAAAAAATGTGTAAAATATAAAAAAAAAGTAAAAAATAAATAAAAAATGTAATAAATGAAAAAAACAAAAAATGTCAACATTTTGTTTTAAGGGGATTTTGAAAAAATCGATTTTTTTTATTGCATTTTTTTGAAGTATAAGTATCTGAGAATATGTCCTAAAAATTTCAAGTCGATCCGAACAAAATTGACTGAGATATGAGCGTTGAAAGAGAAGAATCCGCGTTGAAAGAGCGTTGAAAGAGAAACTTTAAACGCATTTTTCTCAAAATGGCATTTCTGAAGTCGGTGACCAAGATTACTCGAACACTAATGAACCGATCTTCTTGAAATTTTGCAGGCTTATTTAATACATAAAAATGTAGTCTTTAATCGTTCGATTTTTTTTTTCGAAAAAAAAAATGGCCGTTTTATAGCCAAAAAACGGCCGCTTTTTTTCGTTAAAATCGAACCATTAACTTTGACTGTCCGCCATTTTGTGAAAAATCAATATATTTTTAAAAATCCTTCGATTAAAGACTAGTTTATACTTATATTTCACTAAATCCATGTGCATTTTTTTTTTCAGATGATCCACTTCGCCGCAATGTTGGTCACCGCTAACCGTGTATATAAAAACATTATTTCATTGACGGCCATTTGCCACTAAACAATGTAATATTTTTCAATAAAAAAATTACTGAAAGTTCTTCAAGATGTGTTCTTTAAGATGGTACATTGATCGATCAAAAACGTTTTGTAGTTTTCTTTTTAAAAAATCATGAAAAAGGCCTTTTTTGCGCTACAAGTGGGGGTAACACCTTAAGTAGTACGTAATTATTTTATCACTATAGTATGTCAAAATTTATCCATTTTCTAATTTGGTTGTTGAGCATTAAATAAAAAAACATGTAACACGGATTTCCTCTGCAAAGCATAGTCAAATTTATGCTCACTTCGAACAAAAGGTCGCTCTATACAGTAATGAGTTATTTACTTTCCACAAAATTACGTTCGATCATAATGAAACTCCACGTAACAAAATGTCCACCGTTTGTACTGGAGAGTTACCACAATACCGTGAGAAAAAGCACAATGAGGCGTAGTTAAATTTCGAACGTTCGTGCGGGCTCTCGAAAACTGCTGCAATATTACGAGGAACATGATTATGGAATTTAATAATTTTCTGTCGCCCCTTGGTGCCGCGGTTCTGCCCGACTCGGAAATTCAACATGAGTGTCAATCAGTCTGGATTGAACAACGAAAGTACGCACAATTCGAGCGTCAGAGAGTTCCAGAACGAAAGTTTTTTTTTTCTCATGTACTTAGAAACGAAGTAATTAAAAAAATTGCATTTTATAACGTCTCCCCTAGTTCCGAATCTGAAAATAAAATTTTCGTCGCATTAATATCGTTGGAAGATTTTTGCAATAATTGCGAAGTCTTGATGAGTCCACGCTTTTTTCAAAGCTACAAAGCAAAAATTAATGGGCATTGATTGTCCGAATCCGAAATATCACCGGTGTGATATTGATTGGTAGCACCTAATTTCTGTGTATCCCAAAAGAAAGCATTTTGTGGAGAAAAATTTAATGCATCTGCCATATCATTGGATGTTGTCGTAGATTAAACACACTTGTCATTGGAATTATATACTGCTTCATGTCATCCATTTCAGCATAACTCCATGCCATGACTTCCGCACATTTTTACCTAGCGAGTTATTACCGATATATTGGTATTATTGATCGCGGAGGGGGGGGGGGGGGCAAATGGATTTAAAAGAAATTGCAAGAAAGCGTAAATGGATTCAAACGAATTACATTTCTCTATAATAATACGTCTCATTTAATTGGCAATTTTAATACTGCAACGTAATAAATATTCGGCGGAGGAAGATGGTAAAATTTCAGAACAGGAACGAAAAAATGTTGTCACCATGTCAATGTGGAGCCCCCTTGAATTGTTTGCCTGAAAAAAGCCTGAAAATTACCAAACTGGGAACACACACTGAAAAAACAGTTTATTTATAGTAAAGAAATACATTCAGTTGGCATTTTTATTTAAATATTTATTAACTGTTACAAAATGTATTAGCCGTTGAGAAATATTCGTGTTCTCATGACAACATTTTATAACCATAGTATTTCTTTGAAAATGATGATTTATTTGATCACTTTCATTTCTCTTAACTCACACAAGGAAAAGTTGCGAGGTCGATCTCTCCGATTTCGATTAAAGGCATGCTTGTAGAATCGGTAAAAATAGGCGACACGTATTTCTTTATATCTGCGGAACCCGATTTTTAAGGGTTGACACGCACGCTCGAAAATTGAGGTGTTTTTCGTTTTTCGTCGATAACGTTTTAACGGTACGAGATATGAAAAAATTTCAAATTGCAACAATGTTTCTTTTTCGTGTACTACACATTGGATATGAGAACGATAACGATATCGACAAAAAAAGAAAAACACCCCGATTTTCGATGGTGCGTTTCACCCCATAAAAATCGGGTTCCGCAGATATAAAAAAATACATGTCCCCAATTTTTACCCGTTCTACAAGCATGCTAAATTTAATCGAAATTGGAGAGGTCGACCTCATCGAATAACGAGTTGAAATTGTCACATGATAATACAGTTCAATGGAGTAGAGATTTGTTCACAATTAATATATGTAGATTTGGGGCCGTTAACGAATAGTTGCCGCGACAATTCCGTGATCAATGCAAATGAACATGTCACAACAATTAACTGATGTTCATACAAAACGACTATCTCGGCCGCATTTGAGGCACGAGTTAAACAGTTGACGCGACAACTTCTCTATTTAACGCAAATAAGGATTTATTAACTATTAATGAATCTGTATCTAAGATGTTGGCCCAGTAGTTCTCTGAGATAAAAATCGTACACTTATTACGAAATGAATATTTCGTAATAATTAATAGATCTTCAGTTGAATCAAATATAGCCCTGTTAATAGTTAGCAAATAACGGTTAAAAATTCGACGACTTATCTCAAATAATGATTTGTTAATAGTTAACAAATCTGTACTTGAGATAAGTATCGTACATTTGTCAAGACCGATTACTTTGTTCGCTACCATGGCCGTTCGTCGCACAAGGTCGTTCGTGCGCAATTAACGATTTGCTTGTTTTTGTCGGACCTGCCAAATCTTTAGAAAACTTTCGAAAGTATACATAGAGAATATTAAATTATGCATTAGAGCAGGGGTGGCCAAGACGTCGACCGCGGGATCGGTCGACTGCCTATTTTCCATGAGAGTTGTTCCTTGCTCTACGACGTATTGATGCTACCATCTTTCTTGTCCTCCGATTAACGGACTTGCTACTTGTAGAGGACAAATCGTTGGACAACGATTTGTCCTCTACAAGTAGCAAGGAACAACTCGCATTTTCTATGAGCGTTGTTCCTTGTACACTTGCCCACTAGCACTATAGTGCTACATTGATTCAACTGCACCTTCATCTGCCGACAATCAATGAATGATTTTGTCCAAATATTCATTTGGTACACGAATCTTGATTTAAGCAAATATAAAATATCGTTCACTCAACTATCATTTACATGTCGAAGAACTTTTCCACTGATCGCATTGAATAAACGCATCAGTTATAGGAAACAAGTATTTATAGTATTTGCTCTTGGAATTAATTTGTAGCGTTGTACAAGAGATGGCGTAGGTAGTACAGTATTTCGTTGTTACCGACAGTAACGTATTCGTCGTGAAACAGTTATCATTGAATGTCTTTTTCTGTACATAACCTCTTTTTGAATGGTAAATAACAGCATTGTATAATTTATTGAATCCATCAACATTTGTGCCGAATAAAGTGTTTTTGAGGGGAGTTTTACTTCATTAGTTTAAGGCGGTCCTCTATTTTCTCGGGTCGAAAAAATCGATTTTTTTTTCATAAATCACATCTACAACATGTGTAGAAAATGTGTGCCAAAGGATTTTTCGATATTCGAAGTGGTTCACAAGTTACGGCCCTGGAACGGAGCAGGTATACGGAGCAGGTATACTTTCAAACGCGTTTTTCTCGAAACACCATTTTTCGAAACGGTGACCACGATATTTCAGAAACTACTGCACCGATCTTGTTCAAATTTATACAGCATCTTTAATATGTTACAAGCCAGCGATTGAACTAGGATTATCATGATTGCTTCGATAGTTTTTTTTGTACGAGCGAAAAACTTAAGAAAAAATGAGCAAAAAATAGAATGTAATTTTCAAAAGTGTATAAAAAAGTCAATTTTTGTAATTTAGAATTCACTCTAGTTCAATCGCTAGTCTTAAATATGAAGATTAAAATGCCGTTTGGTTTTTTGATTTCAGATAAGCAGAACAGCCGCAATCTTGGTCACCGTCAAGCACCTCTTTTACTTGATGTCTTCCTGTCGGCCACTATAACTTTTATTCTATTATATATTTTAACTTCAAAAAATGTGTAAAGCTTATTTAAATGATAATAAAGATTATGCAAAAACAATGAGATTGATTATGTCGATGCTTTGCCCGTAAAAAATTATTGAAAAAGCCGTAAAAAAACAGCCGAGAAACTAGAGGACCGCTTTAATATGAACAAAAGTGCTGCTGAAGCTCATAGTATTTTAGTGGAAGTGGTTTAAAGTTAAAGTGGTTTAAAGCTGGTGATTTCGACTTGGATGACAAGGAGCGACCTGGCCAGCCGAAAAATTTGAAGATTATGAGTTGCAGGCATTGGTCAATGAAGACTCATCTCAACCACTTCAAGAATTGTCTACATCATTGGAAGTTGACTTATCGACGGTAGGAAAACGTCTTAAAACTTTGGGCATAATCCATAAGGAAGGACATTGGGTCCCATATGAATTGAAACCAAGGGACATTGAGAGGCGTCTTTTGACATGTGAACTGCTGCTTCAACGGGAGGAAAGAAAAGGTTTTTGTATCGAATTTTTACTGGTAGTGAAAAATGGATCCATTACGACCATCCGAAGCGCAGAAAGTCATTGGTTAAGCCCGGCCAACCGTCAACATCAGTGGCAAAGCCAAATATCCATGGGTCTAAACTCCTGCTCTGTATTTGGTGGGATCAGAGGGGTGTGATTTATTATGAACTGCTGAAGCCGAATGAAACCATAACCGGGGATCGCTACCGACTGCACTTGATGCGCTTGAGCCTTGCATTGACAGAAAAACGGCCGGAATACTCCGAAAGACACGACAAAGTCATTTTGCTGCACGACAATACTCGTCCGCACGTCGCAAAACCGGTACAAACATATCTGGAAACACTTAAATGGGAAGTCCTACCCCAACCGCCGTATTCTCCAGATATCGCTCCTTCTGATTACCATTTCTTTCGTCCGATGCCTCATAGCATGTCTGAGCAGAAGTTCACTTCATACGAAGATTGTCAATAACGGGTCGATTCTGCATCTAAAGACGAGGCGTTCTTCCGACACGGTATTCGTACCCTGCCCGAAAGGTGGTCAGCAGTAGTAGAAAGCGATGAACAATACTTTCATTAAGGGGAGGGTAGGGGTTTCAGCGTGAAAAAAAAACACTTTTTTGCGAATTTTTTTCATCTATATGGATAGAGTAAATTTATTGAAACCTTTTGTACATTGTTAAGTCTAATTTCAAGAACGTTTCGTGAAATTTGTACGCAAAAATATCCACAAACAAGCCGGTGACAAAGCTTTCCCAAGAACGCCATTGGAAAAACACGATTTGCGGTGTTCACTGTATCTCAGCTAGAAATTATCTGAAATCAAGTACCATCAAATTTTAGTCAAAGTATCATAAAATCCTCCCTCCAACGGTCTTTGACAATTTTTTTTTCACTTCTAAATTTTTGGTGGTCATGTAAAGTGAAAAGTGCTATTTTTCACGAAAAATTCCGCCATTTTGGGGGTCGAAAACCCCCTCAATGGAAAAAAAATCTCAAACTAACCGTTGGGGGGAGATATTTTATATGTAGAAAGTGTGTACCAAGTTTGAAATAAATCGGTCGTGTAGTTTTCAAATGGCAGTGAACACGGACTTTGAAAAAGTGGTTTCGAGAAAAACGCGTTTGAAGTTTAGAGAAGTCGGAGCTACAGTGTTAGAGGAGCGGGACTAAATAGTCAATAACTTCGAGAGTGTTGCTCTGATTGCCTTGAAATTTTGGGATTATATTCTTGAAATGTTTAACTATAAGAAAAGACAAACAAAAAAAAATCGATTTTTCAAAAGTGCAAGCCCCTACCCTCCCCTTAATGCATGTTATTTTCATTTAAAATAATTTTTTTTTTTTCATAAAATAAAACGCTACGCATTCATTCCAAGTCCTAATATATTAATACGAGGCATTGGGTTAAACCAGCTGTATATCTATTGGCTGTTAAGAACGGGTATGTTCCATTAAGGGGTTACCCCCGCTTGCGGTTTTGAAAAAATCGATTTTTTTTATTGCATTTTTTTTTAAGTATAAGTATCTGAGAATATGTCCTGAAAATTTCAAGTCGATCCGAACAAAATTGACTGAGATATGAGCGTTGAAAGAGAAGAATCCGCGTTGAAAGAGAAACTTTAAACCCGTTTTTCTCAAAATGGCATTTCTGAAGTCGGTGACGAATATTACTCGAACATTAATGAACCGATCTTCTTGAAATTTTGCAGGCTTATTCAATACATAAAAATGTAGTCTTTAATCGTTCGATTTTTTTTTCGAGAAAAAAAATGGTCGTTTTATAGCCAAAAAACGGCCGTTTTTTTTCGTTAAAATCGAACCATTAACTTTGACTGTCCGCCATTTTGTGAAAAATGAATATTTTTTTAAATCCTTCGATTAAAGACTAGTTTATACTTATATTTGACTAAATGCATCCGCATTTTTTTTTTCAGATGATCCACTTCGCCGCAATGTTGGTCACCGCAAACCGTGTATATAAAAACATTATTTCATTGACGGCCATTTGCCACTAAACAATGTAATATTTTTCAATAAAAAAATTACTGAAAGTTCTTCAAGATGTGTTCTTTAAGATGGTATATTGATCGATAAAAAGAGTTTCGTAGTTTTCTTTAAAAAAATTCATGAAAAAGGCCTTTTTTGCGCTACAAGTGGGGGTAACGCTTTAAACTACCCATTTCTTAACTGTAACCAAATCTTTATTTGTGACAATCCAGAGGCTCAAATTAATGATTCATTAACTGTGAGAAGATATTTATTTCGCCATATCCAACTTTACCTTTTGTTAATAGTTAACAAATCCTGGTACATGTAAATATATTGTTTTCTCAGTGCACCATTCTCATTGATTTCACTTTCTCAATAAGGCTCCTGCAATCCCGAGAGGAGTTCGAATACCGACGGTTGGGAGTGAGGAGACGCGATCAAGGGGATGGCTGTTCGGTTTTCCCCTCTGCCCTGTTCCTAGAATTAATGCACCGAAAACACGCCACGTCGTGTTTCAAAGGCATAACGGCCAGTTGTCAAAACGTGAAACTACCGAGTATCTATGGCTGTCCACGTATAGTATGGGTACCAGAGAAGCAGGAGTTTCGTTGAAAGCAGAAGAAACTCCGAATTCGACTATATATGTGAGTGTACACAGACACACACCTCCACGATGTTTTTATCGAAAATGGACAACCGAAAGTTCACCAGCTTGTAAAATCTGTGCACCAGAAAAAGATGCACCGAATTGTACATAACTACTCCAGGTTGTCGACTGCATGCATGGCATACGTTTTTATCCATATTAAAAAAATAACAAAAGGTTTCTCATTGAAAAGCAAAATTCGTGGCATTGATCCTTCGTCGATAGGAGCATATGCGTCGTTTAAACTAATTAATTATTTATTGAAAAAAATGGTATGTTAGGTTATTTTGAGAATCATTGATTGCATCATACTATAACAAATCCTCGGGATGAAATTATTAATATTAATTTATAATATAGATAACAATATTAATATAGTTTAATATTTTAGTGTGTCATATTAACATTTCCTTATTAATATTATAATATAACATTTATATTACAATATAATATTAATATTTTATAATATAATATGAAAATTATAATATCATATAATATGACGATTAAATTAAATCATTGCTAATAATATAAACATTATTAAATATTTTAGCGTTTACCACCTGTAAATGAACAATTTCGTTGATCAAACTGATTTTTTTCCTCTGTCCCTATCTAGTTCGATCCATCTTTTCACATTCTTACGGATCAGTCAAATATATTCAATAATTCCGAGATTACGAGAGACTTTTCACGGTGCCTGACACCCCACAAAGGATACAACGCCGTGAACTCGAACGCTTTGTAACGGCGCCTATTTTTTTTTCCTTCTATTGCCTTCATCCGAACGATTGTGAATTTTCGCCACGTGCTCGACAATAAAGATTGAGAATTCCATGGGGGCGACAACTGTGAGATCGAGGGGGTGGGAGACTCTATAACGACACGGGAAGCAAAAGGGTTCTGCACACACATATACATCAATACCCCTGCGTTTCACAGCAAGTCGATTGCGAGGATTTCTAGTATTCTCTTCGCGGCTGGGCGCATCGCCAATGTATTCGCGACAATATACTGTAGTTATAAAAAAAAGGATAAAAGAAGAGTCGCATGTAGGATAGAAAATACGTGAACTCTACTGCAATAGCTCGCAGTGACTTATCAGTGTGGGCGCAGAGGTAAAGTATATATATATATATATATATATATATATATATATATATATATATATATATATATATATATATATATATATATATATATAATATTTAGACGCATAAGTATAGTGTTCGAACTACGAGGACGTGGATGCTGAGGCTAAGGCCGCTTGCGTGTTCAGCTTATGAAAGTAGAATTTCGATTCACCAAGACCTATCCAGACGGAAATTCGTACGCGCTCTCTTTGCGGTGAAGTCGTGCGTTCTGTATAGCTTTTTTCCGCCAAACGAGCTACTTCACTTCCGCGTGTCCTGACTCTTACATTGATTCCTTCCCAAGGCTTCCTCTATTTATATATATACATGTATATATATGGGGCATTCCACGCCATTTCACCTAGCCCGGGACCCCGACGATTTTTGGTTTTCCTGATTTTTTATTGTAAAATTGTGCCCCATGAGAGGAATATCCACACCAATTTTTTAGACTTTTATCTCTTATCTTTTAGAATTTAGAATTTTCCAAAAAAGTTTATTCCGGAAGTTTTGGAAACGTTTAACTGCTGCTAACTCCTGAACTAATTGAGATATAGACAAATGTCACTATATATATTTTTTTCCATTTTGAATCATACTTTCGTTAAAAAAATATGAAGAGATTACCAATTATCAATGTCAACATTTATTTGGCTTCCACAATGAAAACTATTGTTTAAAAAGATGAATGCCTTTTTAAAATTTTTTCCATAAAATTCTCTAAAATAGAGTAACCCATTCTATGATTTTTAAGACTAGTCTCATCGTGGGCCCATTTGTCCTTCTGTTTTCTTCGAATTAATCATATTTTTTTAGAAGCTTTTTATCTTTCCAATCTCCAATAATGCTATTAATTATTTTGTGATTTTCAATTCGGCTTCGACAGGCCTGAAACGGTTTATTATTTATTTGTGCGGAATTTAACGAAAAAAAAAAGATTTTTAATAAAAAATTATTTTTCTCGTTAAATTCAGCACAAATAAAAATCAAACGGTTTCAGGCCTGCCGAAACCGAATTGAAAATTACAAAATCATTAATACCATTATTGGAGATTAAACTGATAGAAATCTTTAAAAAAAATATGATTCATTCGAAAAAAAGTAGAAGGAAAAATGGACCCACGATGAGACTAGTCTTAAAAATCATAGAATGGGTCACTCTTCTTTAGAGAATTCAAAGAAAATTAAAAAAGGCAATCATCATTTAAAAAATAGTTTTAGCTTCAAAAGCAAAAAAAAAACATTGACATTGATAATTGATCATTTTTCCATTTTTTTTAAATCAAAAACCCAAACAAAATCTATAAATTGGTGTGCATATTCCTTTCGTGGCATACAATTTTACAAAAAAGATCAGGAAAACTAAAAATGGTCGGGGTCACGGACTAGGTGAAATGGTGTGGAATGTTCCACATATATATGTATATATATATATGGGGTAATCCAATTCAACTCAGACAACTATTTCCCTCACCATCGTTGATAATCGATTTCCATAGTGGAAATCCTCATCCCTGGTGTCAAAAACACACCTACTTCTTCCAAAAATTTCCCCCATATCTTGCTCCTCTGCCGCTGCAAAAGATAGAAAAGTCTACGTGCCCCGTTTTTGAAATTCTGAAAAAATCAAATACATTAGAGTCTTGTTTTGTGCATTTTTCACCACAGCTCAACTTGTGTAATTTCACTATTTTTTCGTTACGAAATTTCGACTTTTAGGATGATTATTCAACAGTTTGGAAGTCAAACGAGTGCTTTGTCGGTCTTGCGGATAAAAACTTCCCCAATGATGAAAAAAATGTGTTTTCCAAATAGGAACAATATTACATATTTATAATGCCCGGGGAAGAATTGGAATCAGCTCAAAAAAAGAATCGGAGCCGTGTTTGTTTAGGTAAATTTAAATTACCAGTGAATTGGGGGGAAATTGGGGGGGGGGGGGACAAAAAGAACAAAAAAACGTAAATACAGCTAAAATATTCAATATATATATGAAACAAGTAAACGCTACAATTAAACTTTTATAATGGAAGTAATAGAATTTGATTTTAGAGGATACGGGTAGCGTGTTGTGAAGGAGAGACCCTTCCCACTTGCTCAGTGGTACGGGCAATTCCTTTCTACTTTTACAGCAGTCAGGAGGAAGTGGGAGGAGGATGGTTCGCGCCACCTGTTCGGCGGACGAAAAGAGTGTAGGCTTTTGCCACTTGTTTAGCGGTTAAGCGAGCAGAGTCCTCGTTCACTTATTCAGCGATTGAAACTGTCTTTTCGGGCCTCGCGCTCCGTCTTAGGGGGCATCCATTAATTACGTGAGGTGATTTTGGCGATTTTTCGTCCCCCCCCCCCTCTCCCCCTGGTGAGATGTGAGATTTTGCTCGACCCCCTCCCCCCTCCCCTAATCTCACATGATATTTTTCAAAATGCATACGTTCACGGAAAATAAATTGTAGTAGAAGTAACTGCGGTTGTAGTACCATTTACTCCACCATGTAAAGTAGTAGGGAGACTCTCCCTACGTGATAAAAATTATGTGATTACTAAAATTACTAAAATTACGTAATATTTGCCGAAGCCCCCCTCTCCCCGACGTGAGATTGGGTGAGATTTCTCTCGACCCCCCCCCCCCCCTAAACGCCTCACGTAATTAATGGACGCCCCCTTATATACTCGGCCGGAGTGGTGATCGGTCGCACCAAGAAGACTATAGAGAAGTAGTCCAATCTTCGTATGGAGAGACGGTATAAGAAACGTCCGAAAATTCGTCCTGAAACATGGTGTTAAGGGGCCAGTCCACTCTGAACATTTCAAAAAATCGAAAGCAAGCAAGACTTGAAGAAGTCGACGATGATGAGCGATCAGAAGGGATTTTGTACGGTGTAGCAATTGCCGATTGAGTTTAGGTAAGAGTTTTTCATAGTATAAACTTCAAACGCGTTTTCTTCGAAACAACCTTCTCAAAATCTAGCTCCATCGTATCTCTAAAACTAATAAACCGATTCTCTTGAAATTTGAACCACATATTGTAAACATGATTCGCAACAAGATGACCCTCGATGGTTTTACATTTTTATTTTACTCTTTTTTGCGAAAAAAAAACACGTTTTTAAAAAACTTTTTTTGTTTCATCTGCAATTTTTTTATTTTTTGATAAAACTTTATATCCGAGGGTCATTTTGTAGCTGGTGTCATACTGAATCTAATGAACTTGGATTTTTTTTCTTTCAGACAAGCCGTTGCCGAGTTGTGATGGAGCTACCTAGCCCACCTATTTTTGGGGCGTTACCTTAAACTATAGTTTTTGTACTTAAAAATGAATAAAAATGATTACATTTTTTTTATGTACTTCAAGACTTTATTTATCAAGCCCAACAACTTTTACATTCATATATTTTATATAATACTCAAAAAATGTCGAAAATAGCCTTTTTCGTGGCTCCAAAGTGGACTGCCTCCTTAAATACGGCCTGCAGGCGTCGTTCGTGTCGTTCGTGCACCAAAAATATAGTAATACAGTCAGTGCGCAGGGTGACACTGACTCTTATGGCGGCTAATTGTTGACGCTTGTCAAAAAAACAACTATCGTGCCCCGAAATTGTTTATTTGCGACGAAGAAGTATTTACCGAAAAAAGGCATAAATCATTTGAATTAAAAACAAATATTTCAGTTTAAAAAACCAGCACCTCGCGCAGTTCTCTACAGTGTTTGGATATTGTGCGTAAAATTAAGCTTAACGAACACATCTTAGTATTAGTTAGATTATAGACTTTGGGCTGTTGTTATCAGCATCTTTGAGTCTTGGTATTATTTGAATAAATATATAATGTAAGGTGACGGCTTTAGGTAGCGGTGAGTCTTATGATGCTGCGGCTGATGGTAGCTACTGCGTAGCGAATCTCTGTGTTGTTACTGTCGCTGCGGGTGGTGCGATAACTTATGCATAAGATATGTCCGGTGTGACTTCCGTGTGTATCGCTTCAATTATTTCGATGAGTTGTCGCTGTCTAATGTCTTTCTCACTTTTTGAACGTTTGTAGATGAACTTGTAGTATAGCCATCACTTATAGTTCGCTGGGTGGTCTGATGAGTTAATTAAGGGAGACTTTGTCCTTGGAGTGCCATATTTCAGGTGTTTACATTTTATTTTTTTTAAAGAAAACGAGTAAAGCTTTTTGAGTGCGGTTTTTTTCTTGCTTTTATTCATGATATACAAAACGTTAAAAAAAAATTTTTTTGAAAAAAAAAACCAAAATGGCGGCCGTTGCAGCTCCGCGAAAACAGGTCCTCAAATCGCGGGAGGTAAACGGCTAACATCACTGCCCCCTCTTTGTTGATCTGACACACGAATTCAAAGCATATTATCAATCTGTGACCCTTTGGTCATGGAATGACGGATGGGTTTTTCGTTTAGTACAAATTTCGGAAATTAGCGGCAATTTAAAAAAAAATCGAATTTTCGCGTTTTTTTTCGCATAAAAAGATGAATAATAAATGCAAAAATGTATCTATCGAAAAAACGATCCGTCATTCCGTGAAGACATATTTTCTGAGTATGCTCTCCAAATTTCAGGCCGATATGTTAATTACAGCGGTCAAGAGAATGTCAGCCATTTTTAAAGATGTGTTTCCGAGAAAAACGCGTTTAAAGTTTTGTAATGTGTTTACACAAATGTGTTTATAATTACCGCTAATCGGCAATGCCTGGCCCATAGAGGCATCCCTCCTCTTCTTCTAGCTGCTCATGTTGAGCCGCTAACATCTCCCGCTGCATTCCAAGGGCAAAGTCTCCCTTAAAGTGCATTTACCGGGTTCGTGTGAAGCACTACACTTGACGCAGTGGTATATGAGGTTGCAATTTACACTCGCATGTCCCAGTCTCTATTTTCTACACACTTTACACATTATAATCTCGGTCACCTGACCACATTTGAATGGAATTTATGTTTACGTCGGATATAAATTGTTATGGCATTTTTTAGATGTTTCTTTCGTAATTAGGTGGAAAATTGATCTACGACTCAAATCTATAAACATCTTAAGGCACTATTACAGCTGAACGAGATTTATTTATAAAATGAATTAAGGTTAAGAAAATTAGAATTGTCAGCTTAACAACAACAGCTGATAACAACGCATGCGCAAAACATAAGTTCAAATAAATTTAATTTTACGCGCAATATAATAAAACTCCATGGCAATTCGCGAGGTACTGCTTTCCATTCTCACCTCGTGAAGTTTCATTATCACTGGAATTATTATTTTTTAATTGAAATGATTTGTTATGCCTTTCATCGGGAAATGCGTTTGATTATTGATTACATTTGTTATAAGAATCTTGACAACGCAAATAAAAATAGTCATAGTTCCTAAAAGCTATTAACGTTAATGTGTTTATTGGTGGTTGATGGTTTTTTGTAACTATCCAAAAATGCATTATACAAATTATTTACAAAGTCATAATACATTTTTCGTTATTAAACAAACATTTTAGAACTTAGTAAAAAAATGTCATACCAATTATTGCATTAAACTAATTAGACGAACTAGATCGCGAACAAACAATCTTAGTGCACGAAAGGTGTTTTTTGACAAGCGTCAACAATTAGCCGCCATGATATTCAGTTTCACCCTGTGCACTGGCTGTATTACTATATTTTTGATACACCAAGGACACGAACGACGCATACAGGCCATATTTAACACCACGCTCTGGGGTCAAATTTACGGACGTTTCTTATACCGTCGCACCACACGAAGATTGGACTCCTTCCCTATAGTCTCCTTGATACGGAGATTGAAATCCTTCCCTATAGTCTCCCTGGGTCGCGCTGCCGAGATTCCGTCTCGGGACACGGAGCGCGAGAGCCCTGTGGGGATACAAAGTTTCGCGGATTCCCGCTCGCGGCGTAAGTGTCGCGAGATGCGGCGCTAGTGGCGCGACGTGCGGCGCTAGTGTCACGGAGCGCACGAAACCCCCTTGCATAACAGGGCGATGTCGACGCTCGGGCTCCTAGGCTTAACCTCACAGATTATTTTGACAGGTCAGTATACGGGAAGTATCCGACGTACGGTATGGTATGCTCCATTTATACGGTACGTGTAAATGGAGCAAATCATTTTGGTAAATAGTATGAGGTGCACTTAATATCTAAGCGACGTAATTGCATTTGGTTTTCCTCTGGGTATGGGTAAATTTTGCATGCGCCAAAATGACGTACAAGAAGATAATACAGCATAGCATAGCAAAAATAGGATTTGGGGGAATTATAGACGAATTCAGTATGGCATACATCTCATCCGAATTGAATTCCATCTGAAACGATATTTTTGAAGTTTTTTTTTACTTGCTAGATCGAAAAATCAAAACCAAGAAAACGTAAATATCGAAAGCACAATTTGAGCTTTGGTGAACGATACACACAACAGGTCTGAAGCGTATCAATATTTTTTCAGAATAAAAAAAAACGGAGGGAAAAAATTTGAAAAATAGGTGAATTTGACACCAGGACTGAGGTTGTCTACTATAAAAATCTATAATCATCGATGAGGGATATATTGTCTACGTTGAGTTGGAATACCTCATATATATAGAGAGAATACCCCATATATATATATATATATATATATATATATATATATATATATATATATATATATAATATATATAAAAAGATATTGTCATGTGAAACGCTCGGAAAATTTACTGCCATGTTTCCACACCAAATAATAACAATTGTTCCAACAAGCCATTTATTCTGTCCTATCGTATATATTTAGATTCGCTGTACCGTACTAGTTCTTGCCATGCATTTCCTATACAAAAATCAAGGCGTAACGCTCGTGACTGTCAAAGACTCGACAGATTCTCCAAAACAATTACATTCTTAAGATGCCATAAGAATGGGTCATCATGTCGATTGGAACACTTTATTTTCTAGCCAGTATGCATAATTGTTTTCGTTTGTAAAAACTCAATATTTTACATTTTATCCGCTGCGTTTTCATGCAATTGCGCTTTGGCAAGTATTCCCTAGACTGTTGGATCTCTTGAAATGTTATCGACAGCACCATGATTCAATTCGTGTAGTTGCACATGGCAAGTGAATGTACGGTGCTATAGGTAAGTAAATTTCCCACAGGAAATCATTGACAGTCCTGAACTCGCGGAACGCGAAGGTAAAATATACGGATAATCGAGGATATTGTGAAACGTCACTTAATCGTAGTTAAGTAAAAATTCTATTCCAGCAGAAACGGAAATTATCCCGGTTGGAGTCGGGAAAGAGGCGAATTTCGGGCATTTTCAATGGACGCTCAGTTGATGGAATGGAAATTCCGTTTAGTGGTATTTGTCCTCCACATCTTGGAGTATCTTTACAATTTTTTAACAAGATTTTGTAACAAAATGGTGGTTCTGGAGGTGGATGAAGCGAATCATCTTTGCCTGTGTTCTCTGGCTGGGTAGAGTTTTTCTTTTTTTTTACCTGAAACGGAAATCCTAAATGATTCGAGTTTTAGGTAAGATTTACCTTCGAAGTACGTAGAGGAATCGAAAAATATCATTTTTTGATAAAATGGTGAATGCTTTTAAAATATGGTTTTCGGTGAAAAAATTGCCGAAAATAATTGTTTTCGAAAAAAGTTATTAACCCATAAAAAACCAAGAATCCAAGGTTGCAAAAAGAGTGTCAGGTCAATTGATGACGAATTGGTGGTGTGACGTTGCCGGTCCCAGGACACTGTCACACATAGGTGGTTTCTTTCATCCAGCTCCAGCACTGCCATTTTCTTCCAAAATCTTGTGAGAAAAATTGTAAAGATACTCGAAGATATGTCGAATAAACGCCACGGAACGGAATTTTCATTCAATCAACTGGGTATCCACGAAAAATTGTCAAAAGTCACCTTTTTCCGGGCTTGAGGCTAGTAATCCCCAGAAATATTCCGGTCGACTCACCGAACAAAAAGGTCCTCTTCGAAATCTATATTTTTCATAATTTGAATACTATCCTTTTGGCAGAGTGCGGGAAAAAATTGCGACTGAGCTCGGTCGTTTATTTTCCATTTTTCCATCGGCAATCGATTTCAGGGATGATCGTAAATGCAAACGGAACCGCCGGTGAATGCGCTGAATAATACGAAGTACGAGAAGAGGCCGCGAGCCCGCAAATGACAGCAAGGTAACGATTGCGGAAGATAAGAAGAAGCAGAAAGCTAAAATCAATCACGAGCGTTTGTGGATCTTACCATTACGAGAGTGGATAAGGGAGCAACGAGGTAAAAGTGAGAAAAGACAGGAAACGCGATAAGTAGCGACGCCGGATGGAAGAAAGGAGAGGGAGAATTGGCTGATTGGGAGGAGTCAAAGGAACTTTTCTGACGGCGCGGCAGTGACGGTGATTGTCCGCTTCCTTTGTCACTAATTGGAATCGCCAAGTGTAATAACGAGCAAAGAGGAAAAGCAAAGACTTCCACTCAGCCGTGTTCCCGTGTACCTTCAATTGATCCGAGGATTCCGCCACCAAACGTCATCTCGTCTCGCTTTGAAACTTCTCTATAAACTTATGCGTAATATCGTTTCTCTTTCGTACGTCTCTATAAATCTTCAAAATGTGCGGCATTACTTGAGGAGCTGGCGAACAAAGTCGGTCTTGTCTATTAATTACTTTTTTTTGCAGAAGAAGTCAAAAACCAATGTAAACAAATAGAAACGAGGTGGAATTTTTGAGCTTTAATACAGGATGTCCCAAAATGACCTGACGTTTTAAATTGCGTGCCATTTCTTTGTAGCAAACATAGAGTACTAATCTTTGACAACGAGCATCAGGAAGTATTGAGGTTTAGTTATGGAGAATTTCACGATCGAGCACCGCATAGAAATTGCGAAAAGTCACTACAAAAATGGCGAAAGTTTTGCAGAGACGGTTCGAAAAGTCCGCACGACTTTTGGTCATCACAACGCACCATCTCGCAATACTGTGGTGAATTTTGACGTAAGATCTGCATATGCATGTTTACAAGATCCAGTTGACACAAGAACTGCTAGCAGAATAGCTGCAGTTCTTGCACTTCAATTTATCGGATATTTTGTTCCACACATAACCTCCACGCTTGTGCCTTATATTTAAAAAAAATATATTCCGTTACATCCTAGCGAATGTCCGTTCTCTCATCTTGGTTTCTTATCTCGGTTATTCCCAATATCCTCATTTTCCGTCATAAGCGTATTAAATGTATAAATCTAAGAAGAGACGCGTAACAGCATTAAACGGAACTTGCGTACGTTCCGTGAGCATATTCATGAAATCACAGCGATATATACACGATAGCAGCACCGCCACAGTCATTGACTTTTCCTATCACATTCGCTTTCAACAAGAACACGATCTCAGGCAAATATTCCACGAAAAGCCGCAGCTCAAAAAATCAAACAGGCACTCACTCCAAAAACTTTACGCTAGCCATCCGCATGGAAACAAAGAGAAGTCTGCACGATTCGACCCGGTAACCAGAGCAGAGTATGAAAACATCCGGGCCGTCCGAATCAAACGATTGCCGCGCTATCGCGAACGACTTATCGCGAATTTCGGCCTCGCATCTCATACACGTTCCGTTAACAAAGCGAAATTGCCCCTTCCATGAGTGCCATTATTTGTAAGAAGAGAAACGAAAGATTGTCTCCCACTCGCTCGAAAAATTCGCATTCGAACCAAGAAGGGTCAGTGTGCAAAAGATCGAAGCAGTCTCCCCCCGTCAACTACCATCGACTCAAGTTCTTCTATCAAGTCTCAATCCCAGTCTTCCGACAATCTTCAACAAATTCAGAGCTCAGTCTTCCGTCAACCAACATCGAATCAACTTCTTCTATCAAGTCTCAATTCAGAAACCAAACAAATATCTCCAATTAACCTTCATACTCAATAACTGAATATCAGTCTCAATTCATCGACCCTGCACGCCGTTCATATTTATATCCACGCGTAATGCCCGTCGTAGTGAACACGTCGATTATACACAAGACCAGCGTAAAATCCTGCAAGCGCCTTACCAGCGATTGTCCCAGCGAGCGCACCAGGCCAAGAGCGAAGGCCCTTGTAACGCGAGCGTCAACAAACATCTACGCCAGCGAGTGACCGAGCGACCGAGCGTCAAACACAACTATGTAAGCTAACATTACCTTTTCTTTTTGTATCATTCATCGTAGGCCTGTTACATCCTAGCGAATGTGCCTTCTCTCGGTTATTCCCAATATCCTCATTTGCCGTCATAAGCGTATTAAATGTATAAATCTAAGAATAAGATGCGTAACAACATTAAACGGAACTTGCGTACGTTCCGCGAGCATATTTTTCGTTTATTTTATTCAGTCGGTCCGCCTCGTGTTATAACCTCGCATTTCTTCCAGGCGTAAATATCAAACGCCCAGAAAGAAATACGAGGCACCACTCGATCGAGACGAGAAGACTTTGCCTCTAGCCTAAATAAGTTCCGGCCGATAATCATTTAGCATGGTGCCGACAGGAAACGAGAACTCACCGACACTCGATCTCTTCGCGCACCCGATATAATCTTTAACATAACACAGATCATGCGCATGCTTAGGTCTCAGATACCGAACTCTATATCCCATGCGCTTTTTCGCCGAAACACGGGACAAAGGTCTCCTACCTTCCATGCGTGCAAATTCTATATAAGGAATGATCGAGATCGATTCTGCGAATCATGAATATCGCGACCAATCACGCTAAACCTTAAAGTTCCTTTTCCCACTATCGAACCCCTCCTAATTTTCATATCAAGAAAGACTTCCTTCCTGAAGTCAGTCTTCCAACAACTACCATCGACTCAAGTTCTTCTATCAAGTCTAAATCTTAGTTTGCCAACAATTTCCATCGCGTTCAGATCAAGTCTCAATCCAAGTCTCCCGACAGTCTTCGTCAAATTCAGATCTCAGTCTCGCAAAATCTTCCATCAAATTAACTTCACTTCTTAATCTTGTTCTGACAGAATTCGAAGTGTAGAACCGGTATCATAGAGTTTCGAATATTATACATCTTCGGGTTTCGACCGAAGTGTCGTATAAACGTTTAGTCGACTCTCGCGGCCTCGAGTCCATAAAATAGTTCAAGTGCTGTTTACTACGCGCATATACAAAAACACTCTCAGCGCCCCAAAAGTCTGGTGCTGGTGACCGCTTTCCGAACGCTAAGCGTGGCGTCCGTCAACGAGGCCCTTATCTGCGAGCGACAACCGATACTCTTGCGAGCGAGCGTATCTACACACCGATACACTCGCAAACACAGCGACCACTGTAAGCAACACATTTCATTTTATGTTAATCCGATTGTTCCCCTGACTTCATAGTTATTTTCATTGTCATTTTTCTGTATAAGCAACTTTATTCATCCGATCACTTATTTGTAATAAACCTTTAGTTAAGTTTGTACAAATTCGTCGGATTATTTCTCAATACCAAATCACTGCATGACTTCTTAATTTTTAACTCATTCCAAGCACTACCCCTTTTTTACCCTCATCCCGAATCAAAAAATATATGCCCACGTCCCTTCCCGACGTGACAGGCCTGATCGCTTCAAACCGTCTAGTAATCTTATAATAAATAACATAGTGTCAATCTTACACCAAGTCTGTCGAATTATCCCTCAACACCGAAATATCGTGTCAATTCCTTAATTCTACGTTTTCCCACGCACTATCCCTTTTCACCACCACCCCGTGCTATTGCGCTAGGCGTAGGCAACAAAGAGGGAAACGAAAATATTATGCTCTCATCCCTTCCGGATGTGACAATTCCTACTTTATAAATAAATAATACGTTTTATTAATAAATAAAAATGTCAGGTCATTTTGAGACACCCTTCACATAAATTCTCTGTCAAAGTGTAAGCCTGGACATGGCTTTGGTTTAATAAAAAACCTTACCACCATTTGTTTATTTTCATTTTTATTTTGGACAACTCCGCTTTTGAATGAAAATCTTATGGACATATCCGCTTATGAAATGAAACAGATTCTTTAAATTGAATATAAATTCGTTTTTTATTATCAATTTAATAATCCTACACAAACCGTTTCGATTGAAAATGAAAATGTAATATATTTTTCAACCAGTTACCCATGGACAAGTGCGTTTCTGCTTGAAAATGCAGTTATTACCAAATGTTAAGGTGATTAGAGCCGGATTAGATGCAAAATATTTCGGGAGCTGATGAAAGTGTGCTTGGAGAACACGAAAAAACTGCCACAGTGTAGACAAGTCCGGTTATATTCGCCAGCTCCTCATTTACGATATCAGAACCTGTTATTGGTTCATAACGACGTAACGAAACCGGAAGCCACGGGTCCTATTTTCATGGACGTCGAGCCACTAGCATGATGCTTTTATTTTCGTTGTCGATTTTTTAATGTACTTACCTCCATAACTTCAGATTATGGACGCAGGTTGAATTTTGCCTTGCGCCTTGTGTTCGTTCATCTCGACCGAGCTTTTTTGTTCACTTTATTATTGTCCACAATCTTTTTCATTCGCGCTATGCTATCGTCTCGCTCCATCGTCTCCCGTATTTCCTTTTTTTTTCCGTTTCACATCTTCTCTCTTTTTGTCATTCCCATTCGGGTACGTTTCTCGGTAGCTTGACATTTTTTCGTATTACCTCCTTGCTCACGTATTGTTTGTTTATGAAATTATCCACGACCCAATTGGCTCGACTGGATGGCGGGCTCGGGCTGCATGTGGCGTGGTGAACATACTCGCGTCGCGCGGTGCAATCCACCGGAGGCGGAAACCAACTTCGGGCAAACGAGAGACAGAAAGAGGAAGAGAGAGAGAGAGAGAGAGAGAGAGAGAGAGAGAGAGAGAGAGAGAGAGAGAGAGCAGAACTGTACTCTGCTCTTCGGGATCGAAAGAGAAGGCGACCACCCTGAAGGAATGAGAGAGACAAGGGGGAGAGCAACCCCTGGATAACATGGATATGGATCAAGAAAGAGGGAGCGAGGGAGAGAGAGAGCCGATAACTTCCGATGAAAGGTCACGGAAAATGAAACGAGGGAGGAGTATTCGCATTTCCGATTTTCAATGCAGAATCAATTATCGGACCTCTGTATAGCTCGCCCCAACATATACGTTACGTGAAGACAATTCCTGATACATTTGTGATATCTGAGGGTGGTAGGCATCTATTGTTAAAGTTGCAAACAGCCCAGAATGCAACACAATGCGTTTTATTCCACCCTGCCGACATTCTGGAGTAAAATCTATACACAAATAGATGGATAATTAACGGGTTACACGTAGCTCGGTAGCCGGAACAAAAGGAATTCTCGTAAATTTTTTCGGGAAAAGTGATCTCAGTTTTTCAATTTTTTTTCACAATGAAAAGTATGGTTTTAAGTATCTCTTACAATTTTTGTGTTGAAAAATATTTATAAATGTCGTAGATAAAATGGTTTGTGCAGAGCGCTGTTTGAAAAACGTCCTCCGCTGAGACCACCGCTGCTCGAAAACAAATCATCCGAAATTGAAAAATCGACCACATTTGCTTTCTGCACAAAATGATCTGGTGCTTGGAGGAAGGACTTAATAAAATATTCATTTTTTGAACGAATGGCCGCAGTCCACAATGAAAGTATTGCTTTTTTGTGAAAAAACGCTCTATCTTCGTTGATAAAAAAAATGTCTTCATTGAAGCATTGCTTTTTAATATTTAAAAGACGCTTGTAGAATTTGAAGTTGATCAGTGCGGTGATTTTGGAGATATCGTGGTTGATATTAAAGAAGTAATTTTGAGAAGAACGCGTTTGAAGAAACCTACCTACAAACGCCGGTAACTCTGTCAATTTTGAACGGAGCGACTTCGCATTTATAGAAAATATTTTCAAAATGTTATCGAGAATCGGTAGAAAACCAAAAATCGATATTTTCAAAAATGTCAGGTATGTGTGAGCCCTTCAAACTTTCATTTTGATTCTGTGTATTTCCTCAAGTACATCGTTTTAGTACGGTGAGAGAATTGTATGGTGTTCTCTACTATATTTTAACTATATGTTATATTTCCCTAAGGGGACAATAATATTTTATAGCCATAGTTACTGCCAAAAGTATAGTATTGCTTATTGATATTTTAGCAGTTGCATGAATTGTGCACATTTGTTAACCGCAACCACCAATCTTACAAACATATGTACATTCTTCAATGCTATATATTATACATCCAATATCCATTTTATAAAAACCTACTATATTTAGTAGGTTTTCATAAAATGGATATTCCCTGATACTATAAAAAATTGACTTCCTGAAGATACTAATACTGAACTGAAATATATATACATTGATTCAAAACGTTGCCTGTGATTTTCGTTGATGTTTATAGTGATGTGTACCATACTATAAGATACGACCTGCTATATGTGAATTTAGTGTGTTATTCAAGTGTTGCTACAAGTCATCAATAGCCGTCTACTACACACTGAGAAAAAAGAATCGTTGAATGTGCAAAATGCATTTTGTTGTCTCGAAATTTTGTTGTTTTAACAGTTGCTCAGACATGCTAAATAAGCAGATAGTTTAAATGTATCTTTGGGTACTGCCCAACTATACTGTTTTGTTATGCCAATCAAAAATGATGTTGAACGTATTTAAAGATACAATTTTGTTGAACCAACTGAATTTTGGATGCATGTACGAATTTTTTTTCAGTGCATGCATAGAGAATTTAATAAATCCAAAATAAAATAAAATACGCAACTGAGAGATTTACCTCGATGATTTTTTATTATAATGCACCATTTCCTGACCTGTAATTATTTATTTCGAACAAAATATTTCGCCTAACCGGAATCGAACCTGACTGCCTACCTCCTGCCTATCCTACGCCCGCTGCCACGACGCTACCGAGTACTTTTGGCATCTTTAGCACAGATATGACCTAAGAGAGAAAAATAATTCTGGCTGTACTTTCAAATAGCTGTTACCTGCGGTTTAGGTGAAACTTTGTGCAGATCTTTTTTTTTATAATACAAGTCACTGTTTAAATGGATTTTTGGCGCTTCGCAAAAGTTTTGTACCATATAATAGTGATTTATACCACATTAATGATACGACCTGCTGAATGCATAGTAATGCGTCAAGAACAGAAGGTGAACTACAATAAGCGTTGAACTGATATCCTATTTTTGCAATGCAACAAACATACCATGTAACAGTTTGTGAGACATGCGTAGTTCTTCAAATTATTAAAGCGGGATATACGTTTACAACGATCAAAAAATCGATTTCTTTTTTTTCTTTAAACGATAGAACTATATATGTAGAATATTTTCCCAAAGTTTCAAAGCGAAATTCCTCAACCGCTCGAATTTGGAGCGGGCGTGAACTTCAAACGCGTTTTTCTCAAAACTACATCATCGAAATTGGCGTGCAGGATTACTAAAAAACTATTAAGCCGATTGAGTTAAAACTCGGTAGAAATATTGATCATATTGGTACCTTGTACTTGACGAAAATTGTTTTTGACAACCCGAGTCGGAAATTTTCGAGCCGCGTTCAACCCACAAAATGAAGGGTTCCGTCCCCGAGCAGAAATCGGCGAGAGCGGATTATTGGGTATCTAAAGGAGGGTACAATGATTGAAAATATCATGTGGTAGGGCCTGCGATGAACCTCCGGCATGGCAGAAACTAGACTTTTTGACTCGCAGGAGGTCAGTGAGGACCACAACTGAACCTACGGAACCTCAGGTGGGCCTACTTCGAGCGCTGCCGCAGAACCTACTGCCCCCCCCTTTCGGCCTCTTGTACACTGCTAAACAAAAAAATTAATTTATATAGGATATATTTAAATAAATAGCACCTTCTTTTAAATAGAATTCAGGAATGCATCGAAACTCTGAAGCTACGATGCTGTAAAATCGAAGTTTCCATGTGGAAAATAAGAGGTTATGTGCATCTATCGACTGCTGAGGCAGATATAGGGTAAGCCTATTTATGGCCTTATCAGGGAAAGCCATAGTAGAGCCTATCAGGGCTAGCCTTGGTAGGGCCCTATCGGGGAAAACCTTAGTAGGGCCACATTGGGAATAGCCTTAGTAAGGCCCCATCATGGAAAGCCTCAGTAGGGCCTATCGGGGCAAGCCTTGGTAGAAAAAATATCAGCTCGGTGGTAACATTTTGACCTGGCCCTATAACGGTCTTAACATTTCCTGTGTTCCTACGGTTAACCCTTGCGGGTTTTTACGTATTAACCGTTCCCAATAGAAGCCTTTCCTCCCACTTCCTACCCGCACTTCGCTAAACTCAACCAATATTCCATTCCGTCCATAGCCTTGAGCTACACTATACCGCATTTTCCGAGGGCACGGGGAAACTGTGGAAAACCCTTACCGGTATAAACCCCATATACTTCTGATCCTCTGGTGCACAGGCCTTTTTATTCCAAGCATATACGGCAAGGTCTCAGGAGTATTGCCCTTCCGCTCACTGGTTGATGCGACAGCCGATACACGGCCAAGCGGTCACCGCTCCGAGTATCGTCTATGCGCAACGCTGCTAAACTCGAAGCCCCGCCGGAGTCGAAACCTCGACGACCCATCTACCAGTCTCGCTTACATACACACATACATGTGCATTATATTTGCACAAGGTAATTTGGTGCCTGAGCACGTTTTCACGTGCGTCTCAAGTATATATAGAAATTGTGGATAAGCCACGTCAACTCTTCAGACTTTATGCTACCTGCACAGGGGATTTTTTCACTACAATAAGTCAGTTGTAACTGCGGATGCATGCAATCCTATGTGTGCGAATTCATGTATGTGTGTGTTTGTGTGTGTGCGTGTGCGTGTGTGTGTGTGTGTGTGTGTGTGTGTGTGTGTGTGTGTGTGTGTGTGTGTGTGTGTATGGGACATTCCACGCTATGTCACGCCATACCAAAATTATTTTGAATAAAAAATCATTTTTTTTTTCGTTAAACTCAGCACAAATAAAAAATAACCCGTTTCAGGCCTGTCGAAGTCGAATTGGATACGACAAAATCATCAATAGCATTATTGGAGATTAAAATGATAAAAATATTCTAAAAAAATGATTAATTCGAAAAAAATAGAAGGTGAAATGGGCCCACAATGAGACTAGTCTTAAAAATCATAGAATGGGTCACTTTAGCTTAGAGATTTTTTTGAAAAAAATAGAAAAAGTCGATCATCTTAAAAAAATAGTTTTCACTTTAGAATTAAAAAAAAATGTGGACATTGATAACTGACCATTTTTTCATATTTTTTAACGCAACTATGCTTCAAAATGAAACAAAAATTATGTAGTGACATTTGTCGATATCTCAATTAGTTCAGGAGTTATGATCGTTCAAACGTTTCCAAAACTTCCGAAATCGACAGTTTTTGGAAAATTATAAATCCTAAAAGAGAAGAGATGAAAATCTAAAAATTGGTATGGATATTCCTTCCATGGGGTACAATTTTACAAAAAAAAAACCAGGAAAACCAAAACGTTCGGGGTCACGGGCTGGGTGAAATGGCGTGGAATGTCCCATATATATGTTATAGAATTAACAGTGCAGTAGGCAATACTGACACGCAAGTATCTCGGGAGTTACGCGACTTTCACGACTCGACAAAGGATATACCTATAGGTATATGTTACAAGGGAGGATGAAGAGAAAAAACGTGACTACGCGTGATGCAGCTGTCGTATATCTCCGCGACTCCTACTCATCCAGCTTTGGCTATCTTAACCGTACATCGTTCACCCTCTGTTTCCCGTACTTTATTTCAATATGTGCGTGCTACTTTCCCGGCTCTCGTGTCTTCCTTCTCGGTGATAGGATTCACGAAAAGACCCTCCTGCCGGTCTCGAGGGCTGCGAAATACCCCGTGCAAGGACATGACGAAAGGGCTTCCAAAAAGCCAGATTTACACTTGAACTTTGCTCGTCCTCGAACGATGTATGCGCCGAGTTGTACCAGAGATGTTCGGAGAAATGGCAAACCTACGGATAGTGATACTGCTGACTGCTTCCGGGAGCGACGACAATAAATGCTTTTTATTCAGACTCCTTCATGCAGCTACATAAATGCTATCCACGTATGTGTGGGTTTTTTTTTCTGAACGAGAATTGTTTGTGCTGGAAACGTCCGACTGTAAAGTTGGAAAAGGTTTGGACTGAGGAACATTTTTTTCTTTACTTTGGGTTTGTTTGACTCGATTTTAAGGCGCAAGAAAGATTCATCGCAGATTTGTATAAATGTCCCAAACACCGTAATTTTGATTGAAGATCGTGAAACGACGTTTTTTGCGTTCAGCCAGCGGAATTTTGAACCTTCGACAAAAACGCTGTGATTTTTGTAATCGGTAGAACATTTCCTGTCCGATAGGTCATTGATGTCGTTTAAAAGACGAAAACATTTTTTTGCGATCATTAGACCACTGTCTGAATTCTCAAAATTACAAAATTTTAAATAACGGTAGTGTCGGTTTTTATTTAAGAGACATCAACTTTTTGGGTAGAGTGGGGTTTGAAAAAGATTTGGCGGATCTAGAGAATGCCTTTGGTTTCCTCCCGATATTTCAATTAGTTTGCCTGAAAAGTCCATTTGAGAAATGATCGAAAAAGCGGCAATTCGAAAAATTGATGGTACGGCTTTAAAATTGTGGCAAAAATTGAAAACATGTTATCTTAATTCGCATTAAACCTTTTATTCTTATGAGGAATTGTCGAACACGTATCGCAACACGTTTTTCGCGTTTTCCCGGCTTAATTTTTAGTTGGCGGCAAAAAGTTGGTGATATTCGTAATCGGAAGGACATTTCCCTCCACATAGACCCCTCACCGATTTCAAAGTCGATGACATTTATGTCCGACCCTTTTGGCCACGTTTCAGGAATTGCCAAAATCGAGAAATTTCAAACAGTCGTAGCATGAGTTATTTTGAGGGATAGAGATTTATTGGGCGTGTTTCGAAACGGATTTTGGCAGACTAGGATGATGCCGTTAGATTCATCCGGATATATCAAACACTTTTCCCAGCAAGTGAGGCGAAGGGGTATGGAAAAATTCGCAAAAACCGATGGTCCGTCGTTGAAATTCATCCGAAAATCTAAAAATCATCGGAGCTCGACGAATCACAGATATGTTAAAGAGAAAACGATAACGAAGAAAATGAGCACAGAGTAGAGTTCCAAATAAAAACAGAAAAGAAATGATCGCCGATTCAGTAGAGCTACTTATTTTTGGCCAAGGCTGAAAAAAAAATTTGGATTTTAAATATATTATTTACAAGTCCATATCGATGTATTTGTGCCTCCGAATACGAATTCGTTATTCATTTTCCTCAAAGCCCTAAAATCGTCGAAAATGTATGGAATGTGGTTTACCCCCTTAAACTTGCTATCCGGCACAAAAGCAAAAAATACGTAAACTTCAATTTTATGCCCCCTTCCAAATGTGGAGTGAAAGAAAGAAAAACCAAGTGGTGGTTCATCCCTTAATTTTGGTTTTTTTTTCAAGGTACCCATAGTTCTGCTCGTTTTGCATTAGAAGAAATTTCTATTTTTGTTCGCTGAAATCGAAGGACTGCTAGCCGATGAAACTGCAAAATCAGCCCTCGACATGCTCCACCCTAAGGGATGGTTCCACCCCTTGAAACAGTTTTTCCACCAACAAAAAAAAACACGTATCGGATCGTTTTTAAAGCATTACCATACACATGAGTTTCAACACAATCGAACGCGGACCAAAGTGAGGTTAGATCGGCCCCATAGAACGAAGGGTTGTACGACTAGGTCTCGGTATGCATCTCGATTATTTCGGACCTCACGAGGATCAGGTAACAAGTGACACTTCTTCTCAGATCGATAATTCGAGTTCAGTCTCCATCGACCGCCCTCTCCTTCTCTCGTTCCCCAGTTCTGTGGCGTTCTTCGGCTATATATACGACAGATTGAACGAACGATCGAGCAAGCGCGAAATGAGCAAGGGACCGAGTGAACGGCTCAGCCTTTGCCGCTTCTCGAGGGTTATGTAAATATCCGGACACGGTGACGAAGATGATGACGACGACGTTTTGCTCTCTCGTGACTTGAACCCTCGCGCGCATCCCTTATACTTACGTGCACGTTTACACATACACACGTTTTGCCCCATCATATGGGATATTCCATCCATAGGCTAGCTTCGATTCTCCACAGAGCTGTCACTTCTGAAAGCATCCTGTCAACTTTGACATCGGCATGTAACTATCTTCTGCCGACGCTTGTGGTAAAAAAATCAAATAAAATCATTTTCAGTATCTGTAATGTTGTTTTCTATCGCTGAGTCCGGAACGCCCCATACATACTTGCACAAGGGTGTGTGTTTGTGTGTGTGTGTGTGTTTTGGATCTTGCTGTGCCAATTTCATGCAACAAATTCGCCTCTGTAACTATCCGACTTCCTCGGAGATGTTTCCTGCACGAATTTCACCGTCACCAAGGGGGCGCACATATATCCAAGCTGCAAAAGCATTCTGCAAGAGCTACGAGAAGTTACGAGGAGGTAACTTGGTTACGACAGTGGCTTGTAAACGTTTTCTCGGCGAGGGAGGACGAGTGGGAAGATAGCGAGAATAGATCGCATTACCGTTCTGTATATTTACATATACATCGTTTTTTTTGGAGAAAATTTGTTGCGTTAGGTAAATATATATTCCTACATACCTATCACATGTTAAGGGGCTCTTCTCACTTGAGACGCTAAAAAAGGCTACTTTCATAATTTTTTTGATAGGTTTATATTATAGATATTGGTCTAAAAGTTGTTACACTTGATAAATACATTTTGGAAATACATTGAAATGTTTTTTTAAATGTATTTATGTAACCCAAACAAACTTTAAACGCATTTTTCTCGAAACAACGTTTTTGCCGGCTTCTTGATGATATCTTCGACACTGCTGAACCGATCCTTACGAAATTTCAACCACATATTCTTTACAACTATAGCTATAGCGCATATTAAGGATTAAAATTTTTTTTGATACTTATATTTTTCGCCAAAAGCGGTGAAAAAACACGTTTTTTTGTCTGTTCGAAAAATGTCCGCCATTTTGTTATTTTTGCATATATAAAGAATGATATGATATGCGCTATAGCCATTAACATACTGAATTTAAAACCGTTTGACTTTTTTGTTTCGGATGATCCATCTCCTAGTCAACCTACAATTGTCCAACCTACAATGATCCATCAGTCAACCTACAATTTTTTTAGGTCAACCTATAGGTCAACCAGCCAACCTATTATTTTTTTAGAAAATTGATGTATTTATTAAGTGTAACAACTTTAAGATCAATATCTATAATATAAACGTATCAAAAAAAATCATGAAGATAGCCTTTTTTAGCGTCTAAAGTGAGAAGACCCCTTAAAGAATGAAAGTGATTTTTATGGATATAGAAAAAACATGACGTTAAAGCATGCATCGATGGAATGCAACGATTTTTTTTCTCCAATTTCCTTTTCCTTATTTGAATCACTATCCAAAGCCTTTTTGCGAATTGAGGTCGTAGATCTTTGCTAAGAATACGTGAAAACATTTGGGTGACCTGCACAGTCCACAGCGACAAAAAAAATTGAGCAGGGAGGGCATCACTGTGACAAGCCGAAATAAGGTCGTTTTTTCCGATTTTTTTGTCTTCTAGATTATTTATTTCGGATATGGAAAAATGGTTTGTTATTCAGCATACAACGAACCATTACATGTAAATTTTTATTGAACAAAATTGACAATTAACAACGGTATTGAGGTATAATAGAGCTTCTGTATAAAAAATGTAGTCCAATGGCCGGCTTAATGACTTGACGATGGTTGGTCTGCAGAATTAATGTAAAAAAGTTTTATAATCTATATAAGTGTAGTTCTCGTTGTTCATACCCGGTTTTCAAAAGAAAAAAATTCTAAATTTCCACAAAAAAAACCGACTGCCTACAGCGATAGCTACTGCAATTACGGATTTTTTGTTTTTTTTCTTTAAATCGACAATCGGACAATTATTTAGAGATTAAGTTTCTGGCCAGGTCGAGCGAAGTCGTTTCGAGAAAAACGTGTTTGACAGTTTTAATACAGGCAAATCGTTGCGCTACCAGCTCTCGCTAACTCGTCTGTAACTTGGTCAGCTTGAATATTTTGAACTTAAAAAAAAAGTTTAAAATTTAAAAAGGGAAAAGTTCAAGAGTTTAGAATATTTCAACTCTGACGTTTTGTCACGTATTCTTGATTACGTATACTTCGAGAAAATGCAAAAAGTCAATTTTTTATCCGTCACGATGCAAACTTGGCATGTAGAAATACGTATTTCACAATAGAACATAATACGAGAATATTTGCGTCTTATTTTATTCTGTTTTAGTTCACCATGCACTGCACAATTTATCACTCCACGCTTTGCACGAGATATTGTATCGAGCATCATTCTCGTACTCGTTACTTAAGCATGGCAATTTTTTTCTCCTTTCCTGTTGCCTGGCTTCTTGCAATTTCGCTTCCTCTCATTTTTTAATCATGATAATGCACATTGTGTACACGCGTCTGGTCGGTTTTCCTTCAACGTGTCACGAACCCGCGTCTTCTCTCGCTAACGTTGTTATTGCACGGTGCCATACGTAACTGACTGTGTATATCAATATTGCCAATTGAAAGTCTTTGAGAAAGAATTACATCATGCAACAATTAAAACATAATACAAATTCATACCCTCGTTCCCACATTTCCCAAAAGTACCGCACTTCACTGCAAATTTTTAACTAAAATGGAATGTGAAATTTATTCATCTGATAAAACGAATGAATGTACGTTTAACATTTGCCAATATATAAACGAAGCCGTTATTCAAGAAATCGAATGGCAGCAAGTTTTTATGAATCGTAAAGAAGTCAATAGAGATTCCTTTTGGACGTCACTTTTCGAGCTACCCTGTACATATGTCTGACCAATTAAATTTACCTTCACTGTATACGAGAGGATGCAGCGCCGTCTTCGAAGCTCAAAAGATTCTATTCAACTACTTGGCATCACCTGTCCCTTGACACACACACACACACACACACACACACACACACACACACACACACACACACACACACACACACACACACACACACACACACACACACACACACACACACACACACACACACACACACACACACACACACACACACACACACACACACACACACACACACACACATGTTGTAGAACACTGTCTCGGTTTCCCGGCAGATACCATGCGGTTTGTGGTTCCGTTTAGAATCGAAATAGTTACGATAGTGTCGACCTCGCAGAGGCATACCAACATGTTTTCGAGTGTACGCACACCTGCGAATTCTTGTTAGCTCGTTGTCCATGCCTCATTTACCAGAGAGATTTTGCAAACAGAAGCTGAGCAAATTGAGGTTCTCCCCATCTCCTCGCGACCTGACAATAAAGACGAAGTATCCAGAGTATACGAATTGCGAACAGCCGTAACTCCCTTCGCCATAAGTTCCACGTGAATCACCCTCTGGATGAATTGCCCGACAGCCTTGTCACTTGTACTGAAACTTGTCGATGACAAATCTCTGATACAACTCGACGATTTCCAATTTCGCGTTGATAACCATCGAGAAATTTGTTGGGAAGTCTCAAGATTCTACATTCCTATAGAGGTTCGATAGGGCTGCAAGTGGGAGTCCACATTGGAATCCAAGTGGATTCCGCACTATTTTCCGATTCACGTCGTTTGAGCATTTTTTATGTGAAATTCTTGATTGGAGATTGTTGGATCTCCGAAAAAAACATGTCCCTTTGTGGTCCCGTGCACAAATATGTTGGGGAGTCCAAAGATGCACCCACATCTCTATATGGATTTGTTAGGGACACTGCACATAGGGAGTCCTGATTGGTATCCAATTGGATTCTGCACTGTACCCCGACCAACGCCGTTTGAGAGTTCGAATTGTAACTGTGTGAAAAGTCACGAGAAAAAACTTATGTTAAGTTATGTGAAGATATTATGTCGAAGTGCAGTAAAATGAATCAAGCGCGATAATTGCAGCGAATTTTGAGTTATGTGATTCGAATCGATTGTTAAGGTATACTTTTTCGAGCGAAATATACTTCTTTGATATAGGATTTATACTTTTTTAAGGCCCACTTTTGTATGGCTATATATTTTGTTTAGAAAATTCAACGTACAGAATGCTTGATATGGGATCCATTAAGAATCTTATAGGATTATGTTCGATAATGTGACAATCCTTTGGGATTCGAATTGGATTCGTCCATGGGATTCCAATGGGAAATCTCGATAGAATTAGTATAGGGATCCAATGCGATGAACCATTGGATCCCTATCAGGAAGTGGAAACAAGTATGCGAATCCATTCGATCCTAACGACAACTTCTGCCCGAGTAGAGGGTGTCTCAAAATGACCTGATATTGTAAATTGCGCGCCATTTTTTGTGGCGAACATGGAGTACTGATCTTTGACAACTGAGATCGGGAAGTATTGGGGTTTAGTCATGGAGAATTACACGATCGAACAACGCAGAAAAATTGTTATTTGCTGCATTGTTACTGCATAGTTATTGCAGGCGAAGCTTCATGGTCGTGTTAGCTGGCGCCACGGAGATGTGCCACCACGATCGTGCGATTTGACGTCATTGAACTTCTTTCTTTGGAGTTTCCTGAAATTAAAAGTGTACGCCAATGATCCACAGATCATTCCGGAGCTTAAGGAAGCAATTGGACGCACCGTTAATGAAATTAGTCCGCGTTTATGCCAAAATGTAATTGAACATTTCGTCAAAAGAGTGAACGTTTGCAATCAGGGACGAGGCGGCCATTTATCGAATATTGTGTTCCACACATAACCGCCATGTTTCTATCTTATATTGAAATAAAAATATTCGTACTTTTCAAATAAATCATACGTTTTATTAAGGGATTAGGCCACAGTAACGGGTATAAAATCATGTGCGAATTTAACCATTTGTTTCGTATGAAAAAGTGATTCACTCATAAAATTAATTACACATCTATTTAGTGTGGATATCAAGCTGTTAGATTTTTTTTTCGATGTTCAAAATGGCCGACTACTCGAAACTTCTTGAAACAGCTTTTTTCCAATTGGCGTGACGCATAACTTCAACAATTTTCACTCGATTTTCTTCAAATTTAAAAGTCATGTTCCTAATTGCATTTCGCAGAAAAGTACGTACGGAATTTCTGATTAATCGAAAACTTTTCATTTTATGTCAAGTTTATGAGCAGTTATAACGAAATTTTCCACTGAAAATTCATTTCTTACGTTGGAATACCTACAACTTTTGAATAACACAATATTTTTTAAATTCCGTACGTACTTCTCTAGGTATTCTAATGTAGATTGACGAGAATTTTGTTTTTTGTTCTAGGTAAAAAATTGTGGATGTTAAATGGCACGCCGCGGAGCGCCTAAAAAAAAGATAACAAAAGAAAATATTAGTGGTCGCCGATTTTGTACATCGAAAAAAATATATATATATTTTCTAACAGCTTGATATTCATACTAAATAGATGTGTATTTAATTTTATGAGTGAATCACCTTTTCATACGAAAAAAAAAAATTGTTAGTTTCGCACATGATTTTATAAGCGTTCGATTGAAAATCACACACGAAATAGATTGTGAATGAAATACGTACGACCTAAACAAACCCAAACATTTACGCGAGCGAATCCGCGGGAAAATGATATTTTGTAAGACTTTTGGCATGAAAAAGTAAATCACGATTCTCCAAGCACAAATGCAGGTCTGACAATCCGCCAATATTTTACAATCAGAAAGGGAAGCAGTAGCGGACTGTCGTCCGAAACAGGGTCCCACCCACTCAGGATATCAAAATGCCTTGAAGGAGGATTAAGTAATCTCTTCGAATTCGATGTCACGACGCAGGCACGACCCTTAGGGCTTATCGAACGTTCTTTGAACGTGTACGATGCCCCTTGAAGGGACCTCTACAGGGAATCGCAATTGCCAAGCAGGGTGTTAAAATGGTTTTCGTACTGATGATAATTTCGTGCCATCAAGTCATTTGGTATTACGGTTGATAGGGCAGAAACGCCCTTCAAGTGATATATCTCTATTCCACCCTCCCCCTTTTCCTTTATAGGCTCATGATCCCGAAGTGCCTAGTTTAGCTGTTGGTCGCGATAACGAGAGAATTTCGTAATTGCCCAAAAGCCGTTTTGACGATCATAATCCGAACGGTCGGATATATCATACGAGGATGGATTCCCTCTAGGTGATCCCTCAATTGATCGATTTTTTTACATGTCCGACCGCTCACACGATCCATTACGAGTTTTTACGCCGGTATACGAATAGTCGGTAGGCAGAGATATGGGGCGGCGATCTTCACTAAGGAATAATAAAGCATAAGTATATAATCTATCGTTCACCTTCCTGCTATCGTATTGAGCAAAACTCACGTGGAAAATATCCCACCAAAAATCTCTCTTGAAAAAAGTACTTGATTACGTCATCAAGTACTTGAACAGGTCATCGAGAACTTGGTTAGATCATCAAGAACTTGATTATGCCATCAAGTATGGACCTTGATTAGGCCACCAAGTATGACACAATCGAAGAAGAAATACTCGGTTAGGTCTTCGGATACTTGGTTAGGTTATCAAGTACTTGAACAGGCCGTCAAGTACTCGGTTAGGTCTTCGGATACTTGGTTAGGTTATCAAGTACTTGAACAGGCCATTAAGTACTCGGTTAGGTCTTTGGATACTTGGTTAGGTTATCAAGTACTTGAACAGGCCATCAAGTACTTGGTTAGGTCATCGAGTACTTGATTAGGCGATCAAGTACTCGGTTAGGTCCTCGGATACTTGATTAGGTTATCAAGTACTTGAACAGGTCATTAAGTACTCGGTTAGGTCCTCGGCTACTTAATTATGTTATCAAGTACTTGAACAGGCCATCAAGTGTTCGGTTAGGTCATCGAGTACTTGATTAGGTTATCAAGTACTTGAACAGGCCATCAAGTCCTCGGTTAGGTCATGAAGTACTTGATTAGGTCATCAAGTATGACCTTGATTGGGCCACCTAGTAGGGGAGAGTGGGGTAATTGGGAACACTTAACTTCCAATGCTTGAAAATAAAACAAAAATGTCATAGACGGAATCAACTTTTATTACAACATAAACTTTACTTAAGTGTTTACTTATTAACCACAAATAAATCTTTATAATGAACGTTTGATTACAAATCTAAACAAAAACATAAAACATTGCTGTTCCTCTTTACCCGATACCCCCTGGGGTAATTGAGATCACCCTGTGGGGGAATTAGGAACAGTATGGGGTAAGTAGGAACGAAAAAAATAAATCTTTTAATATACTAAAATTTCTTCGCGTGGCACGTATCACACGCGTAACCTCTACTAGTCTCGCCAGCAGTACATTTTTCATGTGCCCAGAGTTTACAAATGGCGCACATGATCCAGTCTTCGGTCGGTGGGGATTCATACTTTTCATTGCACATTATACAATAAAACTCGCCATCATTCTCATCTCCTTGTAATGCTTTCTTTAAATTACTTACTTCTTTACCTTTGCCCTTTGGCTTCTTTTGTATAGTTTTACTGTTTTTTTTTAGTCCGGTAGTTTTTTTTTCTTGTTGAGCTTTTCTGTCGTTTTGTTTTTTCTTTTTTGCCTCTAGTTGAACCTTTATTGGTGTGCTGGATAAAATCTGAGAATGCTTCTTATTCTGGCGCTTAGACGTAGTTCTTGTCGTGGGAATTACAGGCACATTGATAATTTCGGCAAGAGGCAAAGAAGTGGATGGAGGAGTAGTATGCGAAACTTCTTCAAGAGGCACATAAGTTGCTGGAGGAGTAGTACTCATGACAACGCTCAAATCGTCGTCATTTACAGGAATAACATTGGCATCTTGTGTTGGTATTCGCCTCTGACTGACAGTGTTAATGGACTCATTCAAACATTCATTTTCTGCAGTTTGATTAACATTGCATTCTTGAGCTTTTTATTTTTCACATCTTCGATTGCATGGCGAAGATCTTCAATTCGGTACTTTGTTGCAGTCTTTCGAATGTAATTTCGAGGCATCTGAAACAATGTAAAACGTTAAAACATACTTACTCAATCAACCAGCAACATTAGGGAGAAATTAAGAGCGCAAGGGGTAATTGGGACCGTTCCCAATTACCCGCGAGATACTGTTCCCAATTGCCCGAATTAGTCAATATAAATAAAAATGACCGCCATCCTAACAATGTTAGTGGTGAACTTTAAAATCACATGGCGATTGAAAATATATAATACCTGAATGATAGTGACGAAATATGGCATTTTAGAACTCAAAGACATGATATATACATCTGTTATAACACAGGTTAAAAATTATAACAGAAATGCAAAAAATATTGTTCGATTCACCGTGACAGCGCGCGTGCGGCCTTCCACTCTCACCGTCGCGTACGCACTGGGGGGCCCTAGATGCGCCTTTTGGACCGGTGTGGGGCCGCGTAGTGCGGGGGGAAGTGACACTTATATAGGTGTTCCCAATTACCCGCCGTTCTCAATTACCCCACTCTCCCCTATGATACAATCGAATAGGTACTTGATTTTGTCAGCAAGGACTTGATTCGGTCATTAAGCATTTGATTAGTCGATAAAGTACTTGATTAGGTCATAAAGTACTTGATCAAGTCATCAAGTATGACCTTGATTAGGCCATTAAGTACGACACAATCGGAGAGGTACCTGATTGGGTCGTCACAAATTTGATTAGGTCATCAAGTATGACATGTTCGATTTCCAGCTTCTCAACCTCACTGATTTGTTTCGAATGCTTTAGAATATTGTTAGAGCCGAAACGTTGAACCTTGCTGCTGATTGACGCGCAGTTTGAGGTGTATCCACTTCCACCGCAGCTTTCTGCTTATCATTATGCATCTTCTTCTCAACGTCGCTCACTTGGTTCATTTTGAAGATGAAAATGGCCGGATCGGAATTTCTGAAAGCATCAACGTACTGTGCGTTCATAAGCCACATCCTCGCCAACGACTTAGTTGACACTTTGAAGCGTCCGTGCTGCATTAAGTCCACGACGAAACTCATATTCGCTAATAAAGCGATGCCTTTTACTTATCCATGCTTAACAAAATTGAATCTGCAAAAGGCAATTCGACAGACGATCAGAAAACAAAACTCCCATCTGAAAGGCTGATGACGTGTCTTCACAATAAAAACAACCAACAACTGTCAAAGTGGAATACCAGAGATATCGGGTATAAAGCTTGCTACTTGAGGTGATCCAACATTTCATACCTAACGACTAAATACATAATTATAAATCTATATTACGGGTATTGGTGAATTGCTCCACCAAAACCGCTAAAATCCAGACTGCTTGTTCTATCGCTTTACCTGCGTTCAGTGAGCATTTCAGCGAAACTATCGTCCTTATTGGACCGTCCGTCACAATTGATCCAGAAATTTCCACCAGACTAGATTCATTAAAGTGCATGATCGATTACGCGTACCGTTTTGCGCAATGGCCGTTTGTGATTACTGTAATAAACGATGATTGCGTTAAGCAGAGCGGTCTACCAGACAGCGCGCTTCTAGTAATATTCATGCCGAGCACGATTTCCTAAATCACAATTAATCATAACAATTGTATCATCTCCTACCTGCAGACTGTCTCTTTCTCTCTCTCTCTTACTCTCTCCCTCTCTCTCTCTCTCTCTCTCTCTCTCTCTCTCTCTCTCTCTCTCTCTCTCTCTCTGCTTGCGAGTAATTAGAAAGGTGGGAGCGAGTGAGTCTCCAATAACGAGAGCCAGCAATCCTATTTTCGTATGTATTTCATGAGTTTCGTTGCATAATAATCATGGATATTGTGTGCCCCGACGTTTAACGAGGCGAACAGGAGCGGACGCTCACGATCAAGCCCACCAATTTAACGAAGCTTTCCCGACTCCCACGCACAGGTCGATGTTTCGTTGTTGCCGGATGCTAAAACCTAATTATATATACCATCCCGCAAATCCCAATAGCTGATGCTTTACTGGGCAAAGCGTCATCTATTGGGAAAGCATCACATTGAGGCTCGGGCCTTTTTGTCTATGGCGATGAGGTCTGCACACCCACATACCGTAGGCACCCCATTTACAACGGCTCACCGATTAAGCATAATAATTAATTAATCCCCTCTTCCCCTCTCTCACCGCTCTCACGCTTGATTCGTAAACCACCCACATTCATCCCTCCTACTGATGCCATACTCGTACTGTAATCGTGATGTCGCATCGACGTTATGGACACATGCCCCCTCGGGGTTATCCGACGATTCGGGAACGTCTATCAGACTGGTGCAGAGCACTGTATCTCTCGCGTATTCATCACTCATCTCTTTTTCTCTCTCCGTATTCCATTCACCGCTCCTCAACGAGTTATGCCTAGTTGTAACAGTCGAAGGCAGCTCTTTTTTTTATGTTTTTTATTTTGGAGAATTGTCATTATAAATGTCTACAAAAATTAGGTGTTTGAAGAAATATCATCTGAAAAACACTGTTATTTTTTTATGTAATAATATTTGATTGTAATCGATTTACAGCCGATGTCCTGACCCAGGTTATCCAAAATCAAATAATAAAACAGATTTCGTTTCTATATTAATTTATCCTTCGATTAGTCTAAAGAATTTCCGAAATATCAAATTAAAAAATGGCCTATGGTCAAAGTGTGTTTTGATTTTTGCAAAAAATTGGCAATTTTCGTTCATCAAATCGGAAAAATCTTCAATCTTCAATCAAAGACATCAATCTTCAATCAAATATTATATTTTTATATTTAGGAAAAGCCCTATAAATTTCAAAAAGTTCGATGCAGTAGTTTTCGGGATATTTTTGAAAACGTAATATCGAGAAGACAAAACGTTTAAAGTTTCAAACGACGCTCCCAGCGTTTCAACGGGCGTCAACATGACGGCCTATGAATCTGTCAGTTTTGATCCGGTCACTTTGATATTTTCAACGTTCATAAGATGATATACTGTCAAAATGTATTGGTTGTGACACAAATGGTTTTTCGACTTTTACAACGCCTTAATAAAAAAAAGGTTAAGTACGAGATAATAATTAATGCGCATGCTGTAAAGGTTTCTCCTTTTTATTTTTATTTTGCACCTTCGAAAAGTGGGAGAGACCTGTCGAAGGAGGGAGTGCACTTCAGAGGGCTCGAGCGTCTTCATTTTCCTTTTTTTTTTTTCACGGACCGCTCGAAGCTTAATCTTTTCAACGTGGGGATGAAGTCTCCACCGCAAGAAGCAGCTGAAAAAAAGGAGAGAAGACCTCGTGTCGCCAGACGGAGGACAGCCGCGACGGCCAATTGAATTACCGAGGTTAATGCAATCGTGCGGGGCGTTGTCGATGACAGTATAGTGCGTGTAATACCCCATGAAGCCCCGTTGCCTTGGTACCTGAAGATCATGGAGATGATGATGAGTGACGTAATATGTGATCCAGGCATGTGAGACCATAACCCAAGGAATTTAACGGTGCCAAAAGAGACGTAGCAATAAATAAATATAAATATGAACTGACAAATACAATAAATTTCACTATTCCTGTTCTACGGTGAGTCGCAGACTGCACGAAAAAAAAAACGACAAAGATGACAGTGGAGACCAAGTGTTCGCCCATATGAAGCTGCCTTCATCTAGGCCATTACTTGGATTGGTCATCACTCAACCGCGGACTACATATCGAAACTCACAAGGAACGTCACTTGAGGGGTCTTTTCATGGTGACTCTAAAAAAGGCTATTTTTCATGAATTTTTCTGATAGGTTTTTATTATAGATATTGACATAAAAGTTGTTGAAAATGGTAGTTAGAAAAATGTCTTTAAGAGGCCAGACCACTTTGAAAATTTCAAAAAATCGAAAGCATGCAAGACTTGAAGAAATTGACGATGATGAGCAATCAGAAGGGATTTTGTACGGTGCAGGAATTTCCGATTGAGTTTAGGTGAGAGTTTTTCATGGTATAAGCTTCAAACGCGTTTTTCTCGAAACAACGTTTTCAAAATCTAGCTCCATCGTATCTCTAAAACTAATAAACCGATTCTCTTGAAGCTTGAACCACATATTGTAAACATGATTCGCTACAAGGTGACCCTCGATGGTTTTAGAATTTTTATTTTTACTCTTTTATTTTGCGAAAAACTGCGAAAAAAGCGTTTTTAAAAACTTTTTTCGTTTTTCATCTGCCAGTTTTTTATTTTTTGATAAAACTTTATATCCGAGGGTCATTTTGTAGCTGGTGTCATACGGCATCTAATGGACTTTGATTTGTTTTCTTTCAGACAAGCTGTTGCCGAGTTGTGATGGAGCTACCTAGCCCACCTATTTTTGAGACGTTGCGTTAAACTATAGTTTTTGTACTTAAAAATGAATAAAAATAAATTAAACTTTTTTAAAATGTATTTCAAGACTATTTATCAAGCCTAACAACTTTTATATTCATATCTTTTATAGAATCCTTTAAAAAATCGCGAAAATAGCCTTTTTTCGTGGCTCCAAAGTAGACTGGCCCCTTAAAAAATTGTAGGTCTGCGCTATTGATGAAATCTCGGAGATGGATCATCCGAAACAAAAAAATCAATGGGTTTTAGATTCAGTATGTTAATGGCTATAGCGCATATCAAACGGTTTTGATATATGCATAAACAACAAAATGGTGGACATTTTCCGAAGAAAAAAACAACTAAATACGTGTTTTTCCCCGTTTTTGGCAAAAAAACGTAAATATAAAAAGTTTTAAAAAACCCTTGATTTGCGCTATAGCTATAGTTGTAAAGAATATGTGGTTGAAATTTCATAAGGATCGGTTCAGTAGTTTCGAAGATTTTATCAACACGCCGTCGAAAACCGTTTTTTTCGAGAAAAAAATGTTTAAAAAAATGTATTCCGAAAGTGTATTTATTAAGTGTAAAAACTTTTATATCAATGTCTATAATTTAAACCTATCCAAAAAATGTATGCAAATAGCCTTTTCTAGCGTTTAAAGCGAGAAGACCCCTTAAGTGTCCGCCTTCGATTTTGTTGTAATTCATATATGCGATAGAGCATTGAGAATGATAGACACGTTTTTTTTATCGGCGGGAAATCGTTTTTAAGGGGGTAAACGATCCCCCAAAGAAAGGGGTGTCACCCCTTAATTTGATTTTAAAAAATTATTCTGTAGTGGATTTTTTCTATTCTGTACATTAGAAGAGTTTTGGTTTTTATTTTGTTCAGATCGGTAGACTGCTTGTGGGCGAAACTGCAAAACCACCCTCCGACACGCCTTTCTTAGAGGGGTGGTTTCTCCCCTTAAAGCCGTTTTCCCGCGGACAAAAATACGAGTCTAGTAGTTTTCAATGCTTTATCACATGAATGAGTTTTAAGAAAATCGACAGCAGTCACTTAAGTGATGTTCCTTGTCAGTATTATTTGCCTACATCCCCAGAGGTTTTCCGCAGTTTCCCTGTGCCCTCGTGCGATCGCACATCATAAGAGACCGTCTGTGAGCAACATTTTTTATTTTGATCTCCGAAGGCTCTTTGCGGAATTAGAAATGAAAAAGTGAAAAACTTCGAGTAGAAAGTGAACGGAATTGTGGAAGCTCGGAACGACACACGCAGGGACGTTTGAAGCAAAAGGAAAGAAAATCGATAAACTGTCAGTTTCAGCAACGCTTTTATTTTTGTTTTCAACTCAATTTTATCGACGGAAATAGCAGGAATATTTTAAGGTCGCCTGGCAGGATGATTGGCCTAAAATAAAATAAAATCAAATAAATGAAAACAAAAATATGCACCGCGAATCGTTGAACCGTAGATTATTCGTTTCGTATAACCAAATGATACGTCACCGGAATATTAATATCATATGAGTAATTTATCAAATAAGTTACTCCGCTGCTTCGCTTAAGTTCATCTGTAACTTGATGCAAATAGAAACCACGATAATAAGCGAGCCGGGCAGCGACATTTACGCGATTAACTCGTACGTGAATTCAGTATTACCGATATGCCGTCAATCTCGTTGGCCGACGAGCTAAACGAACACTACAATATCAATTACTCGGATTTATCTTCAAACGTGATTGGAATCGATAATGGCAAATAGCAGACTTCACCGATCTGTATTTTTCTCTCATAATTGAACGTGTAATTATAGTTTACCGATACGTGCACGATTTTCACAAATAGTTATTGTATATTTTACGCGTGACGTTTTATAGCAGAATATTGTCAATTTTTTATTAAACGCTCAGTTATCATTTATTTAAAAAAAAAAACATGGTGATGGTTGATTGTAGTCATCGATCCTCGAATTAAAAAAATCATTTGAGTATCGTTGAGAAATCGCGGTACAATCATTATATCAAATAGTGAATAAAAATGTTTTTCTGTTCCTGCCGTCGAGTAACAAATAATAATGATAATAAGTGACAAATAATAATAATAATATTTTTTTAACGATTAACAAATAATAATAATAATAAATTCAATTAACTACTGCGCGGATGGGAATAATAATGGTGGTCGGTCCAGTGGTCGTCAGAGTCCCAGTGATCGTCGTGTTTACACATTAATTAAGTATTTCAAGATGAGAATCAGTCGTTCGTGCAGATCTGTGATACATTAGTGTCCAGGAGGTATTTACTATGTTGTATTACATTGTCACACTCGTAGGTATACTTATTCAATAGTATTTTCGACCGTTTTCTTTGGAATTCTTTTTAAAGGAACGAACAAAATACATGGTCAAAGAAACTTTTAGGCGTTATTGGGTGTATATTGAAGTATGTAAAAAAAATGTGTATGTCAAAAGAATACAAAATGGCGGCGCACGGGTCGCTATAGAACTGCTTGTTTTCAGCTCAAACCTCGCCGTGGCACGCAGTACACCTGTCGTAAATTAAATCCCGGGACTAAGAGTAAAATAGTTTCGTTAATTATATTAGTTTTAGCAGTCAAGAACGGGGGGAAGTTAAAAAAAATAGAGAGGAATTTGAGAAAAAGTTCGTTTTTTCGACCACAATTTTCACGTAAAAAGTGATATATTTTTTACAATTTTCAATTAATCGAAAAAAGCGCTCGTAGTTGACTGTTAAAGCAATCAAAGAAGCTACAGCTAAAACTTCGAATCGATTGTACGAAAATTGTTTGAGTTCTGCTGCGTGCCGATATCCAAAACATGGTTTTGAGAAAAACGTGTTCGACGTCAATGGTTTCACCGACGCTACAGCTGATTACATTTTTTCGTAACCTACTGCCACCTATTGGTAGAAAATAAAACTATTTTTCCAAAGATAATGGATCAGTGGTACTCTCGTGTGTTTGTGCCGCTATATTCAAAGATAGGGGATTGGACGTCAGATAACTTTATACGTATTTTATCATTTCAAACAACTTTTGTTTGAAACATTTTTTGATCGGGCTTCTTATTATCGAGATACGACGATTTTTAAGTTTTCAACCCCTATTTTTTAGGGCTGGAGCGAGTTGAGGGTCAAGATTTTGTTGGGGTTACTTTCAGTATGCAACCATCTACCTTCAGTCAAAAATTCACATTCTACGCTAAAAAGTGCTGGGTTTTCGTCTCATTTACTGGACTAATCGTCGGAGGCGCTGTTCAGCGCTATGAGACTCCCCTGAAAAATAGCTCGAAAACCACTTTAAAACTGTTTTTTTTTCATCCATAAACGAACATGCATTATATTTTTCAAGGTTCAAAGGATTTTTTTAGTGTTGCTAAAGAAACGATTTTTCGAAAATTTTACAGTGGTGTCCTCTTTTAAGGAGTTACCTCCACTTGCGATTTTGAAAAAATCGACTTTTTTATTGCATTTTTTTGAAGTATAAGTATCTGAGAATATGTCCTGAAAATTTCAAGTCGATCCGAACAAAATTGACTGAGATATGAGCGTTGAAAGAGAAGAATCCGCGTTGAAAGAGCGTTGAGAGAGAAACTTTAAACGCGTTTTTCTCAAAATGGCATTTCTGAAGTCGGTGACCAAGATTACTCGAACACTATTGACCCGATCTTCTTGAAATTTTGCAGGCTTATTTAATACATAAAAATGTAGTCTTTAATCGTTCGATTTTTTTTCGAAAAAAAATGGCCGTTTTATAGCCGAAAAGCGGCCGTTTTTTTTCGTTAAAATCGAACCATTAACTTTGACTGTCCGCCATTTTGTGAAAAATGAATATTTTTTAAAATCCTTCGATTGAAGACTAGTTTATACTTATATTTGACTAAATCCATCCGCATTTCTTTTTCAGATGAACCACTTCGCCGCAATGTTGGTCACCGCAAACCGTGTATATAAAAACATTATTTCATTGACGGCCATTTGCCACTAAACAATGTAATATTTTTCAATAAAAAAATTACTGAAAGTTCTTCAAGATGTGTTCTTTAAGATGGTATATTGATCGATTGAAAAAGTTTTGTAGTTTTCTTTTAAAAAATTCATGAAAAAGGCCTTTTTTTGCGCTACAAGTGGGGGTAACGCCTTAAGTGAACTGTGTCACATCAGGGGTGATTTGAGAATACCGGGAGACTATCGAGAGGTAAGTTTATCCTCAAGTTATAGATAACGATCGTAGTTTTGCGTTCTACATAGAAAATTGTACTTTTATGCTAATTTCAGCGAATTTTCATATATACCGACTATCGGTTCAGCAATGTAAACACTCTGCCGATTAATCGCCACGGTTGTTGATAACTGGGACAGGGTTGGTAAAAAAGTCTTATGAATCGAATATTAATTTATAGAAAATAAAAAAAAGACATATCGAGTTCGTAATTAGCATTGTCTGAAGAATACACGGACCAGTAATCGTCATACACATATTCGCGATAGTAAAAAGATATACATATAAATAAACGTTGTCGATTACTGGGTCGTGACCATATCGATAACTGGATACATCTCGATTGCAGGTGATCACCACTAGATCGAAAACATACTAAACATTATTTTATGATAAAATAGTCGTTTATAATTATTGAAAATGAATAAAAATGATAATTCTGACGTATTAGCCGTAATGAGTTTCATTTTCTTTTAATTAATAAAGTTGTATGAAAGATAAATGTATGTCTTAAACTGTTTGTCAAATGATTTTAAAAAAGCAAAAAGTTTGTGACTGAGTGACTGAAAATTATTCTGCAGTCCTAAATGCAGACACAGTCGCGTCAAACGCGACACAGTCGTCTGGGACAAATAATGGAACGTTCACATGGCGATTACTGAGCCAACTGGCATGACGATGACCCGTACCATAGCGTCTAATAACCTTTATGAAACATTTTCTCGAAAACCATCCAGGCATGAGCATCTCACAACGACGCCTCTTCGTAAAAAAACTGATTAAGAATGACGCAAAATAACTTGAACTCACTTTTCAAGTTGAGCTAAAGGGTATCCCAAAATGACCTGACATTTTAATTTATTAATAAAACATATTATTTATTTGAAAAGTACGAATATTTCTATGTTAATATAAGGTACAAACATGGAGCTTATGTGTGGACCACAATATCCGATAAATGGCCACCTCGTCCCTGTTTGCAAACGTTCACTCTTTTGACGATATTTTTAATAAGAATTTGGCATAATTGCGGACTAATTTCATCAATGGTGCGTCCAATTGCTTCCTTAAGCTCCGGAATGGTCTGTGGATCATTGGCTTACACGTTTCCGTTCAGTAAACTCCAAAGAAAGAATAACTGCAATAACTATGCAGTAACAATGCGGCAAATAACAATTTCTAGGCGTTGCTCGATCGTGCAATTCTCCATGACTAAACCCCAATGCTTCCCGATCTCAGTTGTCAAAGATCAGTACTCCATGTTCGCCACAAAAGAAATGGCGCGCAATTTAAATTGTCAGGTCATTTTGAGACATCGTTTGTATAAATCTTAAAAGTCGGGCGATTGTTCAAAGGCTTACACCACTGTAAACGTCTAAAATTAAGTATTTTTTCGCGATTTCTTTAATGGAAGGGCAAGTAAGAGGATAATTATATTCAAGAATGTTATAAATCATATCTTCAAGAGGGCAAAAGAAAATAATTCTAAACAATTATACAAAATGGTGACTGGAGCCATTCTCACGAGGCCCGTTGAATTTGAAATGCTCTGCGGCACGCAGTACCTATAACTGACGAAAATATGAATTAGGAAAAAAAAAAATTCTATTAATTTACACGAGTATTGCTAGAGAAGTACGTAGGAACTTTTGAAGATATGCATTTTCGTGTAATTGGCAAGCACCCAGATAGACAGTCATGATCATCACGTCATGCATACAATTGATGAAGCAAATTTTACAGCATATTGACTACATGTCATGATGGAAAGCCGTGAACTCATTTATTATCGTGAATGTACAAAGCATTTTGATCTCAATATGTCGTTTACAAATGCATCGTACGTTTGGAGCACGTTGAACTCATATCGCTGTGCTCAAGTGTCCACAATTAATATCTGCAAATTTTACGTCATATGAAAGTCATCCAATGACTTGTGTTGATGAATTCACTGGGTTAGCACTGGTAGTAGACATGCCATGGAAGCAATATGACGGCGATATGCATGCTTGTCAGTGATACATTCGATGGGCGCAACATGACGGCGATATGCGTGTTTCTCAGTGATACATCCTATGACGGCGATATGCATGTTTCTAATTGATACATTTGTTGAGCGCAATATGACGGCGATATGTATATTTTGTCAGTGATACATCCCACGAGCACAATATGATGGCGATATGCATGTTTCTCAGTAATACATTCCATGACGGCAATATGCATGTTTTCTGTGATACATTCGAAGAGCGCAATATGACGGCGATATGCATATTTCTCAGTGATACATCCCATGAGCGCAATATGACGGCGATATGTGTGTTTCTCAGTAATACATTCCATGACGGCAATATGCATGTTTTCAGTTATACATTCGATGAGCGCAATATGACGGCGATATGCATATTTCTCAGTGATACATCCCATGAGCGCAATATGACGGTGATATGCGTGTTTCTCAGTGATACATCCTATGACGGCGATATGCATGTTTCTAAGTGATACATTCGTTGAGCGCAATATGACGGCGATATGTATATTTTGTCAGTGATACATCCCACGAGCACAATATGATGGCGATATGCATGTTTCTCAGTGATACATCCTATGACGGCGATATGCATGTTTCTAAGTGATACATTCGTTGAGCGCAATATGACGGCGATATGTATATTTTGTCGGTGATACATCCCACGAGCACAATATGATGGCGATATGCATGTTTCTCAGTAATACATTCCATGACGGCAATATGCATGTTTTCAGTGATACATTCGATGAGCGCAATATGACGGCGATATGCATATTTCTCAGTGATACATCCCATGAGCGCAATATGACGGCGATATGTGTGTTTCTCAGTAATACATTCCATGACGGCAATATGCATGTTTTCAGTGATACATCCCATAAGCGCAATATGACGGTGATATGCGTGTTTCTCAGTGATACATCCTATGGCGGCAATATGCATGTTTCTAAGTGATACATTCGTTGAGCGCAATATGACGGCGATATGTATATTTTGTCAGTGATACATCCCACGAGCACAATATGTTGGCGATATGCATGTTTCTCAGTAATACATTCCATGACGGCAATATGCATGTTTTCAGTGATACATTCGATGAGCGCAATATGACGGCGATATGCATTTTTCCCAGTGATACATCCCATGAGCGCAATATGACGGCGATATTCGTGTTTCTCAGTGATACATCCTATGACGGCGATATGCATATTTCTAAGTGATACATTCGGTGAGCGCAATATGACGGCGATATGTATATTTGTCAGTGATACATCCCATGAGCGCAATATGACGGCGATATGCATACAAATCCAGAATGATACAAATAAGCAGACACAAAGAAAGTTTGCACAAGTGTTAGAATGACTAGGTAGGTAGCGCGCTCAGCTCTCGAATTAGAAGACGTAGGTTCAAACCGTAGGTACCCGTGCCGAAATTGAGTTGGGGCTGTGATCGGGCCCCAATAATATTCCCCTAACTTTATTCGGGCCCTAATCTGGAAGCCACATGAGGGCCGTTAGCGGCCGGTCACACTTTAATTTCAGCTCCGTATGAGCGCTACAATTCCTTCACGCCGTAACACCCATATGAGCCCCATATGCACTCACTTATTGTTAGATATTCGTGAGCCGAATTTGCTAGTCTGATGAATTCACTGCATGCATATTCGCGTGAGAACAACTTTGCTTCATTTGGATGTATTATTGTGAATGATCATGTGATGCAAATATGACCAAAGGGAGCACTCATAGGGGATACACAGCTGTGAGACTTCCTATGCCGCAGTGATGATGTACATGTGATGCCAATATGAGGTACATCCGTCTATCTGGGCATTTAAAGGAAAAACTCAATTTTCGACAGAAAAAAAGGACAATAATTTATTGATAACTAAAGTTATAATTAACTCATGGAAAATCCCGTACGTATTTCTCTTCGGAATATTATTTTAAAGACGTGCTTAAAATTTGGAGTGAAAAGAATGAAACCAGACTACCAAATTTTTTCCCTTCATTCTAGATGGTTCATAGCATCTCTTAAAAAAATTAAAAGAAAAACCATTTTTTGAGAATTCTCGTGTGGTGTTACCCCTTAAAGTGACGATTACTGGGCCAACTGCGTAACTGATAACGATATTTCAGAAATGCATAAAGGTATTCCATCGAACATCACTTATTGGAAGTCAATCCGACTGACTTCTGGTTCAGGAGGTTGATGGTGGGTTGCACGATAATTCGAGTAGCCCGATTTCCAATCTATGTACCTATCAGTTAGACGGCGCATGTCTCTGGCGTCTATCCTACAGGTATAGATGGAGACTCGAACTCTTAAATCGCTCTAATACCCCAAGGATCTCTTCCACGTTTTCTTTCCCTGAAACTCTCTTTTTTATTTCCTTTTTGTCCGTCTTCATACTCACTATTCTGGTTCCATCTCGGTTTCTCTCTTTTTCGTTCTCTTCTTCATGGTCGCACCCTCTGGGCCATTTCTCTCTCTCTCTCTCCCTCTCTCTCGCCCCCCCCCCCTCTCTGCCACCAGAATGTAAGGATGCAACGACGCTGCATTTGTGTGTCGAAGTTTCTTTTTCGTCGAGTTTCCCTCGTCTTCTACCTTTTATTCTCCTCGCCTCATTTTCCACCAAGCTTAATTCCTGTCTCGATCTTTTCTTTGCTCCTAGATCCTTTATCCACGCTCCCTCTCGTCTATCTTACCGACAAAATTACCACTACGAGCCCGCCTTCTCGTCCCCTCCCTCACTTAATCCCCTCGCGGTTCCGAGGTTACTATTTTTTTCCCATAGCCACGCCTCGCGAGTGCACTCCCGAAAGTTTACAGGCTCGCGGCAATTAGTATGCAGCAGTGGTGCATTCCCATACTTGGGGATGCCTTGGCACCGCTCGCGTTCTCTTTCTTTTTAAATACCGATCACCTGCCCAGACTGATTATAAATTTATTAGGAAGGACGCGGTAACTTCTACTCCGCGTCACGATGAATTCCCTGAGCGGAGAAATCCCTTTAGGCAATCGAAAATAAGCGAGTTTTCAAGATTTTTTATTTCGGAACTACATATTCTATATAATTAAAATTTTATTCACAAATTATTACATCTTTTGATTCTCCGAGAAAGGTTATGATTTTTTGTTATATTCAAAAATGGCACCTGTACGAGACGCTTCAGAGACGGTTCCCACCTGAGTGGGACGGCGTACGACCTAGAGTCTGGTCCATTGATTTGAGCGTCAGAGCCGAGAAGTTATAGATTTCTAAGACCCACACGCTCTATGTGAACCTAAAAAGTCGAGAGTAAAGTGGGAATATGAAAAATGATATGTGGTTAAACATTTTGTTTATTTTTCATGAAATTTTGACTATGGTTTTACTATATTTGTTAATAAAAAGGAGGTTTTAAAAATAATGTTCAAGAAACTTTAGGTTCACATGGACGGTAATTATATTATCTCAAAGGGTGCAAAGGTATAAAGGGATCAATGAGATAGTTTGTGAATTACCGGGTACGAGATTTAGAAAGAGAGGTTTTCAGAAAAACGCGTTTAGAGTTTCAAGACACAAAAATGTTGTCACTAAATGTGACACATGATAAATCTTTTTTGCATTATAAAGGAATTTATAATGCCCCCCCCCCCCTTAAGGACTTTACCTGATCATTTTCAATCTTGAGATCTCCTAATTAGCCAATTCAATACTCACTGTAGTGAAGAATTTTCGTCTGAAAAATCACCCACGATAAACGAGGAGAAACGGACAAACGGCAGAAAATGTTTGCCATTGCCTGTAACTGCATGGAGAAATGCAAGTCGCGTTCACGTATGAATTTATAGATTGCAGTGCAAGAACGAAGTCGGTGTATTTCTTCGCACTGTCTTGTACTCGCCGACTCCTCCACTCCTGTATCACAATTGAATTGCGCACTCCGACACTTTCTCTTATTGGATTTAATATTTGTCTTTTCCTTTGTCGTTAATCCAGTTTTCTCGCGTTTCTAGAAATATAACAACGGTTCGTACTGAAGCTGGAAGTGTCTATATGTAACAGTTCAAACCCGTTTTCGGTTTAATCGAGTTTTCTCTGGCGAAAACTCGTTTTCACTGAACGCCATCATTACAAATAACTTTTCCTACTAAAAACTAGAATTTACTGATAAATAATCTTGGGTGTTAGTTAAACTCGTTTTAAGGCCTTATATAAATACGTTTTTTTTAATTGTTCTTTTTCCCCTGTTGGCTTGAATGATGTATAAACATCTCAAGATTGGTATAGTTGATATGTATAAACATCCGTAGAATTATATGGTCCGGAGAAAAAACTTTGAACGGGTTTTTCTCGAAACCATGTTTTTTAAATCAGGCGGACTCGGGTAGCTTCTATAATTTTCAATCGATTGACTTCAAATTGCAATTGTAGCTTCTTCGAAAGATTTTATAGCGGAATACACACGATTTTTACGATCGGTCGACAATTACGGTTTTTGTAAACAAATTAAGCTCGTTTTTTTCGTCGAAAGTGCGATTTTTTCACAATGGTGCGAAATTTGGAAAAATAAATACTTTGTAAGAATTGTGTGTACTTCACTAACAGAACTCATGTAGACGATGAACAAAAAATTATATTTTGTTCTAGGTGTTCATGTGCGTCTCCAACAAGTCCGCTTGTGGAGGGCCTAAACAACGGCGTTCTCTTAGTACCGGCCACATTGTATCTTTTTGGATAATAAAAAAATTGATTTGAGCACCTACAGATATGTCAAATAAACCCTCCAAGCCTCATCTTGATTGCTTTGGTTGTTTTTTTTTTAATACAAAAAAGTCTTGTTTTTCAATAATCCAAAAGTGTATAAGACTTCAACTAAAAAAAACTACTTCTAACGAAATGAATATGTTAAGGGGGAATATACCTTTGTACATTTTTTTCAATTTTTTCTTTTATTGGCTTAAAAGATCCCTTAACTATTCAAAAATGTTGAATTAGAAGGACAATTGTATGGTCCAGGCATCGCCAATTAAAGGTAAACACGAAATTTCCATGATTTTACAGTACTTGAAACTTTAAACGCGTTTTTCTCGAAACTATGTTTTTAGACACGGGCGTATGCGTAGCGTCTTGAGTTTTCAATCGATTGACTTGAAATGTTAACCGTAGCATCTTGACAATATTTTCTAGTCCAGTACGTAGGATTTTTCGATAAGTTGAATTAAAAAAAATTTACTATCGATATTTCAACGATTTTTTTCTTCATATTAACTAATATGAAACTAATTCCATATTTTTTTAAATCAATATTTTGAAGAACCCCTACGTACTGGTCTAGTTTTTTATACCTACTTTGAAAGTATTTTTCGTTTTTTGTTCTAGCTTGAAAATTATGACCTGTGCGAATACTCCCGTAGAGGACTATGAAAAAAAAAGTTTTCTTTCATCGACTACCGCCATTTTGTTACAAAATAATTTAAAAAAATTATTTTACTTCAAGGCTTGAACTAATGAGTTAAGTATGAAAAACCAAGTTTAAAATATTATTTTGCTTTTTTAAAATAAGTTGTCAAAAATGACCCTTGATTTTGCCCTCACAAAGGTATGTTCCCCCTTAAGACTGTTTCCAAATGAGGTCAAAGTTTGGGTGCGTTTTGGTTTGTTTGGACTTGTGCCAAAAACTCGTTCTAACGAAATGAATCAGTTCGTCTTTTGGGTTATTCGTTCAGCTTTGTCCCAAAATCTTATTCTAACAAAATGAGTCCGTTGAAACTATTTCCGAATAAGGTCGAAGTTTCGGTTTATTTGAGTTTCTGGACATCAATTCTAGGTTTCATTAAGAGAAAACTAGTTTTAACGACGGCTTTCAGTCAGAACTAGTCTGTACCAAGTAATACGCATTTTAACTAAAACCGAGTCTTAGCTGTAACATATACACCACCCCTGGCCCTCCAACGGCTGTCGCCAATACATAAGCATGGCGTAGAAATAGACTACACCCAACGTATGTGAGTTACCCCAAGTTTATTACAAAATTCACGTGTAAGAAAATATATTTTTAAAAAACCAGTTTTTTCTTAATGTAGTAAAAAGTAGAAAATAATGTTTTTTAGCAAGTCACCTATATGTGACTATAAATAAAAGCTTGGGGCGCTCAACTTTTTAAATGTTTAATAAATTTGATCAATTCAGTTTCTTCAACCGTATTTAATTTCGCACAATACTAATTAGAAAAAGAAATATCATCACACGTTTAGACTCAGTTTCAGGATTTTTATTTAAGAAATCTAAGATTGTTTTACAGTAAATTAAATACAATTGATATGATAATAGGTTTATGTAGATAAAATATGTCTAAATTTTGAGTCCCCCAATCTTTTATTTATAGCCACATATAGGTCACTTGGTAGTAAAAAATCGTTTTCTCCTTTTAAGTACATTAAATGAAAGACTGTTTTTCAAAATATTTTTTAAAATATAAATTATTTTCTACTTTTTAGTATTCAATTGATTTTACTAGTTACTTGTTACTAGTAGTTTACTACTTTACGAGTTTGTACGTTAGGAACATAGAATGCTTGGAAAAAATAACAAATTCTAACATTGAATGGATATATATTTTTTTTGTATCATGCATTGTCATCTTTTGATATGCATGTTTGCAACATTTCGGACTTCTAAGTAGTCCGGAAGTGGGGTAAGGGGTTACCCCCACTTGCGATTTTGAAAAAATCGATTTTTTTTATTGCATTTTTTAAAAGTATAAGTATCTGAGAATATGTCTTGAAAATGTCAAGTCGATCCGAACAAAATTGACTGAGATATGAGCGTTGAAAGAGAAGAATCCGCGTTGAAAGAGCGTTGAAAGAGAAACTTTAAACGCGTTTTTCTCAAAATGGCATTTCTGAAGTCGGTGACCAAGATTACTCGAACACTAATGAACCGATCTTCTTGAAATTTTGCAGGCTTATTTAATACATAAAAATGTAGTCTTTGATCGTTCGATTTTTTTTTTTCGTAAAAAAATTGCCGTTTTACAGCCAAAAAACGGCCGTTTTTTTCGTTAAAATCGAACCATTAACTTTGACTGTCCGCCATTTTGTGAAAAATGAATATTTTTTAAAATCCTTCGATTAAAGACTAGTTTATACTTATATTTGACTAAATCCATCCGCATTTTTTTTTCAGATGATCCATTTCGCCGCAATGTTGGTCACCGCAAACCGTGTATATAAAAACATTATTTCATTGACGGCCATTTGCCACTAAACAATGTAATATTTTTCAATAAAAAAATTACTGAAAGTTCTTCAAGATGTGTTCTTTAAGATGGTATATTGATCGGTTAAAAAAGTTTTGTAGTTTTCTTTAAAAAAATTCATGAAAAAGGCCTTTTTTGCGCTACAAGTGGGGGTAACGCCTTAAATACCGATTTTCCGTTTTGCATCTTACAGAAAGTCAAGCTAGATAAAAGCTAGTAATAAGAGAAATATAATCGATTTCGCTGGAAATGAGAATAACCCGTTAACCACAAATGTATTACTCTCTCTATCCGCTTTTCGTTTGATGGACGGTCGTTTGCTGCAAATGTGATGTCGATCGCTTTTTTTCTACTCTCCAATACTTTTAATGGCCACAGTGCTCGGTATTCCGAAAATATCGTAGCGCTCCGCAGTTTAATGACGAAGACGAGGAGCGTTATATCAGGAAGGATCGCCATGTCAGTGAGAAACGACGGCGATACCAAAATAGGGAATTGGAAAATAGAAGAGATAATGATTGAACTTTCGTTGAAATTGTGGAAGTTTGTTGATAATTGACATCATGCAATAGTGATGTGGCCGCTGTAAATTTTTGCTTGTGTTTGACATTAACATGGGAGAGGGCATTCCCAATGGTGATTCTGTACTCTGAGTTCGTATAACATTGGACGACTAGTAAATCCATGATTTCTCTCTCTCTGTCTCTCTCTCTGTCTGTCTCTCTCTCTCTCTCTCTCTCTCTCTCTCTCTCTCTCTCTCTCTCTCTCTCTCTCTCTCTCTCTCTCTCTCTCTCTCTCTCTTTCTCCCCCTCCCTCTCCCTCTCTTTCTTTCTACAACGTGTATAATTATCGTGAGAGAGCGAGAGCGAGAATATGTTGCCATAGTAATAATTTCCATTAAACCCGTAATCCATATGTAATCGACACGGTCAGGTTATGTGGCAGGCGAACGGTTTACCGAGTGCTTTAAGAGTAGGGGAGATAGAACATGCAATGTGGCGAGCTAAGCAAATTCAATTAGAGCCGAACAATGCACCTCACACACCTGTTGAACCTTACCAAGAAGGACTATTATGGCAGTGCCCACCTCCGCTTCCCTCATCCGATGTCTATTTTGTTATATCGATAAGCGCACAGAGCTTCGAATTGATCATCATCTAGAAATCGTTGATGAACATTTTCCATCCCACGCGACTGGCTATATGACGTGCACTTTTTTTAAATCAACGAGTGCAGCTTACAAAAATAACCAGCAAAGCTGACTTTGGATTTTTTTGCACATGTACCACTACCATGTGCCACTACTATGGGAAATTAACAGCAACTTATTGCACAATCGATTTATATTTGGTTGCTAGATATATATATATATATAAATATATATATATCGATACGAAAATATCTATGAGCGTACACGACCGAAATATAAAACTTTATAAAAGCTTTAAACAAAAATCCACCAATAAATTACGGGGTATCGGAGGATCCTGAGGGGGTGTGCAACAGGAGGTCGATTTTTTCACTTCGCTCCCTTTCTCGCACCCTCCTCCTCCCTTACACCGGGAGCAACGTTCCGACGCACATTTTTTTTCATCTCGCCGGCAGCGCACCGCGCTATGCCGCCATCGCCAGCCACAATTTAATTCACTGCTGACGGGCAAAAAAATCTTCGCTTTTTTGTTTTACTCAGTGCAAAATTTATTCCCGATCATGGGGATGGGAACCAACGAACGCGATATAAAAAACGAGAAGCGGAAAAAACAATTCGGTTTTTTTTTGGTTTCGTTTATAAATTGCTCACGAGCAAACAGAGCGAAACCATGGTAAAGAATATGCGCTCGAAATACCTGCTACCATCCCACTGCACAGGTATATACGTGGAGTACAGTTTGGGGGGAAAAAATCGCGGAAATAATGTTTTCGAATGAAAATACGGTTTTACGATTTTTACGATTTACGTTTTATGATTTTTTAATACTTGCGATATTTTAATTCTTGCGATTTTCAAATTCTTGCGATTTCTTAATTCTTACGATTATTTTTAATTCTTACCATTTTTTTATTTTCACGATACTACAAATGTCTCCGAGAAAAACCGTTTGTCCTTACGTTCTTTCATTCAATAAACAACAAAAAAACTGTTTTCGTATCCAACGGTGATAAATTTAGTCGCCATGGATTTCGTCGCGTGCGTTCTCCCTGAGAAACGATTCGACGTTCGTTTACTCGGCGAGCTCGTGACTTTCCGCCTTACACATAAATAAACGTGCACGTGTGTTCGTGTAACAATATATCCCTATATGTATGGATCCGCTTTATACATTTTTTTTATCGTGCACCAAGAAATAATCGGCCTCGTCGCTAAAACCTCGAAAAAGTCGACTGCGATATACATCTCAGTGCTGACAGAATAAAATGAAGGAGAAGGGTTGTTTTAAGTACTTCGAGCAACGCGATCGTTTTCCACGTTGTATACAATGAAAATACGTTTCAACGTTTTTCTGATAAGTGTACACGTATAGACGACGAGAGGTTAATCAACGGAATCTAAGTACAAGCGTAAAACAGACGTAATAAAAAAAGCCGATCAATCGCACGAATCGGTAACTCCTTTTTTCTCTTGAGCGTGGAGAGTTAATGGCCGCAGTTGAACTAAAAAAAACACAAAAGATTGCCGGGTGTGAAAAAATTGGTAATTTTCATATTCCGTGAGAATTAAGCGGAAGATCGGTAAGAAATCGAAAAGAGATCGGTAAGGGATCGGTAAAAGGAAAGCGCGAAAAATTAAACACACTTTCCTTCTGTCCAGTCCGAGGAAAACGACCGTGAAATTTGAGAAAACAAACTTACCGAATATGACTCTCAGGAGATACGCGATGCTCCATAATTTCGACACAGGAGGTCCGATTATCATCATTTTCAAGCCCATACTTATCGGGATGTTTCCTCTGCTCTCCCTGATCGCCACTTACGTCGCACACACTTTAGTTTTCTTGACGCATATACTTCACAGAAGATTGACTGAAATTCACCGAAAACTTTTTCCTCGCGGGACGTTCCGGTTGGCCCGGTTCGAAAAGTCTCGAGGCTAAACGGGCTCCTATCTTCAACGCGAGACTGACAGCACAAGCTTACTTCTCGACCGAAAGAATAAACGTATCTTTACACTTCAATCATTACTCAGATCTAAAGTGAAGAAGGATAATATTTTACCCTTAATTTTTTAGAAAAAAAATCAATTTTTCACAATTTCGAACACTCAAAAGCCTGCAAGTTCAAAGCGAGAAACAAAAATGAAATTTCATAATACTCTTCCTTATCAATCCTAAATTACACACCATTTCAAGTTTTACGACATACGATCTTTTTTCATGTCGTTTTTCACGAGCCGGGGCATTTTCTTTCCTGCTTGTTCATTATTGCTCCAAGACTACGTCTTGTAAAGTTCGTGCAAAGCTCAACGTCACTGTCACTTTTCGAGCCACGTGCTGCAAAGATTCGCCACTTTTGCGCAGAAGGACCAACTCCTACAAATTCGTGAACAGTATATCTATAATGTTTTTTTTTACGAATTTGGTGCCTAGTATGTAAAAAAAAGAAAAAGATTCGATAAAAAGAAAGAAAAAAGAATAGGACGTAATTGCGAGATAAGTTTTTATTGTTTGCTATCTTAAATCATTTAACGAGAACGATCGAATGAGTGATCACACTTTTTTTTATCAGTGTTACTCGTCTCATTGACTCGTTAATTATCGTGCCCATTGGCCTTGGCTCCCCCACCAAAGGCACCAGGAATAATGCTATCGACGATAATCATCATTTGTTTTTTTTTTAATAGAATTTCGTAGTTGTACACTGTCGTCGTATTTTAATTCCTCCCTCTCTCGCTTTCTTTTATACTTTTTTCTCACGAATCACCTTTTACCCTGATGACGATTCCAATCAAACTAAAGTGCCATTAACGATGGCGCAATCGTTAAAGCTCGTTGAATTAATTGGCATTGCCGTTTTCGATTACCACGCTATTTTTTTTTTTCTTCGAATTTCGAGAATGGCACCGACGATCAACGGCAACTAGACAAGCTTGGCCGAGCTTTTTGCGACCGTAAGCTCGAAGCTTCCACCGGGACAGTCGACGGCTGAGTGCGAACGCGGAGGATTGCCGCGCGGTTTACTCCTGCATTGGATGAAATGAGAGGCAGCGCGAGATGCAAGGGTTATAGGAGGTGCGACGAGGATCGTACTTGCTCTAGACGCCGAGCGTCGCGCATGCCCTCCACATACCATTGGGAGCTTTTCATGCATATATGTATTTACATGTATATATTTTATACGTGTATATATATATAAAATGCAGGAACCACGCGCCTGCGACGAACTTTCACCGCGGGAATTTCGCGGGTTTTATTCTCGTTCGCATCCTCGCAGGGGTAGGTCGTACACAAAAGTCCTGTGCTGATGTTTACCTTTTTTGAACATACATGTAGATATATGGAGAGATGTTTTTCAGTCGTACATTCCTGGCTCAATGAATTGACTCAATGAATTGACACTTATAAGGCAGCCTGAAAGGGCTCTGCTAGAAAATGTAACGTTGTGTCACATATGGGCCTGATCTGGCTGCCTGAGGCCCTTATCAGGTTGCCTGATCGGGCCCTTATGGGGTTTCTTGGTCAGACTGCTATCGGGTTTCCTGCACTGCAAAATAGAATATTCAATTTAAACAGAACCTTTTTAAATCAAATAGGTTTTTCCCTTCTTTCGCGACCTCCTTCGATCTTATTTGTTTAAGCTATTCTTTTTGAATATTGAATATATTCAAATTGAATAAATAAAGATTTGATTCGAATAAATCTTGAATTGCTTACAATATACATTGTAAATCCAAGTATACTATATGCATAAAATATTTCAAAAATCCAAAATAACATGAAACACTCGTTTCAGAGTTCTACGACAAGAATTTTGTTTCAAAATTCGTTATTCCCTGGCCTTCTGAAATGATTTTTTTCGACGAAAATGTTTCGCCTATATGGAATGGAATCTAGTACCTACCTATCTATAGCTACGCACGCTGCCCCTATGCTACCGAGTGCTTGTAACATCTTGGTCGCAGATATGGCATAAGAGACCAAATGAACTCCCATAATTATTTGTTACATCGCATAAAGTATGTCAATTAGTTAATATCATTGTGACTCTCTCACACACACACACACACACACACACACACACACACACACACACACACACACACACATATATATATATATATATATATATATATATATATATATATATATATATATATATATATATATATATATATATATATATATATATATATACATATATATATATATATATATATATATATACATATATACATATACATATATATGTGTGTATGAGGTTACGTTTGAAAAAATCTATAGCATGTTATTCGATAAAACTCTCTAATTATATATATATATATATATATATATATATATATATATATATATATATATATATATATATATATATATGTATATATATATATATATGTATATCCTCTCTCTCTCTACCTTACAAAGCTGCCGGAATCTTCTAACACGCATCCGAGGTGCATAACATTTTTTGTCGTGACAGTCCATAACACCTTTTTAATGGAATTCAGGAATACATCGGAACTCCGAAGGAACGATGCTGTCGAACCGAAGTTTCCATGTGATGAAATATGAGGTTATGTGCATCTGCGGACTACTGAGGCAGTTATAGGGCAAGCCTATTTATGGCCTCATCAGGGAAAGCCGGCAAAGTAGGGTCTTATCAGGGAAATCCTTAGTAAGGCCCCATCATGGAAAGCCTTAGTAGGGCTTAGCGGGGCAAGTCTTGGTAGGGACCTATCGGGGATAACCTTAGTAGGATCTTATCAGGGACGGCCTTAGTAGGGCCATTCTAGTATTGCCGGATTTCGGGCCTCAATACTTCCGGCCCGATCGTGGCCGGATCGGGATGTCCGTAATAGGTGCTAGCCGTATCACACCCCCATCGGGGCCTGATCCTGATCTTAATCCTGATTTCCTTAGACACCAGATAGGTTCAACAACAGTTAAAAAATGGCGAACTATTAAAGTATCTCATTTACATAATTCGAGTCTTTTGCGGCGAACAATGCCCTTCTGAACCAGGTGATCAAAGATTTAAAAGAATCAAACAGATTCCGTTAGTATATTAGTTTACTCTATGATTGATGGACGGAATTTCCGAAATGTCAAAAGTAAGAATGTGACACGCGTTCAAAATGAGTCTCGATTATTGCGAAATGTGGACATTTGTCGGTCATCAAATCAAAAGTATAAATCGAAAAAAAATCCTTTGATAAAATACTATATTTTTACGTTTAGAAAAAGCGTCAGAAAAATTTCAGAAAGATCGATGCAATAGTTCATAAGATATTTTGCTCACCAGCTTTGGAAAATGTAATTGCGAGAAAAAAAGGCGTTTAGGGTTTCTTCGACTTTGTAAATAAATATGTCAACTTTGATTCGATGACCTTGAAACGATTAGGGACCACTTATAAGATGATATACTGTCGAAATATATCGGTCTTGAAAAACGTGATTTTTCGTTTGGTGTCGCATGGCCATGGAGCGATGACCGCTAAGCCGTGCACCAGCTGGCGCATCAACCAGTCAGCGGGAGGCCAATATATCCGAGACCTTGCTAGTGATACTTGAGTAAAGACGTCTGTGCACCAGATAATCAGCAGAATATGGGGCCGTCGATACCGGTGGGGATTTTCCATACTTTTTCCGTACCCTCGGAAAATGCGATAGGTTAGATTAGGGAAGTGTGGAGGGAGTTATAGGAAAGGCTGCAATTGAGAACCGCAAAATGCAAAAGCCCGCAAATGTATACGTTGGAACTCAGGAAATATTAAATTGCCTTAATCGTCTCTGTTTTATCCAATGTATTCCTGATGACACGAATTTCTCAATACCTAACACTCTTTTAACTACTACATTCAGCTCACCTTGTGACAATGACATTTTTCTAAAACTGCATGTTACCGATGTACATTACGCGTCGGTTCAGGATATATTAGCTAGTTGTAAAAAGAGTGGGTTCTGTTCATTGAACTCGCCAATTGGAAGAGGGTTATAGAGCTCGAATACATTGATAAGTTGCATGACAAAAGCTCGGTCTCTTCAATGACGTCAAACTTGTAAAATGTCTTCCATGTGAACAACAGCTATAAGCTGCACTCCATATAGACTCGCCATTAAACATTTTTCTCCTTCCTGTGCATGCCAGAACGTCTGATTGCCGTATCCAGCTATAGAACGGTTAGGGGGGTGTCTATGGTAGGATAGAAGCGAGTTAGGCGTATTTTATAGACTCGACTACCGTACTATTTCTTCGGAGGTCTAGCTCCGGGGAGTGAATTTCAATGCTTTAATATCGCGAAAACGACGTGTAAGGGGTATCGATCAACAGATAGAGACGGCTGCAGAGACCGAGGGAGTGTGAGGCAAAAGGGTTACCACGGGGCTGAAGGCGAGGGCGATGTTTGATGCTATACAGTATGCAGTATACGTCGAGGATTCGCGCAAATATTTCACGTCAAGTTGCACGTGTATGGGATTAGCGATATACGCGGTCGTTGGTCATCAGTTCTTCCCTCCAGTGACTTCGGCAGCACCTTAACACTTAATCGTCTTCCTGTGGCTAAATCCGTCAAGCGTTTTCGTCTTTTTGGAAAGACCAATCACTGCATCGTACCCCCAGCTTGCGATACGTACATGCATCACCTAGAATCAGTAGGTCGAGCATAAATCAGACCATTAGGCCTACTCCGGACGTATTGGGAAAGGAAACCTACTGCCTCGTCTTCCAAAACATTCCACCACTACTCTTGCTGTGGTGGAAGACTTTGGAAGAACAACACTATTCTTTGTTGGAAGTCCAACACGCTTCTTTGTCTTGTCTTTGGAAGTGTCGGAAGACCAACACTTTTCTCGGTCTTAAATTCAACCTGTACTCCGAGTAAGAAACACTTTCCGTGCTGACAATCGTCCCGGTCAATCACTCCTCGAACCAACATACTACCGTCACTGGGCGAGAATGTCTTTGCCACGTGTGAAGTGGAATCCCACTATTCACCACTTTCAACACTCTCGCGTCCAACGAAACGTTTCTCGTCTTACCACACGTCGCGATTCTTTCACTCTCAAAGTTTATCCTCACCTGCACATCTGAGTAGACATGTACACGAACTGAAGTGAAGCACATGGCGCAGTCATTTCTGGCCAAAGAAGCTCGTGTCGATCGGTCCTTGGGCCTTGATGATAAGATTATGATTTTCGACTGCCTCTGATGCTTAAAAGACCTCGTTTGCCTTGCGTCGCCAGATAAGGGTACAGGCAGGACGAATCACCTGCACATCCGAGTAGCCATGTGCACCGAAGTGGAAAAAGTCCCAATAAAGATGTGACCTAAAAAGCGCTTCCTTGATTATTTGATGTCATGATTATGTGATTATTTGATTTTTTGTTTATTTTATTATTCTTTATGGCCCTAGCGAAGATTTCCTGCCTTTCGACTGTCCCTAATACTGGACGACCTCTTTTGGCTTTGGATTGCCGGATACACGCAGGATCAAGTCAAATCGGATGGGAATATTTAGCGTCCAATGCGACTTGTTACGACGTCTCATTGACTTGGTCGTCTCAGTTGGAGGCGATCGGGTGTATAGGGTGAGGCGATATTTTACCGTTGCTGGAAACAATGCTCCGTGCGACCTTATAGTCCGGCAAAACGTCGGGACAGGGAGTTGGAGAGGGGAATGGTGTCGGTGGCCTCCGGTGCTCGACGGTATCTAATGGGTTTCTTAACGTAGTGGGTGTCAGCGTTTCTACCGTCGTCGTTGTCGTCGTGCGACTCCCATTAATATGCCTACAGGCTAACGTGTATCTAACCACCAAGTGATGGCGAGAGAGGGAGGGGGGGAGGGCGGGAGAAATAGGGCCAGTCGTCGGTTACGCTGGTGCGATCCGACGTGAAATACTACAAACCATTTCGATGTGACACTTCGCGTTTGTACGCGTGCATCATTTCCAAGGAAACCCATTCCCTCTTCCACTTGCAATCCACCTCAATTCACCTTCCGTTACATTTACATTTTCCGTTCGTGCGTAAAAAGACCAGGTTCTGTCCCTTCGTGTAATTCTCACTGCCATATACGTCGCAGATGCACCAACCTCGTAGCCGAGTAATTAAAAAAATCTTTGAAGACTTACGATAAATTGGACTTGTACTGATCATTTATTAAATTCAAAAGGTTCTCATAAAAAAAAACAGCATGCTATTAAGAATCTGATGGGACTTTCACTATATCACGTCATTTTTATCTGTCTATTGCATATACACCACCACGTGTATTGCATTGAGCGCGTTTTCAAAAACTGCTTAGTCTGTCAGGTACGAACACTATCCGGATGACTGCCCAGGAACTCACGAGAGCTGATGAGGAAATCACATGCTGCGTTGCTGAACATCTTACAATATTATTCGTTCAAGAGTATATAATTGTGCGCGTAACAACGATGCAGTTAACTTGAATTCGACATTATTGCAGAATTTGACAAAAATGAAAAGCAATGATGGAGCATATGGCTTGAAATGAAATTGAATGGGTGATAATTCGAAGTAAGCGCAGAGGTGGAAAATTAATCAGATGAGGATTAAAAATTGTACCTTTAAAATAAAATGAAATTTAATTGAACTTTAAATAATAATTACAGAATTTATAAATGAACTGTTCAATTAAATAATAATTAGATCCTAACATGTTAATTTAAAAATTGAAAATTAACCGAACAATTATTATTTCAAATGAAATAAAATTTAATACAAATTTCAAACAGTAATTAAATAATCAAAAAAAATCTTTCTAAATAAAACATCAGCGCGATAATTATTACTCAATTTCAAATATTGATTGATATTAATAAATAATAATCAATACACTAATTTATTAACTAACAAATTCATGATTTAAAAACAATCGACCATATACATTGGCCAAAATGAGGGGCGGTAGTGGGTGTAAGGGTGCAGGTCGACTTCAGAAGGATTCTCAAAATAACACAAAACTAGAAAGGTCACGCCGACACCCTGCCAGCAACTCGAAACCTTAGAATTGTCCCGGTTGCAAATCAACCAACCCGAATTTACATGAGATTTATGGCAGCCCGCATGGCCTGCGGCGAGGCTTGGCCAAGTCAGAAAGGGCGAATCCATTAGCAGACGCAGCTCTTCTTGTAGGAGAATCGGAACTAGCTTGTCTGACGGTGGATAATATAGTTCTCTACCGGTGAACACAACTCCGTTCAACTATCGGTCGCATCAATGATGGTTGAAGCCAGTGCCCAAGCAGAAATTAACCCTTCACAAAATTCAATTTGACCTGCTTTCTGGCCCCGAATCGTAATGCGAAGAATTCCAATAAAATTACCAGGCTGGTTCGACCAGGCGCACGCAAATTTCCGTGTCACTGTAGCGTCAAGTTGGGTGTCGAAAATTACGGACAACGGTCAATGGATCCGCCGGTTGCGCTATTCCGAATCATAAACATTGATTGGGCAAAGTTAAAAGCACCGAATTCAATGCAACATATAGGTTGATGGTTTCTTCCGGAACTGCACAGCTCGCACGTGAATGAGAGACCACGAATCGATAAACATTTTATCCGCTTGCTCGCCTCTCATGGATAAGCGGTAACGTTTGTGCTGCGTAGTCTCCAGCCGCATCTGTTTCTCTCTGTCTCTCTCTCTCTCTCTCTCTCTCTCTCTCTCTCCTTTTCTCTCTGCCTCTCTCTTCTTGCTCTTTTCTTGATCTCTAGAGAAAAAAGCATCCGATTGCGAGCTGAACAGTCGTGAATCGCGATTGGTAGCTACAAAGATGTATAAGAGTATAGAGGATATTTATGCAAGCCAGGGGTGTCATAGTCGGCATTGGGTAACAAATCTTCCGCTTCCAGATGATACGTAAATTCGTCCGAGCTAACGTATACTTTCCTGCCAAATGCGATAAACCTATGTATCCGTTTATTCGTTGCTCGTAAACTTTATTGCTCGTATCTTCTTTCACAGGAATAAAATATCGAACGGTATTATCGTCCATTAGATGGAGAAAACGACAGTGACTTGCTTTCATCTCGGTGTTGAGTGAAATTTTGGCGTGTCGATCATTTGGATTTTTCAAGACCCACAAAATAATTGAGGCATTTGTTTAAATATCAACCCAATGTTCACATGTTGATTCATTGATGTTGATGGCATGTTTATCCATTGATGACATGTTCATCCATTGATAACATGTCGCATACATTTTCATCCATTGATATCATGTCGCTGACATGTTCATCTATTTATGACATTTTGCTGACATGTTCATGCATTGATGACGTTTCGCTAACATGTTCATTCCTTGATAATATGTTGACGGTATGTTCATTAATTGATGGCATGTTCATTTATTGATGACGTATTCACTCATTGATGTTAGGTTCATTCATTGATGTCATGTTCATTTATTGATGGCGTATTCAATCATTGATGTCATGTTCATTTATTAATGACATGTTCATTCATTGATGGCATGTTAATGACATGGCCATTTATTGATGACAGGTTCATCCATTGGTCACATGTTCATTCATTGATGGCATGTTAATGACATTGCCATTCATTGATGACATGTTCATTCATTGATGGCATGTTAATGGTATGGCCACTCATTGATGACATGTTCATCCATTGGTCACATGTTCATTCATTGATGACATGATCATTCGTTGATAACATGTCTTTCGTTCGTTAAGACTTTTATCTATGATCCTCAAGAATAATGAGTAATCCCCAAACTTAAATTCCGAAACAATCACTCAAATTGATTTCCGATAAACTTCCATTGCCCCTGCGTTGAATGCACCAAACATCAACGAGTGCTATTCGATTCGTCAGTTGGATTTCATTTCAGCATTAACCTGTTAATGGCAACTACACCTGGACGAAAGGACGCATAATAAAGGACATCAAGCGAAGCCGTACTAAAACGATCGCACTGCCATGCACGTTCAGCTAGCCGTTCAAACGACGTCTTCTTTGTGTAGCGAAAATTGCCCCCGGCTTTGAATATACGCTCCTATGAGGATCCCTCATCATTGTTACGTATACTCAAATCCATTATAACGCGCGCTTGTTATGGTCACTGCGTTTATACGAGCAAGACCGTGCCGTTGCGAGTAAAGAGACGAGAGCCCCCTGGTATTTCATACGAGGGGAACAAGAGAAATAAGAGACACGTGCTCATGCGTGGCTCGCGGCATTTACGTTGCACCTGATAAGCCTGATGCCTTCAGGCCCTTTTGTTGTTTCTCAAAGGGGACGTATGTGAGTACTTAGCAGTTTTTCGCTTCCGCAACATTGTGAATAGACAGTTGCAGAAGTAACACCGTCATCTTGGTTAGGGCCGTACAGTATTCCATATGAGGCTGCACTTAATGTGATCAATGTTTGAGTCTAAGAGACATCCAGCCCACCTGATCAACTCGGAATCGACGGTAAACGTCGTCTAAATGGATACCCACGCTAGTGCCCCTAGTTATTATGACACTTTGGGTATCCAGCAGATATTGATGGTTGTAGATACAGCAGGGCAGAGCAAGCCACTAACGGTACATGTCCATGTCTGGCCATCTTGATGACAGAATTAAGGATCGAGCCAGACGTCTTGGAGCTTACGCTGTTACTGCCGCCTAAAACATTCAAAAAAATTGCAGTAAAGCGATAAACATTGCGGTCTGATCTAGCCATGAAAGACATTCTTAGTTTGTTTTGTGATCATTTGGCGCTTTGTAAACTTCCACTCGGTGGCTCTTAATTGCAGAGAAAAATCTGCATGGAAGCTGCTTCGGCATGATCATTTTGTGCTGACAAGGCTGTGATATTGAGTTTCGCAATTTCAAAGAAATTTTTTCTATAAAAGCATCCCTAAATAGTTCGAGCTCTTTGGCCAAACGAAATAAAACGGTAATGAAACTTGAAGCGATATTGGATCGGTCGATCCACCGTTCTGCGTAACGAGCACGCGTAAATGGAATTTTTAATTACAGTTCGATTTATCTTCAAGCGCGTGCCTGGCTACGAGCGGCTCCCTTCTGCGATTGAACACGCCCGACAAAGTGAGACCAGCGTAACTTATGCAGGGATAATATGATCCTACAGTAAAACATTTGGAAATTAATGGTTTCTGATGAAAGAAGGAAATACTCGGCACTTGGGCATCGGAAAAGGTTTGCTGAATCCACCGTTTTTTCCTGAAATATATGAAGCCTTCGAAGCATCTGCAGCAGGTGTCGTTCCGTTCGGACGCTTGAATTTCATTCGATATTTATCGTAAATCCCATTCATTCGATTCTAAGCGGAATATTGCAGAAAACAAAATTGAATCTCCGCCAAAAGAGCCTTGGCCGGAAGAAAGAGGACTCCGAGTCATTCGCATGGAAATATCGAAGCGATAAAAAAAATAAACGCGAGGCCGCGGGAGCGAGTAACAAATCGGACAACCGAAGCAAAAGGAGATTGAGCAATAAAAAGATATGCTGTCTTGCGGGTAATGGCCTACGGGGGACGGAAAAAAAGATAAAACTGCAGATCGGAGTCACGACTAAGAACCCGAGTAATGATCGTAACCACGAAGACGGGATGAATATAAAAAGAGCTCATCTCAATAATCGACATGACGGTGAATAAATATGCTGTCGCTAGCATCGCGCAGCCTCTCGTCCGAGCTGAGGTGAAAAGAAATGAATTCGTGAAAAATAAGCGAAATACAAATGCGAGCCCCACACCGGATTCCACAATGACTTCGAGCTAAAGGACATACGATTCTCAAGTCTTCAGGGAGGATAACCGCGACCACCATCCTCTGTGGTGTTCTTCCATCGTGAATAAGTAATTTTGCTGGACTTTTTTCATCGTTCATCTCGTTCCATGAAAGAGTTGTCGACGCAATGACATAGCTGACGACTAGCGTGATACTGAACAACCAATTGTTGGCGCTCAATATTGGTTCCAAGCTCCTGTTGCTAGCATATGTAATAGCGTCATCTAGCAAAAGGCGTTCGAACGCCAGCTTCCAATAATCTGCTGATTCCAAGCGAATATCAGATTCTGATTGGCAACTAAACGGTGGAGCTCATAGGTCACTTGGGCCAAGTGTCATTACCCTTGTTTAGTCTGCTTTGCCGCATCGTGATCAATGCAATTTATCGGCAATCACGAAAGCTCCCATTATCAATCGCAAGAGCGGTTCCTTGTGATTTCTAATAGAAACCTCCGACCTCAAGTTCCGAACAAATTCCACTGACTCACCATTAAAGATTCTTGCTCAGGGAAAATACATTCGCAGACGAATTTCCGAAGGAGCTTTCGGCGATGTTGAAGGAATGCACGACAAAATTCCGCCACCCCACCGGCTATTCTAGTCTACTTGAATATTTGAAATTATTCTGGCATCTCTGTTGGGTATTATCGATCATTGATTTACCGCAGTCTGTAAAAATCACATTTCGAAATTTTTCGTGCAAATGTTAGTTTAGCCCGCAAATTTAGGGAATAAATGCAAATGCCACCAAGAATGATTGCCCACCCACGCTTGGCAATCTCTCACTCCATTGTGAAATTCATCTACCGTAGCTGGTCATGTCAGTCTGTCATCCGTCCAATTGCATCTCTCCAACATTATCTATAATTATTCGGTGCTGTGTTAATTTTCCTTCATTGAGGTGGACTAGCTTATTGATAGCGCAGTTCCCATGCTTATTCTTGTACTGCACGAACATGAAATGGAGAAACGATTCTCTAGTCGGATGATCCACATCCAACCGACTCTTGAGCGAGCTCTGAATACCCTCGTTCAAAAATCATAAACATAAGAAATCGTACATAAATCGTTTTAGACGCAAAAGTATAAATACGATGAAAGAAAAAGAAAAGAAACGAGCGGAACGAGTGGACTCATTCGCAGTAGACAACGAAGGTAACTAACGAAAGAAGGGAAGAAAAAGGAAGTGCTAATAGAGAGGACAAAAAAATCTACCAAAGTCTTGTCTAACGAAATCTAATGAAACCGGTTCCTTTAGAGCGTTCACAGGGTGCAAACCCGCATCGCCGTAGATCATTGAAGGGATCAAGCTGACCAAGCTGCACACAATGTTCCCTGTAGTCCTACCGCTGCACTGCAAATACCTCAAGTTCACGCCATACTGGCAGTACTTGCTGTACATTATAGGGAAAAATGAACTTTCCGAAGCAGTTGATCTATTTACCGAGGACTGGACCAATGACGAGAAGATCAAATCAAAATGACAATGCACCTCACGGCAACACAATGTGTTGCAATGTGATTTCTCCTGTAAGGGTTAGATGTTAAGAGTACAAAAACTGCAAATTTGCAGTGTCCGCAGCCGAAATGCAAACCGCGGAAAAGGTATGCGTGACTCTGAACGAAAGATATAGAGAGCATAGAGAAGCGACAGCCACATTGTGGTGTTGGGAAACAGCAGGTGTTATCCCCCGGGCTACCTCAGGTTATAGCGTTCAAATTTGCACGTTCGAAAATGAGACCGATGTGTTCTATACTATCTCCATCTTCGCTCAGAGCAACTACAATACAGCCAAATTTCTGGACCACCATCAAAACATCCTTTCAGTCTCCAGCTGCACCTGCCCGGCGTTGTATGAAAATAAACCACAGTAATATGATATCACCTACACAGACCTGTATGTGAAAGGACCTCGAATCCAAGTATACGCGTAACGGAGAAGAACGAAGACATGTCATCATATCTCTTATATTAATCAAACGAACCCTGTAATGGTGAATATATGCCACGAAATTGTGCTTGCCATTCAATCAGTATTGAAGAAAGAGTTTGATTGGGTTTGGGGGTTTGATTTGTATGTCTCATCGTAAATGTTGGTCTGATCTGCTATTCTCTGATCGTGATCAGGAAATACGGAAACAATTTATCAAGAGACATTCTTCCAGTCAAGTAGCCGGGCGATGGTATGAGACATTATGCGATTGCATCTGGAGTAATCGCTAAAACTGAGCAATCGACAAATGCAGTTGTAAGATACTAAATATATAAGTCCGTCATTGTGGGTATCAACTGCATCAACAATCACGAAACATCAAACGACATAATAACATGCTCTTGTTGATAAGTGCGGACGCGCGCAGTTGTCTTTTCGTCAGTGTTTTTGTGGACCGAATGACTAGCGGCAGCATTGTGATCGCTGTTAAAAGAGTACTGTGTACGGTAGACATAGGAGTAAAAGTCCACCGAGTCACTAAAAGCACAACACAGATACAGAATGAAAGCGGAAAAGGGATAGAGTCCATTGATACAAAAGCCTTGTCCATTCTTGTTCGTCGACTGTAAATTCATCCTGCTTTTCGATGTTACATAACAATGTTTCCCCTTTATTGTGCCATCATATTTGACGGTAAAATTAAAACAATATTAGGCTCTGGTCGTTCTTGTGTTTGCGTATGCAGCGTAATTGAGAATCGAAAATCAATTACTGGAGGTGGTCGTGCAGGTTGCGAATGGCAAATTGTTGCAGATGGCAAATTGCATGAAGCGACAGCACCTTGACGCGAGAGATCGAAGAAAAAAATGTTGACGACCATCCGTAGTGGATGTGATCCGTGGCAGCAATAATGACCGATGTTGTTTTTATTTGAAACACACCACAAGAGAAATATCCCCCTTCAGATATGGATAGCAAAATATACGCAGGATCAGATCCTCACAAGGCACCTGACTCACGTTTTATTCGTACACATATTCAATAGTTTAGTGGAATACGATGGCATTGCTTGAATAAAACATTTGAAACGCAGGCCTTCCCGACAGTAATTGCAATATTCATACTTGTTTGTTATTCTTGCCATTTATTCGGACAGCACGAGTGTCTCTGTTTTCTATTAGGATCAGGCAATGGCGACCATATGGGGAATGAGGTAGAAAAAAAATGTTTTTCCATGGTCAATTCATCGTATGATTGCTTAGTGGATGCACCTCACGCACGGAGCACCCTACCACCCATTCTCCATCCTTTGTATATATGTATGGAGAGAACCTGCATGTTGTCAGACATCATAAAGGAATGAAAATATTGGGATCCCGACCATATATCGTTGTACACTCAATGAGGAGTACGTTTATTGGTATTCGTATTCTGCAAACATTTTCGACGCAATCTACGGTTTGTAGGGCAGCAAAAAAGGTGGAGAGTTCCTTGCTGGAATATCCATACATGCAAAATATTATTCCGTGATTTTTGTCGACCGAATACGAGTGGAGATGTCGAGAAACAAGCTTTGCGTGATTTTTCACGCGTCACGAAAAATCGTTCCGAACTTTTCAGGGAAGTTCGATCCTCTTGTGCTGCTTTGGTCTTTGTTTCGGCGGAATTCCTATTCGTCAAATTCAACAATACGTGGGTACTCCCAGATTTTCCACTGTCGTACTATAGAGACGCCTAATACGGGCGTCGCTAAACCCGAACGAAGTTTTGCCCCGGCTGTATGTACCATTGACCATTCAAGGTTTCCTATACCTGTACGGCTTGTGCTCCTTTTACATTGCGGAAAATTGAATTGACGCGTGCGTTTCATTGGGTCGTATTCAATCAGTAAACGAACGAGCCATGTCAGTGAGAGTGTGTGTGTGTGTGTGTATGTGAGAGAGAAAGAGAGAGAGAGCTTGGGTGACTCGGGCTGATGTAGTATAGGAAGCGCTAGAATGCACCAAGCCTGACCTGTTGTTCAACGCGCTCTTCTATCTCATGGCGATTGAAAAGGGAGGGAACGTTATAGGTTCTCGAGGCACGCGCAATTTCCTATAGATATTGCGAGCACAGAGTCTATCGTTCGAGCCTGGGCCAATGGACCCTTTCTCACGTGTTGGACTGCAGGCACAAGTATATATGTGCGCAGCAACCTCACTGCTATCACAGAGTCGATAAGATATGAGGCGTCTCCGGAATTTAATTATTGACCAAGTAGAACACATGCACTGTACCAGCTTCTCTTGCTGTGCCCTTCGAATTGCTGTCTACCTCTTCCCGACTTCTCCGTACCTCAGCAACTACCGTTCCATACCATTCGCTTAACCGAGCATTAGCTTTTAATGTCCTTCAGTTATTCACATTTCACAGCATCCAGATGACGAGCTGCGTCGTACTATCTGAGGATTCGTGAAAAGCAGTCATGCAGTTTATTCTTGGCTCAGTCCAGCTTGAAGTACTAGATGACGTCTGTACCAGGTTGATGCAAAAATCCCGGAAAACATGTCCATTCTCACCTCCCGGAGGTACAACTAGGAGTGAGCTAGTGGATCCGTATTGTGTATTGCACAGACCTCAATTCTCTCACTGGATCAGATAGCCACTACTTCTTGCCAGACATTCTCCATTGCGCATGCAGCGAACTAGCACACACGGATGTCATCTCCTGTCTTTGAGGCTTTGAGGTGGCTCCTGTAGACGACTATTGAATTTGCATGTTATTCGGGGACATGTACTCCAATCGCCTTGCGATTGCATTGGGCCAAGCCGTGCAGGGTTACCTCGTTGCTCACTGTATTGCTGATAGGTAGCGCTGCTTCTACGAATGTATATATATCCCCAATACTGAATACGCATTTTCTCGGTGTAGTCATATGTGAGAAACGCAGGATTTCCTACAATGGGAGACGAACCATTGAAGTCTACAATCGAAGACTGATTGCAATAAGCAAAAATATTGATGACATGAATCGATCATGCCATATTCGTTACTGCAAGCTCTAGCTTTATTAATCTTGTTCATCATATCAGCGTGCAAATAGAGCATTTCAGGCCCTATGACTATATCTAGCTTTCCGTAAAGAAAAAAGATAAAATATAATTCTCGAGAGCAATCTAAACCCTCGTCATTCCGTTGCAATAAAAGCCCTTGGCGTTTAGCGACTATGTGTCTTCAGAGATTACTTTTTTCTCGCTTGCTCGCAGCCGACCTTCCTCAGGAAATAAAATTAATTTTCAAGCTTGTTTGCTCATGAGCGAAAATAGGATCTATTATTTATACTGCTGTAGGGGTTGATGGTGAGTGCGGAGCGTGTTTGTTTCCCTCATTGCCAAGCACCATAATACGCACGACAGCTTTGTATCATTGTATCATTGGGAAAACAGTGGCCGGGGCACGTAACCGCGCTACTTCAATGGTACGTTATATCGTGGTTACTGCAGGTGCGGGTGCGCAGCTTCCGCACAGTTAGATTAGAGGGAACAGCTCCCCAGACGTCTCTTCATTAGACTCGGCGCACAGAAGAGACCGTTACATGCTTCTCACTGAGTCTTACGCGTATATATGGATATGCACAGCGTTTACGCAGCTAGGTCGCGTTTTCAGTTCTGTTGATGCTGGATCCACGCGTATAATAACCATAACCAAACTTCATCTCGTTGAGAGTCCATAACTCCTATGGAGCTGCGCTACGTCGCAACGTGTGCTGTACGTTAATGCAAAAGACCCAGCAATTTAGGCCTGGATTATCACTTTGTGGTATGCTACCGTTCTCGTGGACGTAGAGAAAACTATGCTGAAAGTACCGCCGGAATGCATACCATTCTCATGGGCATGTGACGCATTTGAGGTTGATATTGGAAAAACGATGTTTGGTAAACTGCATCGTTCAACCGGTGCAGAAATTATCGTAGGGATCCAATTGGCTTTCCATACTTGTCCCTGGGATAAAACGTCACGCAAAAACGCATCGACGAATCGAAAAGCTGATGACATTTGACAAGAGTAATGTGATTTTTTTCCTATCGTTTGGTCTAGGTTACTTCTCGATCCATCCACTCAATCCCCAGATCTCATAATTAACGGTCGAACTTCCGAGCGATCTGGACATCAAGAAAATTATACCGCATTTCGTATCTTGGTGGAAAAAAAGTAATCCATCATATCATAAACATAGCACATACGTCCTTATGAGAATTGATTAACACATTTATCAACACGCACAGAGCGATGCGCTTCAGACTCGTCTCGCGAAGATTGACAACTGACTACGTCGATCGAGAAACGTCAAAAGTCGGGTTCATGGAGACAATAGGGAAGAAGTCCGATCTCCGTATTCTGGCGCGTCCGTAAAAGTGGCCCCAAAAAAGGTTCCGCATAAGCTACGCTGCAGAAGTTAGTGACTATGTGCTATATATACATGTATGTTTGGGGCATGCGTTATTATCAGCAGTTTGTGATGATGTTACTGGCTGTCACGTAAACTGAAAATTTTAATTTTTTAACCTTAATTCATGTTGTAAATAAATGTTGTGTAGCTGTAGTAGTGCCTTAAGACATTTTCACATTTAAGTCGTAGTGAAATTACCTATCTAATTACGAAAAAAAAACACCTAAAAATGATATAACAATTTATATCCGACGTAAATATAAATTCCATTCAAATGTGGTTGGGTGGCCGAGATTATAGTGTGTAAAGTACGTGGAAAATGTCAGCGACTGTGACGTGTAAGTGTAAATTGCAACCTCACATTCCACTGCGTCAAGTGTAGTGCTTCACACGAAACCGGAAAATGCACTTTAAATAACTCATCAGATAAATAGCTTCTCCGCTGTGTAAATTGCAATAACCTAGATCACCCAGTGAACTATAAGCGATGCCGATACTACAAGATCATATACAAATGCTCATAAAGCGAGAGACATTAGACAACGACAACTCATCGAAAGAATTGAACCTTTATACCCGAAAGTCACATCGGAAATATCCTTTGCGTAAGCTACCATGAGCCAACATTTTACATTTTATATTGATTAAAATAATATCAAGACTCAAAGATGCTGACAACAACAGCCCAAAGACTACAATCTAAGTACTACTAAGATGCGTTTGTTTGTTAAGTTCAATTTTACGCACAATGTTATGCCTTTATCGGTAAATTAGTTTGATTATTGATTACATTTGTTATAAGAATCATAATAACGCAAATAGAAATGTAATAATTCCTAAAAGCAATTAACGTTGATGTGTTATTGATGGTGGATGGATTTTCGCAACTAATCCGAAATATGCATTCGAAAAAATGTTTACAAAGTCATAATACATTTTTTTAATTAAACAAAAAATGTATGCACTTTGCACCTCATCCCTGTTATTACATTTTTACTAATTAGACGAACTAGATCGCAAACAAACAATCTTAGTGCACAATAGGTATTTTTTTGACAAGCTTTAACACATGACACGCGCGACGCCTACACGTCATATTGATACATCATGTTTTGGGGACAAATTTACGGATGTTTCTTATGCCGTCTCGACATACGAAGATTGAACTTCTTCCATATAGTCTGCTTGGTCGGGTTCTTCAAATGTATGGCTTCTTCCGGCTCTAACGTTCAAGTAGGGTTAGAGCTTGAAAGTGGATATGAGTGCATAAAAAACGGCTCTATTTACGGTTACAAAATTAATTTAAAAAAAGAGGGAAAGAAACAGTCGAAGTATTCATTGATACGCGGTGCTTCGGGCCGAAGGTTTTCTAAACGTCGGTTGACGCCCAGCTATATCCGATAAGTGTACAATTAAAACGGGCACAGGTAGCTCAAGACTCCTCAACAATCTTCGCCAATTTCGTTTCCAAAAAAATGACGATAACAAATCAACCATGTGTGAGTATATTTTCATCTACCGCAATTTCTACCGCACGGATTATTCGTTCCTAATATTTATCGACAAAATTGAGGACTAAACGGTATGAACGTCTCGTGTCGTCTTTTTTTAGCGGACGACGATAGTAATTTGACCGTTTCTAGAGTTCCAAACGCAACGTAAGATTGTCAATCGTATCGAGGACAGTGACAGCGACGTCGAGAACTCCCCGAGGCCGAACGATGCCGACTCGGAAGACGACGTGACCAAAGAAACTGAAGTACCTGGTTACTCAATTTCCTGACAACGACGCCATCGTTTTCAATCATTGGTCGACTTTTTTACAAGCTTTTATTCAAATTGACTTTCTCTGAGATGCAAAACGGAAAATTCGACATTTCACCCGCTTCCCGTCTCTTTAGAGCTCTGAAATTTTGCAAACATGCATTTAAAAGGCGACAATGCATAATTCAACTTGAAAAAAACTATCCATCCAATTTTCCACTTTTCATGTAAAATCGGCGATATCTAATCATCCATATAAAATGTCCCTAACACATATAAATTCGTAGCCGACTGTCTTTGTATGTGAAAAGTTTATGTGCAGCAATTAGTCATAAGTTCGATTCCAATTACAGTCTTCGTTATTTTTACAAGCATTCCATGGTCCTAACGTACAAATTCGTCTCACATCCGGAAGGGACGAGATCATGAAATTTCGTTTTCCTCTTTGTTGCCTACGCCTAGCGCAATAGCAGACTTATGTACGATTGACACGATGTTATTCGTTATACGATACTAGGCGGGTTAAAGCGATCAGGGCTACGATGAATGATGCAAGAAAAAAAGTAGAGTCAGCTCACATTGATTGTGTGTTCGGCGTTCGCTCGGTCGCGTGAATGTTTGTTGTCGCTCGCAATATAGTCGAGGCAATAAGCATGAAAGTAAGCACTATTTAGATATAAATACGCAAAATTGATCTAAGGGTAATTGGATGTCACTAAATCAAATGGCGATAATAATTTTGCAATCAACCACCGAGAAATAGTTTAAAAACCGTTCAAACCGGAACATAATAATTTTATTGAAAAATATGTCAAACAAAAGTTGTTTGGGACATAAAAGTACGTGAAAAAGTATTAAACATTCATCTTCGTATCTTCAAAAATAAGGGAGAAAAAAACGAAAAACCATCAAATTGGGGGACAAAAGCCTCGACGTATCTAAAAATAAAAAAAAATATCAAATTCGTATATTTCTCAGGCTTTTTGGTTACATATTGTTTTAGTAAGAGTTAATCTAACTTTCTAGAGCATTTTTTAAATTATTATTTGGATAAGTATTGGGAAATGACGACTGAACATGGAAAAAATTATTGGTTGAAGATCACTGTTAGAAAGAGACGCACTGTATGGCTATGCCGTTCGCACTCATAGGAGGTTCTTTCTATCGTTCCGCCACGCATGCGCGCAACGCGCTCCAACGAGTGCCTTGCATCTCTTACACTCCCAGTGGCACTTCGGCTGCGAAGCGACTTTGTTTTGCAAACAAATTTTCATTCGTCCTTTCCACCCTTGTTTTTGAAAATACAAAGATGAACATTCAATACTTTTTTACGTACTTTTATGTTCTTAACAACTTTTGTTCGACATATTTTTCGATAAAATTATTAGGTTCCGAATTAAACGGGTTTTAATCGTTTTAAAACAGTTTCTCGGGGGTTGATTGAAAAATTATTATCGCCATTCGGTTCAGCGTCATCTAATTAAGGTTCCTCTGCGAAATAAGTTCCTCTGCGAAAATCTCAACCAAAAGTTTACATACTATGTTCATGTTTAAAAGATCGACAATTCGTTCAATTAGTAATAAATAAAATTAAAAACTACGCAATATTGACTCGGTAGTAGTAGATAATACGATGGATATCATTTATTGCCGTAAAATATATTTTGTATTGTGTTTTTGATCTACCATTGCCAGTAAACTTTTTGCCGGGACTGTCCAGGCTTTGCCCCAATTGTTGTTTTTCCAGGCTTTGCCAGATTTGCACCAAAATTGTGAGGGCTTCTCATGGTTATATCTTCCAAACTAGATGGTGAATCATTCTCATTTTTTTCACAATATTCGTGATATCTTAGTCTAGCTTATCCTCGTCTTTTTAAATCAATTTCTTAATTTTGGTTTTGACGGTAGAATTAATGATGCTCTGTATGCCCATCATAACGCATTTGTTACGTGTAAACCAAGCCAACTTTAAGTGTAACTATCTCAGGTTTGGGGTGGTCAAACTTATTCAAATTGCACAGATGTTTGGATAATGTATTAAATAACATATATGTCAAATTTCAACCATTTCTTAATTCAACTCTACTGTGGAGGTACTACCTTAAGGGGCCAGTCCACTTTGAAAATTTCAAAAAATCCAAAGCAAGCACGACTTGAAGAAATCGACGATGATGAGCAATCGGGAGGGATTTTGTACGGTGCAGGAACTGCCGATTGAGTTCAGGTAAGAGTTTTTCATGGTATGAACTTCAAACGCGTTTTTCTCGAAACAACGCTTTCAAAATCTAGCTCCATCGTATCTCTAAAATTAATAAACCGATTCTCTTGAAATTTGAACCACATATTGTAAACATGATTCGCAACAAGATGACCCTCGCTGGTTTTAAAATGTTGGTTTTTACTCGTTTTTTTGTAAAAAAAACTGCGAAAAAACACGTTTTTTTATTACTTTTTTTACCGAATTTAATGGACTTTGATTTTTTTGCTTCAGACAAGCCGTTGCCAAGTTGTGATGGAGCTACCTAGCCCACCTATTTTTGAGGCGTTACGTTAAACTATAGTTTTTGTACTCAAAAATGAATAAAAATGAATTAAATTTTTTTAAATGTATTTTAAAACTTGATTTATCAAGCCCGACTTTTATATTCATGTATTTTATAAAATCCTTTAAAAAAATCGCGTAAATAGTCTTTTTTTGGTGGCTCCAAAGTGGACTGGCCCCTTAACCTTAGATCAATTTTGCATGTTTATATCTAAAACGTGTTTACTTTCGAAATATTTACTGGACTAATATAAGGGCCTTTGCTTTTGGCCTGGTGCGCTCGCCGGTACAATCGCTGGTAAGGCGCTCGCTGGTACAATCACTGGTAAGACGCTCGCAGGATTTTACGCCTGTGCGTGTATTTACTTAAGGGGTCTTCTCACTTTAGACGCTAAAAAAACTATTTTCATGAATTTTTTGGACAGGTTTATGTTATAGATATTGATATAAAAGATGTTACACTTAATAAATACACTTTCGAAATACATAAAAAACTTTCTTTTATGTATTTATGTAACACAAATAAACTTTAAACGCTTTTTTTATCGAAACAACGTTTTTCGACGGCTTGTTGATAAAATCTTCGAAACTACTGAACCGATCCTTTTGAAATGTTAACTACATATTATTTACAACTATAGGTACAGCGCATATCAAGGATTTTATTCAATTTTGATATTTACTACTTTTTTCGCCAAAAACGGTGTAACGAACACGTTTTTTTGTTTGTTGGAAAAATGTCCACTATTTTGTTATTTTGGCATATATAAAAAATCGTATGATATGCGCTGCAGCCATTAGCATACTGAATCTAAAACCGTTTGATTTTTTTTGTTTCAGATGATCCATCTCCGAAATTTCATCGACAGCGCAGACCTACAATTTTGTTAGGACATTTTTTCAACTACCATTTTCGTCCATCAATAGTGATTGAAATAAATTTTTTTTTGTCTGTCTAAAGTGTATTTATTAAGTGTAACAACTTTTATATCAACGTCTATAATATAAACCTAACAAAAAAATAATCAAAATAGCCTTTTTTAGCATCTAAAGTGAGAAGACCCCTTAACGTGTTTACTACGAAAGGCATCACGCGCGAATAGAAATATGAACTTGGCTCGAGAACGATGAATTGAAACTGTTTTCTGAGTGAAACTGAGTCTGTTGATCCAGTTGCTGGTTGATTTTTCGTGCTGCGGCTTTTCGTGGAATACTTGCCCTGGACCATGTTCTTGTTGAAAGCCAAGATGAAAGGAAAAATCGATGGCTGAAGGTGCTGCTATCGTGCATATATCGCTGTTATTTAAACCCCCTAAAAACTTTAACAAGTTAAAAAAACGCCAAGTAATAAAAAATGCCCTTGAAAAAAAAATCAGTTGTTTCATTATCTGCAAAATTCTAATTAACCTCGAAATATTTGTGATTTTTTCAAAACATTAGATTCATTTATATTATTACTTTTTCACTTCAAACGTACGAAAGAATTGAAAAAACTTTTTATGAAAAAGCCAAGCAAATTTACTAGAAACGTACACAAAATTGTCAAACTCTAGAAATACTATTTTTCTCAATATTTAATTTTAAAAAACCATATTACTATCATAATAAAAAGTTCGAATCACGATTATATAAAAGTACAACGTATGCATCACACAAGTGCTGTATGTATATATTTACTAGAAACGTACGCAAAATTGTCGAAGCTTAGAAATACTATTTTTCTCAATAGTATATTTTTAAAACCATAGTACCATTATAATAGAAAATTCGAATCACGATCATATAAAAATACATCGTATGCACTTGGCGTGCATGGTTAAGAAAAAAAGCTCGGCGAAGGATGACGTTTTCTCAACAACTTGACCATCAGGTTAAGAAAGACATCAATTGACACAGGATGTACCACACAAGTACACTGGAAATGCTGTGCAACGACTTCGCGTGCATGGTTAAGGGGTGAGATGCAGTCAGAATTTAAAAAAAATCGATTTTTTAAAACATTTTCTCGAAGTATGATGTTTCGTAAATATTTCCTGAATATTTCAAGTCAATCCGATGAATAGTCTCCGGGATACCCCACAATTAGTGAAGGGGCGTCGGGTCCCCATGGCAGGTAGCGGCTGACAAACGCGCAAACGATAATACGCGGGAAAGCAGAATGCTTCGAAGACAACAACAAATTGATATTTTGGATGCTCCCACATCGGCAGAAGCCGTATGGGCCAGGAATTGATGATTCGATGTAAGTGATTTTTTAATTAGTATTTCTATACATAAATCAAGTGTGAAATTGGAAAACTCTTTCAGAATTTTTCAAAAATGTATTCTTTACTATGAACTCATAACTATGAACTTTAGCAAAATTTTATGAAGCATACTTTCGTTTTAAAATTGCCCAAAATGTTATAAGAAAATAATTCATCCCGAAAAACTTTAATTTTTAGACAAATTGTTCTAACAATTGGCTAGAAACAATTGAATGCTCGACTTTTCGGCGAAAAATTGTGATATTCGAATTCAGCGCATCAAAATACATTAAAAAAAAGTTTAGCTTCATCCATCAAGCTCAACATTTTACGAACATATAATACGGTATCCACATCGAAAAACTTTGAACGCGTTTTTCTCGAAACTATGTTTTTCAAGTCGGTGACCACTATCATTCAAAAACCACTCGATGGAGTTTGATAAAATTTGGTGTGCTTATTGATAACATTAAAAACTAGTTCTTAATCAAAGGATATTTATTTTTGAAAATGATTAATTTCGAAAATGAACGCTATTTGTCAGAGCCGCCATTTCGTTAATTAAAAGTAAAGCTTCGATTAAGGACTAGATTTATTATTAAACTAATGATTTTTTTTGTTTTTTTTTTTTTATTTCAGATCCAGTAAAATTTTATAATGGTCACCGCAATGCCGTCACTACATGCCGAAGGGGGTCCGACAAAGATGGCGATATTTTTATAAATAATTAATATTTTCCTTTCAAAATTCGTAAAAGTCAAGTTGAAATATAACATAAAAAATCTGTGCAACCACTTTTGTAAAACAAACTTAATTGTTATAAAAAAAAATTATTGAAAGTGCTCGTTTTTTCACGCCTCTGACTGCATCTCACCCCTTAAGAAAAAAAAGCTTGGCAAAGGATTTCGGGTTCCCAACTACTTAACTCTCAGGTTGGAAAAGCATAGACTGCCGCAATTTGTTATGCAAGTGGAAATCAAATTTATGAACTCGCAAAGTCTGGATCAAATCATTGATGTACCCTAGACCACATGATACGTGAAATCTCATTTTATTTGCATAATCTAATACGATATAGAAAAGTATAAATTTGGTCCTCTATTACACAACTATTATACGTTACATGAAATATATTTTGTCGTATAGGCTTTAATGTATTGGTTAGAGTATCCGTCTCTAAGCCACAGCATCAGCAAGCTTAAGGTAGTACCTCCACAGAAGAGTTGAATTAAGAAATGGTTGAAATTTGACATATACGTTATTTAATACATTATCCAAACATCTGTGCAATTTGAATAAGTTTGACCACCCCAAACCTGAGATATTTACACTTAAAGTTGGCTTGGTTTACACGTAACAAATGCGTTATGATGGGCAAACAGAGCATCATTAATTCTACCGTCAAAACTAAAATTAAGAAATTGATAAAAAACGAGGATAAGCTACAGTAAGATATCACGAATAATGTGAAAAAAAATGAGAATGATTCACCATCTAGTTTCCAAGATATAACCATGAGAAGCCTTCACAATTTTGGTGCAAAGCCTGGCAAAGCCTGAAAAAAAAACAATTGGGGCAAAGCCTGGACAGTCCCGGCAAAAAGTTTACTGGCAATGGTCGATCAAAAACACAATACAAAATATATTTTACGGCAATAAATGATATCCATCGTATTATCTACTAGTACCGAGTCAATATTGCGTAGTTTTTAATTTTATTCATTACTAATTAAACCAATTATCAATCTTTTAAAAATGAACATGGTATGTAAACTTTTGGTTGAGATTTTCTTTGGTTGAGATTTTGGTTGAGATCCTTAAGGATCGAATTACGGTGCGTCGTCTTGCTGGTGGAAAAACAAATATCTGAGTATTACTACCGACACTTATTGCGCTATATTCGATGGTTTGTCCGAGTACAGTCGAATATTTATCAAAAGTGGAAATAACGTAGCTCTGACACGGTGACGTGAATTGTGTGGATCGATGTAGGTGCGCAACTAAGTTCCCGGCTTTCACACATGGATAGCGCTAGCGACACATCTAGTCGGCATACAGGTCTGAAATTGGGTGTCTTTATAGCTTGGACATCTGTTAAGAATACCCAGTCGAAATATGAACAAATATCGCAACACAACGACCTTTTTTCTAACCTCAAAAATGTCAAAGTTTGTGCCAAATGAACAGCATTTGCGGGAAGCATTGCTTTTCTGCTTCAACCTAAAAAACAGCAGCTGAAGCACATCGGTTACTTGAGGAAGCCTCCTGCGAACATATACTATCAAAAACAACGTGTGAAGATTGGTTCAAGCGGTTCAGAAGTGGCGATTTTGAGACTGGGGACAAGGTGTGCTCGGGAAGACCGCAAACATTTGCGGACGCCAATCTGCAAGCGTTATTGGATGAAGACGACACTCAAACAGAAGATCTACTTGCCGAGGCATTAAATGTGACTCGGCAATGTATTTCGAAACGTTGGCACGCCATGGGAAAAATTCATAAGGAAGGAAAGTGGGTGCCGCATGAGTTGACTGAGAGACAAATGGAAAATCGAAGAGCCACTTCCAAAATTATGCTTTTGCGGCAGAACAGAAAGAGTTTCCTGCATCGAATTGTTACTGGCGATGAAAAATGGATATATTTCGAGAATCCCAAACGCAGAAAATCGTAGCTTTCACTTGGCTAAGCATCAACATCAACGGCACGGCCAAATCGCTTCGGAAAAAAGACAATGCTCTGCGTTTGGTGGGACCAGAAAGGAATCGTGTACTATGAGCTGCTGAACCCGGGCGAAACTGTCAATGGGCATCGCTATCGACAACAACTAATCAATTTGAACCACGCATTGCTTGAAAAACGGCCAGAATGGGACACGAGACACAAACGTGTGATATTGCAGCACGACAACGCTCCGTGCCATCGCAGTTCCATCGTCCAGGACACCATAAAAACACTGAAATGGGATCTGCTACCGCACCCGCCGTATTCGCCAGACCTGGCCCCTTCAGACTATCACTTGTTCCGGTAGATGGCTCATGGCTTGGGTGGGCTACACTTGGCCAATTACGATGCAGTACAAAATAGGTTGGACGAATGGTTTCAGTCCAAAGACGCGTCTTTTTATCGTCGCGGTATTTATGTATTGCCAGAGAGATGGCAAAAATGTGTAAATAGCGAGTGACAATACTTCGAATGAACCATTTTGTGTATTTGTCTTGAAATTTTCGATTTTTCATTGGTAAAAAACCCGGAAACTTAGTTGCGCACCTATACACACCGATAACACCATATATCAATGTTATTTTGTCCGAATGTCCGGTTTTTTTCGTGATTTTTCACATATTTTCGATTCGAATGTGCTATGAATTCTCAACTGGCGTTCATCGGGGAACAGTGCAATATCCAATTATATTCCAATAAGGACTCTCTACGTGCGGTGTCCCCAACAAATCCCTATAGAGATGTGGACGAATCTTGGGACTCCCCAACAAATTTGTGCACGGGATCACGAAAGGATATTTTTGTTGGGAGATCCACCAAATTCTGGTTGAGAAATTCAATGAAAAATTCTCAAACAACGTCAATAGGGAAATAGCGCGGAATCCACTTGAATTCCAATGTGGACTCCCTACGTGCGACGTCCCTATGAAATCTCTATAGGGTTGTTGTATGATACTGGGTACTGGAACATCGCGGCCGAGGCACATCTGGACACATGCCTTCATCATCCTCTGGCCAAAAACGTACAATAAACTCAAACAAGCAATAGGAAATGCAACGGAACATTGCAGCTCAAACTTTTATGATGGCGTTTTGGTCCTTCCCATGGGAACACGAGCTCTATCCTGCTCCCTCGATACTCAGCCGTCCCAGCGTAGTTGCGGTCGCAACGATAACTATACGATCCCGCAGTGACTCCACTGCGTCACTTTGTGCACTTTCCAAGAGGTTCTGAAGACGCGCCTCACAAGTGCGAGTAAATCACTCTATATTTTCATGCCTCTCTATCTCTCTCGCTTGCTTGTACGCTCTCGCCGTCTCTATCTTCTTCTTTCTACTGAGTAACCGATGGAGATAAGCCCATCGAGTATTCATGTGGCTTTAATTACCGGAACAAAGTTTCTACCCGATTGGAAAAGTTTCGACGATGCCTGCATACCTGATCGTGGGACAAAATGGAACGGGCCGAGACCGAGGGGCACAGTGAACGGAGGACATGAGACGGTTTAGGGAGGAAGAGGGGAGAGACAGCGAGAGAGAGAGAGCGAGCTCATGGAGTTACCCCTGTGACGAACCAAAACCTCCGACCCTCACGCAGAAGACTCTCCGCGTCCCTTAACACCTATCGGCGACAGCGAGGTCGCGCGTTCACCGCGTAACGTGTCGTCTTTGATCGAGTTGTCTGTCATTGGCGATTCATAGTTGCGTCTCATCCTCCCTAGACGTGATAGATTAAAATGCGCCGTAACTTTAAATTGACTTGCCGGCAGCGATTTACGCGGACTGGCGCACACTTCATTCATTCGAGTCTCTTTTGGTCTCTCCTCGCCTCCACACAACGGTGTTCGAGGCCAGAAAAGAGGATCTCATGAAGCTTTTGCCTGTGTTGGTTATGATTTACATACTCCTCGTTGTTTGCTGATAATAACCTGACACATCGAGATTATGTTATTGTGTACTTTTAGGATCAAGCTGATAGGAAGTATATCGGGCTGGAGCTACCGCTCGTTATATTTAGGTGGAAGAGGTTACAAGCAATGAAAACGTGCTTCACACAACAATTAATCAAGTCTGAGGGGTGGCCATTTATCAGAAGCAATGCAGCATCGAAATACCAAAAATTACAACACATTATTGATCCAACATTGAATGGAACATTCAGTTTTCATTTTGTAGAGCTGCCATTCGACTGACGGATCGTTGTGACCCAATTGCATGTATGAACTTCACTTTTTGCGAAAAGCGTCAATCTATTTGTATTCGTAGATTGGCGGCATCCTGCTGAATATTATATTTGATCTTATTGATTGTACCAGCAGCTGATAACATCGGTGCCTCGAACTAATCAAGGCCCCTTCCGGTGCTGTCTCACTGATCTTCTGACTTGAACATATTAAGTAGCCTATATGTATACGTCGTTAGTAGCACGCGAACCCGCCGGCGGTTCGACAGACATAGCGGATATCTCGCTGGTTTTCGGTATACCGATCAATATCTTCCACCGTCAATAGTACATGCGTCCATAGCTATAGCCTAGGAGATTGAGGAGCTACGGAGACGTGCAAGGCTCTTGAGAAAGACAAAGATATAACGGCGATGCGATCTATGTCCAACGAGGAAAGGGAGATATCATGGAAGCTGAGACCAAGGATGAGAGACCAAACAGACGGCCGACCGGCCGAGAAGCATCAGGGTCCATTGTCCGCTCACACCGTAAAGCTATGGAGGCGAGACGGCATTGTGCTCTTGAGAACCCTGCAAACCACCAGCTCTCCTACCTTCAACACTATTTCATTAGACCCTCGTATTGTATGTGTACATGCAACCTGCCCTTGCATAAGTTCACTTTTGCTAGGAGATTTCCCCTGGACGAATGGACAGGTGTCTCCACCAATGAGAAGTACTCAGATCCGTGGTACACTAGCCACTGATAAAATGCCAAAATCAATTGATATTCCGCTGGTACGATGATTCTACGGTTAAGCCTGTTTCATCTGACGTATCACGTATTTTCATAGCAATCTTAAACTCACTAAAGCTGATTTTTTTAGGAAAGCTTTTCAAAATAAATGCTTTAGTGAAAATGGATGAAAAAAAGCAGCAAAGCATTATATTTTGCTAGCATTAAGCTTCCCGTACGAGATGAGCGACTTGGTATCATGTCGAAGGTAACTGTCTAAACTCTATCAAAAGATCACGAGTCGCTTCTCAATTGGTCCCACTAAACCTCTTTGGGTTAAGTTATCCTAGGACTTGTGCTAATGTTCAAGGATCCTCTGTGAAAGCACTTACTTCCCACTCGATTCCACTCACCTTCATCTTAGTCTACTTTGCGTATTCCCGCTGCTGCCCGTCTACTCCTAGAACAACTACTCTGCTCGCCGATCGTCCACCAATATACTAATTTCTCATGTTATATTCGCGCGATGTTCGGCTCCGTATTACGCGCCGTTTCCAGCGTAGTCAAGTGACTATACACACCAATGATGACGGTCGTTCCTAGTTTACTGTGTTACGTGGGGGTAGCAATGGTACTAGCAGTGCTGGTAGGATTTGATGCCGCAATATGGTGATACAACGATGGAATATGATTTGCTCTGGTCCTATGAGAATTCCCATACGGCTTGCAGATATCATCCGCTATTAGAGCATGTTAATCTAAAATACGTTGGCACCTGTGACACTGTTGCAAATTGTACCCAAGGCGTTGCATCATATAGCATCACTGCAGATACAGGCACGCAAAGCACTTTGACCAAAACATATTCAACGAGTTTCAAAATGCAGTCGTAGTACATAATACATGGAATTTCTGGCAGCAGCTTGGGTCAGATCTCTTCACTTGGCAGAGATCTCTTGCGCCAGCAGGTAAGAAGTTATGATGGGTGTTAAGAGAGGATCGGGTTTAGGCATAGTGTTGACATATATGCAATATAGCTGGCATACTTCGAAGAGTTCCTTCATTTTGGATAAGCGATATCACTCGAGAAAGTCTCATTGTTAGGGGCTTTGTAGTTGCGAATGATGGGATAGTCTATATTTGGACTATGAATGATGGGAATGATGGGATGATGATGGGATAGTCTATATTTGGACTATATATGGATGGTCGGAATGTCTCAATGACATCGTGAATGCAGGATGTCATTTGAGGGTAGCTGCATATAGATCTTCAAATTAACATGACTTGCTGCAACCATAACTGGAGAGTATAATACAAAAACAATCTCGAGCTCTGTGAAACAACAAAAAGTTCTGAAAAAAATGGACAGCAAACGAAATACTTGTCTTTATCCATGCAACGTAGACGCAGATTTGTCGTGGTATATTTTGTCACAGTAAATTGTGCAATGAACCAACCAAGTGTTGCATTCCACTCTTGAAGAAATGAACCAACAGCAGGCTTTTTCCCCCTTGTCATTGAATGCAGTCTTTCACTCCGCGACTTCTCTATCTTCCCCCAGTTTCCAGGTCTCTTCTTTTTACTGTGACCGACGCTTTCCTCAACTCGTGGGAAAACAGTGAAAATTGATGTTCTTCTCTGCAGCTTCGACGTGCTATGTTCCTTCGCTTGGGGCAACAATGACGGCGACGACCGTAAATTCACTTGCTCTCATTCGTTTACCAACCTTATTCTCCTTACCTTCTTCCAAGATCCATTCTCATCTTAAGAGTTTTGTCTTTGACAATCCGCACTCGGAAACGTTTGAGATTTTCGCTCATCCAACTTCTGCATCTGCCTTCGCTCTACGAACATTGGGGATGTTTCCGTTTCCATTCCCATGTCGATTTTACTTTCTGTCGTTGAACACCAACCCAATTTTCGAACGTTCTCTTCTGCATACAAAGCCGGTTTTCTAATGATCAAGATGGCATTTAGCCTGAATGGCCGTTGAATTGTGCGATCAGGGTTGGCCAATCATTTTCGGCATGAAGACCAATCGCTGACGTGTCATTCGTTGGTCATACATTGCGAGGTGTGATGAGTGTACGATAGTTCAGGGATATCCCGTATCCATGTCGATCATTATACGGACTGCTAACTGCGAGCCTTTGCGTAGGAAATATCGTGATGTACGTGTAGACGCATATCGCGCGGTACATCCTCCCAACGCCTCGGTTTTCTCGTGCATCAGTTGTAACGAAACCGTGGATTAGCGAAGCGTGACGACGAACATCCGGTCGCACGCCCTACACACGCACTTTGGTCTGAACTTCTTACGTACAGGCCGACCGAGAGATTGTGGAAAAGACAAAGGAAGGTGGAAAAGAAGTTAAGAAGGAACGGTAAGGGGAGAGCGCAATAATAATAATAAACAAATTAGAAAAAGGAACATTGGGGGACGAGAATTGAACCTGTGCATTTAGCGCTTTGTGATATCGAGCCGGATCCTTCGTTACTGCAAAGAATTGCTAGAATCACTTAAGGTATTCCTTTCACGGAACCGAATATTTAACAATTGAGTGATTTTCATCTATAATCAAGTAAAAGCGCATCTCACAAAAATTACGACTCTAAAAGTCCCCGCATTTATACGGCACTTTATGGAGATGACACGATGGCCACATTTCTATCTAATTGTTTATACACTAAATAACTCGAAATGCCTGATATGAACTGCTCAACGCGTTTAATTTTTTTCCTCACGATTTCGTAATGACGATAAAAACAGTCACCGAATGTTTAGACAAAATATTTATGGTTCAACTTAGGAAAATGTGATGAGCAGAAGAATTTTCGTGGCCGCGACTTTTCTGAGAAAATGTAAAAATGTCCTAATGTACTAAATTGGTGCGAATTTTTTTATTCCGTTTTATCGTTCGGTATAATAATTGATTGTGACTTATTTTTATTAAGCGCCACTGTAATTTACTAATGATTCAGAAAGGCCCTGCTTATGCCCCGAAAAAACACCTCCCTCCGCGATAGGAATACCTTAAGGTAGTTAGCCGAGTAATCGTCACCTTAAGCAGATCACTCGCCTTTGCAAACGCATATAGATGAATCTGGAAAGTCGGTAGAAGTTTTTGTAAATCATTTTCAATCAGTTTCTTATTGCGAAAAAAAACGTCATTGTGAAATTCCCGTGCCTGGTACAGTTTTTGAGAAAATATTTCACAAAGGTTTTAAGACGCTATTGTACGAGTCGTCGTCGTACCGCCATGATGGTTGGTCTAGTAATTGCCATGGAAATATCCCACTAATCGTCACATGCATTCAAACTGCTAAAACTAATTATGCAAAGGTCCGTAGGCCTTTATTGACTCGATTTTGTCTGCATTTAGAAATGCAGAACATTTTTCCGTCACTCAGTCACGAACTTTTTGCTTTTTATTAAAACATTTGACAAACAGTTTAAGGCATCCATTTCTCTTGTACAAAACTTTATTAATTAAAAAAAATAAAACTTATTATGGCTATTACGTCAGAATGATATTTTTTATTCATTTTCAATCATTATAAACAACTATTGTATCAGAAAATCATTTTTTATATGTTTTCGATCGACTGATGTTCACCTGTGTTCGAGACGTACCCAGTTATCGACATGACCACGACCCAGTAATCGCCAACGTTTATTTATATGTATATCTTTTGACTGTCGCGAATATGTATATGACGATTACTGGTCCGTGGATTCTACAGACAATGCTAATTACGGACCCAATATCTTCTTTCTCATCTTCTATAAATTAAGATTCGATTCATAAGATTTTTTCGCCAATCTTGTCCCAGTTGTCAACAGCCGTGGCGAGTATTCAGCAAAGTATTTAGATTGCTGAACCGGTAATCGCCATACATGTAAACTCGTCGAAATTAGCATAAAACTATAATATTCTTCGCTGAACGCAAAACTAAGATTGTTATTTATAACTTAAAGACAAGCTTACCTCGCGCAAGTCTCTAGGCATTCTCAAATGACTCGAAACGTGACACGGTACACTTCAACCTCTAAATAAAGGATTCGGGCAAAATCGCAGATAGACGCGGTATCTGAATATAGTTGATTACATTATTCTTGAATACGCATACTTTCACGAGTGTGACGATGTATTACAACATAGTAAATACCTTCTGGACGCTAATATATCACAGATCTGCACGAACGACTGATTCTTATCTAAAAATACTTATTTAATGTGTAAACATGGCGATCACTAGAACCCGGACGACCACTGGGCCCTCCACCTTACCATGGGTCTTTGTAGCCTTTAAAGTTGTTATGGGATTTGCCGTCGAGAGTGAAGTACGAGGGGAGCACCCAATGCTCATGCACGGAGCCGATTGACCGTTACCAACTGTTAGCTTTCGTATAATTGTCATATTAAGGGGGACTTTGTCTCCCTTTGAGAGATTTGGAGAGCATACTCAGAAAATATGTCTTCACGGAATGACGGATCGCTTTTTTTCGATAGATACATTTTTGCATTTATTATTTATCTTTTTATGCGAAAAAAACGCGAAAATTCGATTTTTTTTAATTGCCGCCATTTTCCGAAATTTGTACTGAACGAAAAACCCATCCGTCATTCCATGACCAAAGGGTCACAGATTGATAATATGCTTTGAATTTGCGTTTCAGATCAACAAAGAGGGGGCAGTGATGTCAGCCGTTTACCTCCCCCGATTTGAGGACCTGTTTTCGCGGAGCTGCAACGGCCGCCATTTTGGTTTTTTTTTCAAAAAAAAAATTTTTTTTAACGTTCTGTACATCATGAATAAAAGCAAGAAAAAAACCGCACTCAAAAAGCTTTACTCATTTCCTTTAAAAAAAATAAAATGTAAACACCTGAAATATGGCACTCCAAGGACAAAGTCTCCGTTAAACGTGCGTTTTCGAACTATTTTTCTAGTTCTATTTGTAAAAGTATGCATTTTTGAACATTCGTAATTACATTAAGGGTTTTTTTATTACTTTGTATAATTATTTTCTATAACTTTTTCTCGCTCAATTAACGCGAAACGAATTCGCAACGTCGTAAATCTGGGTATACTGTAATGCTCAGGTTGGCAGAAATGTCGCGAAGTTAGAGACATGCGCCCCGTTCGTAACCTCAAGATCGGCCCAAGGGGCTGTCAAAAATGAATATCGGTCCGAGTACAAAAAATTCAGCTGGAAAGAAAAATTGCGTACTAAAATGGTCTATAATCTCGATGAAATCAAAAACTAATAATTTCCCGATATTCTGAAAAAAATGTATGTATGAAGAAAAAAACGCGTTATTTTGTATTTGCCTAGAAATGTCTAGAAATGTCTAGAAATTAATATTACGTAATTATCACTAATTGAAAGAATAAGTACCAATAATATACGTTGTTAATTATCCTGACCGAGTAGTTTAAGGATCCCGGGAATAATTACCGAATACCGATAAGATAGGTAGCATTTGTGCCGTCTACGACGTTGCCATGATTGCACTGTCTAATATTTTGTGTGCTTGAATTTCGCACAAATTTGCTATCAACAACATTAATAATTTCATAACGGTACTGCGAATCCTCATTTTCAAGCTACCAAGGGCCCGATAATTAGTCGACCTGTACCTATTTTTTCAGCTCCGTGGTAACATTCACTTAGCAGATATTAATAGTGTACTGACAAATGATCGGGAGTTTTTCATAAGCGTCATGTAATTGGCCCACGAAATACGTTGGGTTGCCGATTTTTTTTTTCTAAAAAACAGTACTGTGGATTGTATTCGAACTGCACAGGATGATCAGCAAAGAGGTTATAAAGGTCCAAAAAAAAATTAATCTCGGCGGTAACATGTTGACTTAACCCCATAACAGACTGAAAACCCATGCTCACATATACGGCGTAGTAGCTATTTTGCATGCAATTTGAAAAAGTCTTGTACCAAACGGTTGGACAACTTTGTGTGTACAAATAAATAAAAAAGACAACAAGTTTTACCTACTTTCCATCATTCCATTATTCCCCAGAGAAAAGTAAAAAGAAGCGTGATCGAATGCAGCCACTGAAAAACTTCCGTATCAACTTGAATCGAAATGGAAAGCTTTCATCATTCCAATGGGCTATGAGAATTGGCGCGGAAGAGAAATATGTGCGAGAGATGGAGATGCAACATCTTTTCGTTGGAGCATAAGTAGACTTCCAAACATACTTAGGTGTGGAAAAAGGTTTCGCCCGGAAACCCTGCTGATCTCCTTGTGGAGCAGAAGCACGGAAGCCAGCAATTCACTCTTCTGGCTCTCAAACAGATCTTCACCTTTGCTATATAGATAGTCGAGCTTATAGCGAAGACGTCTAACAGCGAGCAGTTCCGAAGGTGAATACTGAAGTTTCTGATGGTAGTGGTCGATGTGGTGCTAGACGAAATGCTGAAAGTCAAGCATTGGCTAAACAACGGATCTACGAGGCCACAGGTGATGCTGACTCGGCTCGAGTGCAACTTTCAGCTGCAAGCAGAAACGATGAAGAGGACCTCTTACGTCGCTTCTTACGTTCTTAGGTTGCACCGTAGGGTCTCTTATAGAAAGAGACGTGTCACTCGCGCATACTCGACTTCTACTGCATCAGTCTTCGAGCAACTTCGTTACCATCATTGTTGAAGAACTTTTCCGAGTCTTGACAAACGCAGCTCCCTACGTACGAACTTTTGGAAAAGGTAAGATTGTGCTGTCATGTCAATGATCTGAGGCGACAAGACAGAATGGAGGCATTGTGATGTCAAGTGATGATCAAATAAGATTTATGATTTTAACTACATTTCCAGTCAAGGGGTTGTGCCGCTGGCCAATGTAATTGAGGCAGTTGAAAACTGCCTCAATTGAAAAAACTGCCACGCCAAATTCATGCTACCGCAGAGTATTTTATTCGCGCGATGTCACTTTGATTTCAATTATTTACTCGCAATCATTCGTGAGACTTTTAAAGACAAGAATAATAGGCCATCTTTTCACTACCTAGGTTTTTAACTTCCTTTGAAAAAAAATAATAATTGTTTGTCAATGTCCATGTCTTTTTTTAATACACTAGGCAAAAGAATTAAAGGATATTGAAAAAGTCCGCCAATTTCAGGGTCATTTTCAAATAGCTGTAACTCCTCGAAAAATGATCGTACACCAAAACAAAAAAAAGAAAATTGAAGATGTGAATCTCTAGTTTTGAGATCTTGAGCTCCAAAATTTTTCGCATCAGCCAATTTTTATTAGTCATAAAAAAACCAAAGAAAAAAAAATTCAAAATTTTTGCTCGTCTTTCACAGTCTGCACGGCCTTTAATAATTTTTTTTGAATGATCGCTTAAAAAGGATCGTCTAGCTGGATTCCTCCCCTTTAATTTGAGCGGTAGGGGAGCTCTGTACGATTTTTTCTCGCTGAGTTATCGATGTTCAAAGCAAAAATGACACTTTTGACTTTGATGACTGATTACTCGGAGACTAATGGTCGCACAGAAAAAAACCAGAGAGTTTTGGAAACTTTGAAGTATTCTCTATAAGATGTTTTTATAATTTTGTTATCAAGATTTTTTTTTCTATGCGGGAAAATCGATTTAAAAAAACGTGAAAAATTGCATATTTACGAATATTCTTTTAACTAAGGATTATTTTGCCAATATCGAAAAGATCGAGAAAAAAATTCGGTTTTTTTATGACTTCAAAGTACCCTAAAAAAGCCCTCAAAAGTTTAAACCCTTGCGATTTTTTTTCATTGTGTTCCGAATGATCGAAATTGTGGTTTTTGCCAAAAATCGATTAAAGGCTAAATCTACCACCTTTTATTCGTCTTTTGAGAATAACAATTTTTTTTGGCACTGACCCGAATTTCCGGTGTTAATAAATGTTGATTGTTGAACAACGGGAACAAATTTTTGTTTAATGAAAAAAAAAATTAATTTAAAAAAATCGAAAAAAAAATTGTTAGATTTTTTTTATAGCGCTGAACGTTTTTCATGATACGACGAGCGATCGGAGTTGTTGGAATTCACAGTTCTTTGAATGTGTGCGTGTGCACAATTTACATCCCTACGATACGATACAACACCCTACGTACACGTCCGACGATCATTAGATCAAGATTTTTTTTATAAGCATTTCATTCACCACCGACATTAGCGTAACCTAAAGCGTACTACGTAGAGGTTGCTCGGTTGGATTTACGCTTCTTTGTGTGTGTGTTCCAAACGCACACATTCAAAGAACTGTGGATTCCAACAACTCCAATCGTTCGTCGTATCATGAAAAACGTTCAGCGCTATAAAAAACAAATCTAACAATTTTTTTCAATTTTTTTTAATTAATTTTTTTTAATTAATTTTTTTTGTGAAAAAAAAAAAACTTTTTTTAATTAATTTTTTTTTTTCATAAAGCAAAAATTTGTTCCCGTTGTTCAACAATCAACATTTTCTAGCACCGGAAATTCGGATCAGTGCCAAAATAAATTGTTATTCTCAAAAGACGAATAAAAGGTGGTAGATTTAGCATTTAATCGATTTTTGGCAAAAACCACAATTTCGATCATTCGGAACACAATGAAAAAAAATCGCAAGGGTTTAAACTTTTGAGAGCTCTTTTAGGATACTTTGAGGTCATAAAAAAACCGATTTTTTTTTATCTCTTCGATATTGGCACAATAATCCTTAGTTAAAAGAATATTCGTAAATATGCCATTTTTCAGGTTTTTTTCAATCCACTTTTCCGCATAAAAAAAAGATCTCGATAAAAAATAATAAAAGCATCTTATAGAGAATACTTCGAAGTTTCCAAAACCCTCTGTTTTTTCTGTGCGACCATTAGTCTCCGAGTAATCAGTCATCAAAGTCAAATGTGTCATTTTTGCTTTGAACATCGATGACTCAGCGAGAAGAAATCGTACAGAGTTCTCCCACCGCTCAACTTAAAGGCAAAGAATCCAGCTAGACGATCCTTTCAAACCGATCATTCAAAGAAATTTATTGAAGTCCGTGTAGACTGTGAAAGATGAGCAAAAATTTTGAAAATTTTTTTTCTTTGGTTTTTTATGGCTACTAAAATATGGCTGATGCGAAAAATATTTGAGCTCAACATCTCAAAACTAGAGATTCACACCTTTAATTTGTTTTTTTTTGTTTTGCTGTACGACCATTTTTTGAGGAGTTACAGCTATTTGAAAATGACCCTAAAATTGGCGGACTTTTTCAATATCCTTTAATTCTTTTGCCTAGTGTATTTTAAATACCATCCTAAAAATAATGGTGGGTGAGTCAGTCGAGTAGGCCTGCCGTAATGAGGGGCAACGGTCTTGTGATCATTGAGCGTGTCGTCAACGGTCAGCGGATGCTCCAACACGTACTCATTCGCTGGCAGGTGCTCGAGGGTCCTTCACACTATTACGTACCGGCAAACAACGAATCGTACGCCATCAGATCCCAAGTGCTCACGGTAGTGTGACGGAGGTACCAGGGTTCGACTATTGTTGTTTTCGTCTTCTTCTTTTCCGTTCTTGCTCAGACTCGCAAGTGAATTATAGTGATGCGCTGTCGGTGCAATACTAAAAGACGATACGTTTACTCGCGCTAATTAGAAAATCCCACGTCCTTGCTATATGACGGTGATGCAGTATTACATCGGGCAGATGGCGCAGTCGACAAAATCAGAGAAGATCAGAGTCAATCATTGATCTGTTAATTTATAGAGCATTTTTCGAACTTACCGGTTGCAAGGACTGGAATATCCTTTGACAGTTTCATCGTGAATAACTACGGCCACATTGCGCGTGGTCCACAGTCCATTTAACGAGTTGTGCCTAGTTGTAATAGTCGAAAACAGCTCATGGGTGGCTTTTTAAAATAGAAAACCATGAAGATGAATTGCTATAAAAATTCGGTGTTTGAAAAAGTATCATCTGACGACCGCTCTGTATTTTTTTTTTTGTAAAAATGTTTAATTATAATCGATTTACAGCCGATTTCCGGGAAACACGTCTCGAAAAAGTATTTTGCGGTGAGCAGTGCTCGTTTGAAGCAGGTTATCTAATATAAAAAAACAAACAGATTTCGTTGGTATATTAGCTTATCCTATGATTAATCGAAGAAATCTTCCGCAATATAAAGTTTTAAAAAATAGCTCGCGTTCACAGTGACAATGTTGATTGTTGACTAATGCCATATTTTTAAATCTAGAAATAGCCGTAAAAATTTCAAAAAGATCAATAAAGTAGTTTTTGAGATATTTTGCTCACTGATTTTGAAAACATACTATCGAGAAAAAAGCCTTTAAGGCAGTAGTCTGGTCTAGAGCGAGATTTTTTACGTCATTTTTGGGTTGGAATAAATTTTAAACCGTCGAAGTTGTCTTGATGAAATTTTACATATGAATTTATTGTTCCTTTGAGAATGTATCTACATAAAAAAAATTCTTTTACATATTTTCATGTAGTTTCTTTTGATTTTTTTACAACATGGTCCGCAGAAAACCGCCTCGATCGTCGCCCACTCTGGGTGATGTTGCATCTGAAAAACAAAATATATATATTCTCAATCTGTATGAGTATTCTGAGCACTGGTAGCAGAATTAGTACTTGACAAATTTTTGTTATAAAACGGTGGCCTGTTAAACTTTGATTAACGATATTTCATACATTTTCGGGTATTCGACGAGTTATAAAATGTGGGCAAAATTATTGTTTGACTCAATTCTGCTACCAGTCCTCAGAAAGAGGCTACCGAAGGTATGTGCAAAATATGAGCTCGATCGGTCAATTAGTTATCAAGATATCGTGGGCGCCGATTTGAAAAACATAGTTCTGAGATAAACGCGTTCAAAGTTTTGATACCGTTAGACGAGGTTTGCGCGCGGCTTGCTTATAATTTCTATTACTCTGCTAATTTTTGAAATATCAATAAACGGTTTTCACGAGCGTATTATGAAAGGTCTAAGAAATAATAAAATGAAAGAAGAATCGTTTTTGTCAAATTTCTAGACCAGACTACTTCCTTAAAGCGTCTGCTCAGTTGACATTTTTCGAAAGTATGTATATCCAAAAGTATCATATCAAAATTTTATGAAGATCGGAGGAGTCTAACTGTATTTTTGTGTGACCTTTACTTTACTACCTGAGCACGTTCATCTGCTCGTTAAAAACTTTAAACGCGTTTTTCTCGAAACAACATTTTTCGACGGCTTGTTAATAAAATCTTCAAAACTCCTGAACCGATCCTTATGAAATTTTAACCACATCTTCTTTACAACTATGGCTATAGCGCATGTCAACGATTTTATTAAACTTTGATATTCACTGCTCTTTTACCAAAAACGGTGAATTTTTTTTTTATCGAAAAATCTCCGCTATTTTGTTATTTTTGCATATATAAAAAATCATATGAATCTAAAACCGTTTGATTCTTTTGCTTCAGATGATCCATCTCCGAGATTTCACCAACAGCGCAGACCTTTTTTTAGGACATTTTTTTAACTACCATTTTTGTCTACAAATAGTGTTATCAAATTTTTTTTTCCAAATGTATTTCGTAAGTGTATTTATTAAGTGTAACGACTTTTATACCAATATCTATAATATAAACCTATCAATACAATTCATGAAAATAGCCTTAGCGTCTAAAGTGAGAAGACGCCTTAAAGTTTCGATCAACGCTTCGAGCGTTCTCACGGGTGTCAACATAACAGCCTATAAATCTGTTAATTTTGATACGATCACCTTGAAACTTTCAGGGTACATTTATAATATAATATGCCGCCAAAATATATTGGTTTCGAAAAAAATTATCTTTCGACTTTCACTTAACCCCCTTAAGGGGTTACCCCCACTTGCGATTATAAAAAAATCGATTTTTTTTATTGCATTTTTTTAAGTATAAGTATCTGAGAATATGTCCTGAAAATTTCAAGTCGATCCGAACAAATTTGACTGAGATATGAGCGTCGAAAGAGACGAATCCGCGTTGAAAGAGCGTTGAAAGAGAAACTTTAAACGCGTTTTTCTCAAAATGGCATTTCTGAAGTCGGTGACCAAGATTACTCGAACACTAATGAACCGATCTTCTTGAAATTTTGCAGGCTTATTTAATACATAAAAATGTAGTCTTTAATCGTTCGATTTTTTTTTTCGAAAAAATGGCCGTTTTATAGCCAAAAAACGGCCGTCTTTTTTCGTTAAAATCGAACCATTAACTTTGACTGTCCGCCATTTTGTGAAAAATGAATATTTTTTAAAATCCTTCGATTAAAGACTAGTTTATACTTATATTTGACTAAATCCATCCGCATTTTTTTTTCAGATGATCCACTTCGCCGCAATGTTGGTCACCGCAAACCGTGTATATAAAAACATTATTTCATTGACGGCCATTTGCCACTAAACAATGTAATATTTTTCAATAAAAAAATTACTGAAAGTTCTTCAAGATGTGTTCTTTAAGATGGTATATTGATCGATTAAAACAGTTTTGTAGTTTTCTTTTAAAAAAATCATGAAAAAGGCCTTTTTTGCGCTACAAGTGGGGGTAACGCGTTAACAAAAACCAACCGTGAAAGATGAATGTCGTGGCCGGTAGACGGTAGAAAACTTCCGTATGTGCAGAAAGCAAAAGCAGCAATGAAAAAAAGCGCTAAGTTTGCTTAGCTTAAGTATGCTTATGGATAGGTCGCTCGTCGGTGGCTAGACTCGCGGTTGTTTCATGAAGCCGTGGGGGCTTAGATCTGTCATGAGTTTGCGAAGCCTGCGATGCATCGTCGTTCTACCGCTCTTCATATTGTTTTGCCGTCTGCTGTGTACCTCTTCGCCAATCTAGCACGCAAGCAAACGAATGTCTCTGTGTCGCTAGCGTTTCCTCCCTCGCGTTGCTGCAAGCACATATTGACTTCTCCGATGAGGGAAATTGGCAAATGTAGGTGAAAGACATAGAGCTATGCACACATACGTATTAGCCTCTTCAGCCACCAAACAAAGCCCAGAGCCCATCTATATGCTTCATATTACTTCGATACATGTTACCTCCCCGTATTACCTCAAGTCATTCTACGTCTTCTGATCGATGACAACAGCATGTAGTAATCGCTATTCTAGGGGCAGTCATATCGAGCTACGTACAACGGAACTTGAACCTCTTCACAGAAGCAAACCCCGAATCATAAAGACGCAGCTTCTCGTAATGCTGAACTAAAGAAAAATTGACGTACCCCAAGTACTGAAAATTCATTCCACATTGACATTTTTTTCAAGATTTCATCACATGTTGATGGAGGAGATCCATTTATAAATCAAAGAAGAACCTACGTCCGAAAATTAACGCCACGAGGAAGCTGAGGGGCCACTTCGTGATTCTGGAATCGCAGATTAATCGGTTGGTCATTTAGTCACAACATTTTTGAGTCTCGAAACTTTGATAGCGTTTTCCTGAAAACCACTTTTTCGCGGATCTCGTACAAGGTAACTCGAAAACTATTTGATCGATCATTCTGAAATTTTGCACACTTTTAGATGACATAATTACCGTCTATGTGAAGCTTTACTTGCGTGAAAATTATTTTTCAAAACTACTTTTTTATTGGCAAATACTGTGGTAAACATTTCATGAAATATCGAACATTTTTTTCAAACATGTGCCATTTTTTCGAATTTTCACGTGTCTTTGGATTTTTCAGGTTCACATAGAGCGTGTGGATCTTAGAAATGTAAAACTTCTTAGCTCCGATATTTTAAATCATTGCACCAGACGCTAAATTGTACGCCGTGGAACAACTCAGACTCCAACCGTCTCGGAAGCGAGTTTCGTTCAGCCGCCATTTTTAAATATTGAAAAAAAATGGAAAGATGAAAGGTGTAATAATATGTACAAAACATTTTAATCACGTAGAATTAATAGTTTCGACACAAAAAATCTGTAAAGTTCGCTTATTTCCGACTGCTCAAAGGGATCTCCCCTCTGATTAAGGGGCCCCCTCACTTTAGACGCTAAAAAAAGGCTATTTTCATGATTTTTTTTATAGGTTTATATTATAGATATTGATATAAAAGTTGTTACACTTAATAAATACACTTTCGAAATACATTAAAAAAATTATTTACGGGGCCAGTCCACTTTGGAGCCACGAAAAAAGGCTCTTTTCGCGATTTTTTTTTGAGGATATTATAAAAGATATGAATATAAATGTTGTTGGGCATGATAAATAAAGTCTTGATATACATTTTTTTTAAATGTTTAATTCATTTTTATTTATTTTGAAGTACAAAAACTATAGTTCAACGTAACACCTCAAAAATAGGTAGGCTAGGTAGCTCCATCACAACTCCGCAACGGCTTGTCTGAAACGAAAAAATCAAAGTCCATTAGATTCATTATGACAATAGCTACAAAATGACTCTCGGATATGAAGTTTTATCAAAAAATAAAAAAATGGCAGATGAAAAAGGAAACAAGTATAAAAAACGCGTTTTTTCGCAGTTTTTCGCCAAAACATGAGTAAGAATCGACAAAAGAATCGGTTTACTAATTTTACAGATACGATGGAGCTAGGTTTTGAAAACGTTTATTCGAGAAAAACGCGTTTGAAGCTCATACTACGAAAAACTCTTACCTAAACTCAATCGGCAATTGCACCATACAAAATCCCTTCTGATTGCTCATCATCGTCGATTTCTTCAAGTCTTGCTTCCTTTCGATTTTTTGTAATTTTCAAAGTAGACCGGCCCCTTGTGTCACTATTTATAGACGAAAATAGTGGTTAAAAAAATGTTCTAAAAAAATGGTCGGTCCGCGCTGTTGATGAAATCTCGGAGATGGATCATCCGAAACACAAAATCAAACGGTTTTAGATTCAGTATGTCAATGGCTATAGCGCGTATCATACGATTTTTTATATATGCAAAAATAACCAAGCGGCGGACATTTAAAAAAAAACAAAACAAAAAAGTATCTTTGGGTTACATAATGACATTAAAAAAACGTTTTTTTATGTATTTGGAAAGTGTATTTGTTAAGTATAACAACTTTTATGTCAATATCTATAATATAAACCTATCCAAAGAAATGCATGAAAATAGCCTTTTTGAGCTTCTAAAGTGAGAAGACCCCTTAAGATTCTCATGGGAGGCAACTGAAATCGAAATATGAGCTGTCGAAAAAAGTCATGTGTACGTACACATCTGGACTTTAGATTGTCTTCAATGTACATTGTGCCGGAATCGGGTTGTAAATGGAACCAGCATCATTTATTCCGCTTACGAGCCTCGGCAGCGGGACGAAATGAAGGAGAACGACGTTGAAGCACCGAATCCGTGCTTGGGTCCAAATGTTATACCGAATACTACAGTTATACAGATTAAAGAACTGAGAGAACGGGCGACGTACAGCAACGACTGTTCCTAATTAGTTTCTCGTATTACTTAGCTCGGGCACATGGATTGCGAGCCTGCTGCTGAGCCACCGTACGTCGGCGGATAAATTGGACGAGTTTTGCGGTAGCAGTTCAACCTTGACTAACTCAGACGTCGTTCGACGCCGAAATATGTCTCGCTGATATATAAAGTACGAGACGAAAGTTTCACCGTCACGCGTCATGCTTCAATTCATTCGGCAATACCATCAAAATGCGAGCATCCTAATGCGTCGTTTAGATCCACACACGCGGAAGATATAACTATCGGGTAATTTTTAGTGGCACGCAAAATTAATTGAATATTAAAAGAGGCTCGAGGAGAAATCGCATAAACGCCAAGGACAGTGATTTCATCGTCACCCTGATGAATGGACAGGTTTGGAATGAGTTGGAAACCGATCAAAGAAGAAATGCGAGGAAAAATGGAGCATCGCAGTCTTCGAGGGCACAAAGGTTTGATGGGGATAAGAAAAAACAGCTGTTAAAGCTCAGGGCAAGCAATAGGAATCGGAAGTTGAAGAGCGAAAAGTAGGCCATGAGTTTCACGACTTATCGAAAAGCTGCTGGTACCTCCTAAGAGCTTCCACCTTCCCTCATGTAGCCGCGGATGACTCGCACATTGGCCTGGCTGTGTTTCCTTATTCCACCGAGGCAAATACACGATTTCCTCTACCAGCTTCTTGCTCTCGATCCTCAAGCCACGTTTTCCTCCACTTACGTCCCCATCGCCCTACCTTGGTCTCCTGTAGGTCTTGCTGTTCGTATCTTAGCTCTTCTCGCTTCACAGACCGCTGAACTTCTATATTATTTTTCGCAAGCGGTGGTGTGCGCTAACACTCCATTCTTGTGTTTCTTGCCAACCTGAATCGCGAGAGACCTGACATTATTCGCATTGGTGTAAGTGCGAGAAAAACGTACGATCTGGAAATGGAGGACTTTACAAATTGTATAAACGTTGACGGGGGATAGTGTGATTTTGCGACGCTTGGAGACTCGATGGATCCCCCAATTTGTCGCGAAGCACCTACCTGCAATTTCAAGCACGCTTGAAATTTAATAAAAGCTCTGCCGCTATTTTTTTCTTTTGGAGAGAGGTCCTTTTAGACAGCCAAAAATAAGCGTACTTTCAAGATTTTTCTGTGTCGAAACTATGTATTCAACATAGTTGAAATATTATGTACATACTATTTTTTTTTAAGTTTCGAAACCAAAAAATTATTCCTTTTTAATATTTAAAAATGACGACTGTATTACACTTGCTTCAACGACGGTCACCGCCCGAGTTGTTCCACGGCGTACAACATAGCGTCTTGTGTATTAAGCTGAAACATCAAGATTTAGATTTCTAAGACCCACACGTTCTGTGTGAACCTCAAAAATCCGAAGAAAAGTGAAAATCAGAAAAATTGTACGTGTTTGAAAAAATCTTCTATTTTTCATGAAATTTGTACTATGGTATTTTAATGAAAAAGTCGTTTTTGAAAAAAACTCTTAAGAAACGGTAGCTTCAAATGGGCGGTAATTATGTGATCTAAAAGTGTGTAAAATTTCGAACCAGTCCATTATATAGTTTTTGAGTTATCTTGTACGAGGTTTACGAAAAAGTGTTTTTTTTAAGGCGTCTAAAGTTACAAGACCCAGAAACTTTGTGCCTAAATAACCAACCGATTAATCTGCGATTCTGGAGCCATAAAGTAGTCCCTCAGCTTCCTCATGGAGTTCGATATCGGCCATAACCTCTGCTCTACGTTATAAAGAGGTCCCCCCCTTAAAGTTATCACTTATATGGTGAATTTTTTTCTTCGAATTTTCGTTTAACTCTCCCCTACTCGAGACAATATTAATAGAAACACTCGATTGCAACTGGCGTATAGGAAACGCGAAAGATACAATTACGCTGTTACTGCATGACATTTTCTTAAACCGAGGTTGCTCTTGCGCAACTGACCTTACTTGCACAATGGACACAGGTGCTTCTGGCTCTATTGGTTACATCGGTCGATAAGTCCTACACGGTGAGCTGTGCATTGAGCCTAACTTCTCTAGATGGGGATCATCGTATGCGTCGAGAGTGGAAATAGAAAGAGAGCCTGACCGAACATGTAGGTACTCTCGAACTGCTAACCCTCACTTGCAATGAGATTAATTCAGCATCGCCGTTGGTCGACAGGTTTCAGCGAAAGGCAATGCGGGAAAGCGAACTAACGCTGGAGGGTTTGCGCAACAGGGTTTCTCAATATAGCTGAAAGCAAAAGTTCCAAAAAGCCAAAAGCTTATGTATGTACTATAGTTTGTTGTAAGCGTTTTAATCCCGTGGTGATTTTGGCCACATATCTATATGTATTCTCTAGCGATTCCCTAGTGATCTTTGCGGTTTGTTACCTGTATTATAAATGAGTGTCAGACAGATAAAAAAATCGAAACTAACATTGTCCATAAAATGTCAGCGTATTCAGGGATGTGCACTGGGACGACCAAGATTTTTTGGGCTGTTTCCAAAGAAAAACTTGAGGGCAGCTCAGCATTCCTACTTCAGAATGTTCTCAGACTTGATAGTCCATTAGAGCAAGAGCAAGAATGGTGCATCAATTTATACATCCACATATCCGATCTACAAGTTCAAATGTCCAATCACCGTAGTCCGTCATACGATTTTCGAATGCACACTTACCTAATACTATTACCGTGCAAGTAATGACGAACAATCGGATGTTCCGCATGACCAGTAGCCGAATGAACCAGAAATGCGATAGCTCGCACGAGGACTGTATACATGTCAGTATTGGGTGATGCTTGACCCGACGGTGGGAAGCAGGATAATCCTAAATGAAACATACTTATCATTGCATGTGGACCAAAATCACTCGCCTGTTCCGTTAATTCGTGATGCTTCTCCAGTGCGAGTGCAAAAGCCTGTATTCATTGCTGATGGAATGCTCTGCTAATGTTGCCCCGCACTGTCTACGGTTTTGGTGGTAACATAATTTTACATCGATCTTCTGTTACTTTTATACCATTTTGCAGATGAGTAGAGTTGAGAACCAAGTGTAAATCCAAGTTTAGCGATGCCGAACAGAAACAGTGTTAAACATTTTTTATTTTCGCGGCTTGTAGTATACTCAAGACGTGATGCCTTTGTGTCGTCTGGCAATGAGGGAGTACACGGGAGTACAACAGCCCTCAGGCTATAAGGGACAGAGCAGCTGAAGCAGGGGGCTTAAAAAAGATTGCTACCAAAGCGTCGCGACTCCTCCCAGTGCCCTATCTCAGTCTCCTCGGCAAGTGGGGTCGCAGGCATCAATAGTCACAAAGAGACTCGTTGTAACGTAATTCTCGGAGAAAATTACGAGCCCGGCGTCAAGCAGCCTCTCCATCAACGCACAACCCATACTTCCATACAACGAGACTTCCTATCCTTCCTTCGTCCCAGAGTCGGCGATGACGCCCCATGAGGGACGTGAAACGAGCGCCAAACTTCGTTTCTAACTCAATTGGGAATGGGATATTTTGGAACGAAATCCGCACGGGGTGGCAGGAATATACCCCCGACATGCTGCATACTATAGTACACCTAGGGTAAATATATACATAGTGGATATCGAGATGGAAGATCATTCGTCAAACGGCAGGGGTGAAAGACCATCCGTGGGTCAGCAAACGGCCAAACGTCAACCCGGAGGGCTTCAACCCCCGTCACTCCTCCGCCATCCGAATGATTATTTTAGCGGGCAATGAAGGGCTATGCCATGAGCACTGCGCGTTGCTTTGATTACCAGATACATCGCTGGCAGTCTCCAGAGAGCAATAAAAAATGACTGCCAGCGGAATCGAAACACAATACGGCAAGCCGAGAAACGAATACCATAGGATTATGCTGGCTTCTGTCTACTTCTCTGTCTTGGCATACTATCTGCTATACGTAGGATAAAGCATTAGCGAATGAGTAAATAGCAAACCTTGACGGCATAATTGTCATTCTTGTACATCCCACCGCCTTCAATGACATCATAAGCTATTAGGGTTTCTTCTGCCCGCCCAAGGATAGCTGAGCTCAACATTGCTATTGCTTCGTGCTTGGTGAACACTGGGCTCGAGTTACACTGGCTGGTACATCAAATCCACGGAGACCGAGCAAAGGCATTGACACAAGCAGGGGAAAAAGATGCCACTATCCTGTTACGTAAAATACAGGTCCATGACATCCTTTGTCTTCGCCTAACCAGTCGGAGAAAGATCAAGAAGAAGACGGTAGAGCAGCGAGATGGATAGCCTCGAACAAACACTTGTCTCCGCGACTACTGCCTACAAATGTCTGACTCTCGTGTTCAACTGCCGCTACTTCAAGATTCTGAAAACTTTTTGCTGTTCGGCCAAAACTCACATAGCACTCTTGGCTTTCGCACATTATACATCCACTCGTTTTTATCGAAATAGTTAGTTACAGCGTGTGTGTAAATGTGGGCCAGTGAAATTTCAGCAAGTCCACAGTATCGGAAGTCCTGCTTATTTTGGCATGGGCAGGAAGATCGGAGTCTTGGCAAGCGATAACCATTGTTGACAAGATGTCTAGACGCTGTAACATCGCACTAGCGGCTATTGCAATGGTGTTGAATTTTTAATCAATTTTGATCATTTTAATATTGGTTAAAGATCAGGCACGCAAAATATGGCGATACGGGTGTAAAATTGAAAGGAAAGTTTATCGAAATTCAACCTCAATTAAGGGCTAGGCTAATATTGTCAAAATCCAATACTTGCGATAAATGGACTAGCATTTTGTTTCGGTATATATTTTAAATACTGAAGGTCCTCCATTGAATAATCGTTGGTAGGCTGCTGGTAGTATGGAATGTCAGTATCATATATTTGCTGTGCCTCGTCCAGTCTCGTATCAATTCCCCATCCCCGACCAACGTCAATCGGGCTCCCAATTGCTCTAAGCTGTATCATGAAGCGCTCCTACCATCCGGGTATCAATTCAAACGTGCTTCAAATATCCATCGAGAATATGCACAAGTCTGCTGTCTTCTATATTATTTTTCTTCCTCAATTCGTTCATCAAGTTACAAATAATCGGGATTGTCGTTTGCAAAATTAATTGGACCACACTATACCATCGTTATTCAATTTTTATCTCCGTAATCTCACGAGCTCTTTGAGGAAATGGGCGACGAGGGAAGAAGCTCACTAGGAGGAAAAAGACTTTATTCGCAAAGTTTCTATCTTAGGAGTTTGCCTCAGTAGTCCCTGAGGACGAAAGTGAGCCTTACTGGCTGTTGCTCCCTCTGATGGTGCGCCACGGTCAATAGCGTATATGCATAAAGAGACTCTCTCTCTATCTTCCTCGAACATTTTTCTAAACGAGACACATGTTTTAACGAGAAGGGTTTTACGTGCACGTCTCGCACCTGGTGCACCATAGTTCCTTCTTCTCTTCGCGTCTTCCCTGCATCTTCCATCCACGCTCTCCCCCGGAATATGTTCGGAAAAGGTTTTTTAAGTAAGAAGATGAAAGCCGGCAGCCCGGCGTGCGTTAACATCGTAGCATCGTTCAGTCCAGAGAGAGAGAGCGAGGGGGGGGGGGGGCTCTGAAGTAACTGAATCCTGCACTGCCTATAGGACTAAGTAGCATGTACCATAAGGAGTAGAGACTTTGTACTCCAGGGCAACTGTTCTTCAAGAGTGGAGAGAAAAATGGGAAGGTGTCGTAGAGAGTGTGGAGAACTCTTACGGTGGCTTTCTCTCGTCGATATCAGCAGAAACCCAATAGTTTCCTCCCGTTACACAAACATACCAACCCCTGCTCTCACCCTTTCTTTATTTTATCTCTCAGCCACTTACTACGCAAGCTTTCCTCTGGATAACTCTACTTATCGACTCCATTGCTTTCCATTCCAGTCGACCTCCATGTATTATAAAACCTTTCCCGCTCAACCTATACTTAAAAAAACAGGTGATGTTCTTGGAAACCGGTAGCAAGTAGGCGAACTCGGGGCAACACGAAGGTGCGGGGTAAGATCAATCATAAGCCTAGCTACTGAACAATGTGTGAGAGCACAGTGCTTCTGTTGGAGTTTGAAGGGCTGGCGGGAAGGTGAATGAGTGTTAAAGTATTAACTGTGGAGGAAACACGTGTCTCGAGTGAAAAGACAATAACGATTTTGTGACGATGCGATATCATTTTTGGGAAAGTTTACCATCGTTTCAGTGCATTTGAGTTACAGATATTGATGAGAGACAGGTAGGTAAACACAATGAAGGTACTAATTATTAATATAACACGAACGGTTTATCAGAAATTTTCAAGGTTATTGCGTGATTTTTTGGTGATTCGTTAACCATCTAATGGGGCAAAATGAATACAAGCTATCGCAAAGCCGCAATATTTTACAATGTACCACTATCTACGTTAGAGAGACGTCTTGGAGCTATAAGAAAGGTCGACATGGAACTAGTAGGGCCTTTGGTTAGAGAAGAAGAACTAACAAATGATTTAAAAGGCATGAAAGCAAGAATATTCGAACTAAATGCCACAGAACTTCGAACTTAGGCTTATCAAATTGTTGGTACTAAGATAATCACATTTGTATGCGGAAGATGCCAATAATTCTAGTTCCATCATGCTCCGAGCGCGGTTTTATTTTTCCCCGCATATGGGGTGAGATGGGAAGAATAAAGGTTTAATTAAAAATATGTATTGTATTCTAACAATCAGAAAGACTGCATTTTCCTTGCCAAAATGAAAAGATTAATAAATGTTGATTAGTTTTAAAAAATAATTAACATTGATTGACTCATATATATATTCTTTCATTTGAATGTGACCTTAGCGTTCTCATCCTGCCCCGGTTCCCCTACATCTGCATCTGAAAATCGTCGATAAGATTCCACTGTTATATCAGATGCTGGCTCGAAATACATCGCGGTTGTAACAGCTATCGCGAAACCTTCGTCTGTCCCACAGTTCAACGACCCTTTTGAATATAAACCGCAATCCTTGGATGCATTTTTTCAAGGTAAACATTTTTCAAGGTTGGTAATGCAGTTGTGGAATCGACTCTACGGGTTGCGATTATTAGCCCAGTCGGGATGTACCTGAAATTGCAATAATTCAATTCAAGGAAAGCACCTGAAATTGCATTAATTCAAAACCAGCATTGTCTCTCTCTAATCGTTAGAGGGGGTCATTGATAGTCCAAATCCAGATTTTCGACCGGATTCGAAGGAGCTTCGGCCACCATCTTTGAATCGAGGGAAATTTGTTTTTGTCGAATAAGTCGCCTATTTTCAACATTTAACTAAAAATGCCCATAACTAAACTTGTGAGAAAATCTATTCTCTACAACTCCGGTTACATCAATTTTTGTCTGCCATCGACATTTTTCGACTCAAATCTGAAAAAGATGGTAAAGTGGGAGGCCGCCGCCGCATCCTTCTGTTGGCCCAGTCAGGCGGTGACGTCAGGGTCTCGAGTACGCACGTCAATGAAATTCCGTTAGATTTGCTATAGTCATAGGACCTCAAATATTGATCCTAAGAAAAAATCACAATAACCAAAGTTGTAGAGAATTTCATTCTCTACAAGTTGGTTCACCTTTGTTTAAGCGCTGAAGTTCAAACAAACGAAAAGATGCAATAACTTAACTCCACTCCTCTTTTCAGGGTTAAGTAGGAAAATATCGATCGTAGACAAAAAACTGCAATAACTAAAGTTGCAGAGAATTGAATTTCCTACAAGTTTAGTTCCAACCATTTTTAGTTAAAAGATGGGAATAGACGAGTGTTTTGACAAAAACGAATTCCCCTGCGATTCAAGATGGCGCCCGAAGCTTTTGTAGAATCCGGTCGAACATCTGGATTTAGACTATCCATGACCCCCCCCCCCATGATTAGAAAAAGAAAACGCTGCTATTTAATTATTGCAATTTCAAATGAGACTCCCGACTGGACTATATCGAGGTCTACGGATTACGACCAAAATATCGGGCTCTGCTCCGCTCGTACATATTTACAGGCTGCATTAGGTTTCTTACTCGCATTAACGCGCGTACTAGACCTGCAGTGTGCGATCGAGACTTTCGGCTAAATATAATCGTGCACAGGAGCCAGAATCGCTATGTGAGAACCAGCAGGATTATCCTTTAGTCCGCTCACGTTCCCACGGTCTTCGAGTCAGATTATTCAAGCTCTTGGGGATATTCCCGTGAGGATTTTCGAAACTCGCGCGGCTGGGAAATTAGTATCAGCGTGCTTGGTCGCGCAACCGACGTTGTCCGACTGCCACCCGATCATCCAGCCCCCCGCCGTTCCATCGTTGATTAGTTCTCGAAGTCTTCCCCGGCAATTATACGAAAGTGGAGATAACTCGCCGGACTAATCTTTTACTAATTGCCAGACCGCAAAAAATATTTACACCATCACTGTTTTATGCTGAGGCAGTAGGTATGAGAAAACAGGAGTTAGATATTTCTTCAACATGGATCATCTGGAAAAGCCTGGTGCACAATCCAACGCCCGGATAGAAAGATCGATAGTGGCGGAGAGGATTCTCCGAGCGATAACAACTAGTCCGCGGTGTATGAGGAAGCTTGCGAGCAGAATATGAACGAGTTAATGAGAAAATGCGATGAAAGAAGAGGAATATTAAGTTGTTGAATGAACAAATTACCTCGTAACTGTCGTGGTTTACCACTCTTTAGGTGTTGGGCGAATGCAAAGTTAAAGCGAGACTACAGCCCTCCGTGTTAACGTCGTTTTCCCTTTTGCTTCGTAAGTCGACCAGCCATATACATCGCAGTCTCCGTAATATATGTTGGTGTTAAGAAAGAAATTCGCATTCGCTGTTTAGTTTTAATCAAAACTTTCGCCTCGCTGCACCAGTAACTTGCACCGCGTTGCTTCTGAGCATTTTCTTTCATCCCTCTCATCATTTACCTGCTGCTCCGTGAGCCCACTCATATGAACCCGGAACACGAAAACGGTACAATAAAATGAGAATTTTTTTTTTGATAATGAAAAGAAAAATTTGCATTTCTAGTTTTTGTATAAAAGAATATAAATCGGGTATTGTGAAATGGCGAGTCTTCAGCCATGTTTTCCTTTCATCAAGCATACTACCCTTGTGTGGAGCGTAGGGATGAGTAACTACCAAGGATTCAGCAGAAAAATCCAGTTCTTCGTGTTTCACGTGACGGAGCTCTCTCTCCCTCCCTCCCTCCCTCCCTCTCTCTCTCTCTCTCTCTCTCTCTCTCTCTCTCTCTCTCTCTCTCTCTCTCTCTCTCTCTCTCTCTCTCTCTCTCTCTCTCTCTCTCTCTCCTCCCTCCCTCCCTCCCTCCCTCTCTCTCTCTCTCTCTCTCTCTCTCTCTCTCTCTCTCTCTCTCTCTCTCTCTCTCTCTCTCTCTCTCTCTCTCTCTCTCTCTCTCTCTCTCTCTCTCTCTCTTCGCGTTTTTCTCTTTCGGTGCTCGCTCCCTAAGTGGCTTCTTTTCATGATGTGAATTGTTGAATATTAATTAAGAGCTCGTGCTGCTCGGTTCCACTCCTGCCCCTCTGTCCGTGGATCTCTCGGTCCAAGAAACCAAGAACCCCTGCGGTCCAAAGCTCTAATATGTGTATGCGAGCTCCGGGCGTTTCCTCTGTCGACCGCGCTTGGCAGAGGATTTTTTATCGTCCACCAAAAACTACCGTACGATTCGAAAATGCGACGGGAGAGGGAGCTTTTCTCTTGTGCTTCGCCAGCATACGAACCGCTCGTTAACCGCTTCATTTTCATTCATTGTTGGAATATATCCCGGGAAAAGTGAAAAAATGGCGTTTTCCATGCTTTAACTGCTGCAAGTTTGGACGATGAATATCCTCCATAGGAATTATCAAAAGGGACTATGGCTGCATCACCGCGAATATGCGTTCACAAATGGGTCCTATGTGCAGCAATGTAATTAATCACACAATGGCCAAATACTTAAGACGTTCAAGCTTTGTGGTTTCTTCTTGAAGTGAATACAATCGTCGTTCGATGAATCGCCATCGTGAAAAAAATCACAGTGTTTTCATCATAGCGTCCTATCATGAAGAACGTTGATAATAAAGTCGTAGCCAAATATCTATGATGGTTTTAGTTTTCACGACTCTCATGCAAGCCGAATCATTTGTCCGTGACAAAAAAGTGTAAAACGATTTTGCATTTTGCACGGACGTCATGTATGCGCTACAGAATTCGTAAAAAAAAATGGAACTAAATAGAGTCGCTGGGGGCCTGAAAGATGACTCTGGGGAGAGTCTGGTTATCGCGTAAACCTCTGCATCTCTAGCTGGCAGCGTGTCTGCTCTGTGCCTTGTCCTATCCACTTGGGAATGATTCAGTCGTTCAGCTTTACCGTAAAGCACCAGCGGCAGCAACGGGGGTCAGAGTTTAGCCCGCTGTGTAACTTTTTCCATGCTTCCCTACCTGCCCAAGCTGTATAGATGTATCTGAATAGTAGATACTTTAACTGGAAAATCCCCGGTGAATCCGCGAGACTTTATACATCGGCCGGTGAAGCAAACCCGGGAGTCGTGGACCTCTGCCGTCCGGAGAGGGAGGCAGAGGCAAAGAATATACTCCGTTCTATATAGCTAACCAAAAACTGGACTGTAGCAGCGGCGAGGAAAGAAAAAAGCAACGTGAACAGTGGTGATCCGCGGATCTGTATTGTGTGTACTGGTACGTTCCGGGCGAGAGAGAGAGAGAGAGGAAGAGAGATCCACGAGGAAAGAGACGAAAAACATAAAACCGTGCAAAGCTTCCGGAGGCCTTCAGATTTCTCCCAGTGGAACCACCAACGGGTTAGAAAAGGTTCGATATAGTGTACACGCGTACTCGTACGTTGCTGACGAACCGGCTCACCGTCATCCAGCAGCCAAGCTTTGTGGGCTTTTTGTCCGCCGAGCCACACTGGCGTGGTTCCAAAAAAAAATCCGCCTTGCTCGATCTCTCGACTCGCGTTTACAACGCTACACAACGATTTCCCGTGTGATTCCTACAGCTCGCGTAGACCAAACCAACGATCGCTAATACCGGAATTTCCCATGCACGTGGTAAGTCTCGTGGACCATGTGCACGCATGGAAGCATGCCATCGATAGTTCCATAAATACCGGACATATTGGAAATACAAGCTTGCAGTATAAATTATTGCAAACTTAGATTCGTTGAGGCTGAAGTTCATGATAGCAAAAATGCTCGCAGTAGCATCGACAAGCCAATGTCAGTTGCCGATGGTAAGGGTGCCCATTGTAGCATCCATTGTCACAAAGTCCAATCCGAAGCACGATAGTCCAATAGACACAATATTTATGTTTCCAAATAAATAAAGAAGACACATCCGGATAGTTTCCCGCGAGATTGTGGATGTTGACACGAACCATGTTGCCCAGACAGTATACAGAATGAACCAGGACATCCAGTTTGCAGACATGAATATGCCTGACGATTATTACTCGGTATCGTGTAAGCAAAAGTTAAATGGTTGCCCTGCGAACTTATTGAAGTAAAACAATGAGAATTTATCCTAGGGGAGAAGAAACGGAGTGGTCAATATAAGACACTATACGACAAGAATAGCGGAAGAACTCGTGACATGGTATGTAAGAAAATGAAGTATGAGAAAATTGCCAACACTCGTCTATAAAGAGACATGCTATGTGCCTCTCGCTGAGTAGGAAATAAGAGTTGGATGGTACGCACGAAAGAGGAAAAATTGGCTGCAATCTTCGTACCGCGTACGGACAATTACCGTCGAGATTGCTTCTCTCAAGCTATATGGAATGGTACTCCACGACGTCCACCGGCTACACGACCTCTCCAATCAACTTTTTTCCCCTGCACTGTCTTCTTTCTCCACCCGTCTCGTGTTTGCCGTTTCTTCATTTAACTTTTCTTTCATCGACTTTATCATGTTTTTGAACATTTGCTCTTGCATCCCCTTGATATATTTGCAGTATGCACCACCCTGAAATACGTTCTCAAATAGTCCGTCACTTTCCCCAGCCTTTTGTTTCCTCAAGCATGTGCAAGATCCCTCCAGCTTCCATAAGCTTCCGGTTTGTTATCTATCTTTCTCAGGCCCCACGTACGCTGCCTGCCTTTCCAGGTCCTGGCATCTTCCATTCTCGCCAACCCTGCCGCTCGCTCCAACCCCTCCAAGAATCGGAGCACCAGTCTGAGCAACCTGGAGAGTGGATGGAACCAGATTATGATATCCAAATGGACACGTATTCCATGATATAGCCGATAACGTGATACACATTCTCCATTGGAAGAGCCAATAAAGGGCACTGCCATTTGAAGATTTTGGCCGTGCCGGCTTGCCAATTGTGGCACCAAAGAAAAACTCGTTTTATATGTGCCATCCACCATCTGGATAACGCTACGAATACTTGCCAAAAGCAACGGTGGAAAGTACAGAAACTCGTAAAAGTCCAGGTACACGATGATACGCGCGTTTATCGTGGAGAACATGGATGTAGCAAGAGGGGTAAACAGGATGGTGGTGTAGGGCAGGGCGCATTTTCCATTCTTCCTTTTCTTTCTCTCGGTCGCCCTCGGCATCATTCGTTTAATAACCACGGCTAATCCCGCTTTGTTTCGAATATGAGAGCGGACTCGCCACCGCCGCCATCATCGCTCTACGGCTTTAACCCGTTTCGTTATCGTCATGGCAAAGGCCCTCTTAATCCTCTCCGCAGACAATGTATCCAAGAGAATTGTTTTTCAAGCCGCTGGCTAACGACAATGTGCCGCACGCTGCTGTAGTTTTCCTTCTTTCACATACCAACTTCCACTACGCTTGTCTCAGTCTCGTTAATACCACTCGTATAGCAGAAGGGAAATGAGGCTGGTTTATGCCTCATCCTATCTTCCTTATTTCCCTGCAAATCTAATATCTAATGAAATTTCTCGTAACGGAAATTAAGCAACTGATAGCTGCTTGCGATACGAGTTGGACGACGATAGCCAATGCCAAAGAATCATGGAAGTCTTCGCTTTGATCCTAGCACGATGTATGATGGAAGCATTATGGAATATCGAGGAAAAACATCGATGCTCAGCGACGAAAATTAGTTTGGACTTTGTTGCGAGCACCTAAGTGAGGAATACACAAGAGGCAATCATGATATAAATTATGCAAGACTTCGTGATCGCATAGAACCGAGTGATCCATCACTCCCTGAGCTCGTACTCCAGACCAAAGACCTGGTGAGGCTCCTATACATGCCTGATTGGTATAACGCGTTGTGTGTTTACCATGGACATACGGTATCGTGGCCGTGTAGCACATTGCAACGATAGATGCATATACCTGCCTCGTGTACGCGTCTATCGATGCTGTTGGTTGTCCGGTGATGGATAGCGCAATGTTTACGATAATGCAACGATTAATTGGCATTTCTATGTGAGCCAATGTACACATGACCAGCATATGTGGGTAAGCGTAAACAGCGGTGGAAAACCAGTACAAGCCGGAATTCCAAAGGTAATTAAATTTTTTTCTTATTTCATTTCCTGGAGTCTGCTTGGAGCCAATGTATTACATACAACCGATAATGCGCGAGACATTATTAGCCTGCGCTGCGTGTGGTTTCGTTTCCGACAATAGTTGGAAATGATATGTGGTTCCATATTATTGCCGACCATACTGAGGATAATTGTTTGATTGAACGAACTAAGCTGCTAGTGAAGTTCTATCAAAAGTATATGCAACGCGTCTTCCAAAGAGATCATGATCTAGCATCTCCTACTTTCCACCGATGAACCACCAATTGGAAATTCAAAATAAAATTTTGCGACACCTTGATTTGTTTATTTGAAGTTGTGATTCTTTCCAATCGTGCCGTAACCTTTTTTGGATCCTTATGTCAAATCATACACGAGGATAAATGGCACATCCACTAAAGGGGTCGGAGATTTTCTCTTCGGCAGAGGCGCTGCATACCAGTTTGATAGAACTTCACTGACAGGCTAGCCAAGCTACCGGTACACTCTCCTGGACAATTTGTGGTGATTGAGATACAACATTTGGTACATGTACTTCTGAATAGTTTATGGAGAATCGGGCAAAAGGACCACCCGTCTCTGAGTAGCACTTCTAATCGAATAGACCATCTATTTCGCATCCCCGGGTCCAGCCTGATCCGCTCTTTCACGAACTATTCTAATTCCGCTCAATTAGTTTCAACAACACCTGTTTTCATTTGGTCCCGGCCGTTCTACGGTGTATAAATTCTGTCCCATGGTTGGTTAACCATTTAATTGTCTTTGGAGATGTCCTGGTACATGTGGAAAGTCCGAAGTTATATAAAAAATAAATCACGGGTGCTAAATAAATTCATTCAGACTTTCAACCTCAGAGAAAACTATTTCATTCTATTTTAGACACAAGGTTATAATATGCAAATTAATTTTTATGGGTGATTCGTAATAAAATATATTTATAGCACAGTGTGACCTAAACCCGCACTTTACGCACGCTTTTCCGTGACCTAAGTAGCCCTTTTTTACACCGTACGAAAATCGATCGCCTAACTTCACAGATGCATGGAAAACAAAAGAAAATACTTTTAAATGTCATTTCAAGCTTGAAAATTCACAGCGGACAAGTAACGAGACAGGGATAGGTTAGCGATTCTCCTAAAAATATTTTCATGTTGTAGAAAAAATTACATCGAAATCAAAACGAAACGCTGACCCATAGTTTGTTGTATGGAAATTATAACTTTCATTCAGAAATGGACAGTTCGGGAAGTGAATTTAGTGAAGATGAGATAAACGAAATTGTTCCAGACGCTATAAAAGAAATAGCGAAATCGGTGACTCTAAATTTGTTGCCCAGTAAATCGAAAAAATTATATACAGCAGCGTATAACGCATTCAAGAAATGGCGCAAAGACAATAAGTCGAATTCTTTTTGTGAAGATGTACTTTTAGCGTACTTTGCGCAATTATCGAAAAAGTACGCCCCACCGAGTTTATGGGCAACATATTCGATGTTAAAATGCACAATCAGCAGTTACGATCGTATTGATGTTGGTCGCTATAACAAATTGACGACGTTTTTGTCAATTTGTCAATTTGTCAATTTAACTGAAGAGGAGGCGCCTAGGCCGAATTATATTTTCAATAACTGTAATATAACCATAAATGGCCCTAGCGGCAATCTAACATTGAATAATTGCAATGTCACACGAACATGCGGGACTGACAATAAGACGGTGCAAACCGACAAAAGCAGTTAAAAAAAATCGTTACAGCTTGTAAAATTGGTGTTTTAATTCCATGCGTTGAAAAAATTAAAGTTATTCCCCTTGTTTCACCTACTTTTGTGTACATTATTTAATAAACGTACATGGATTATCGAAATTATTATTCTGGTGTGACAGTTTTTCAATTTTTTTTCTTCCGTGCTTGACTTGCGGTTAACGTTGAGATTATATGATATTTTAACGCAAGTTTAAAAATGATAATTTCATCCCTCGGGGGGGCTGCGCCCCCCCGAACCCCCCCCCCTCTACACCCCCTCCCCGCGTCCGAAGCGGGTTTATGTCACATGTGCTATAAAATAGTATACGATACTCGTGACTTAAGTAGCCTATTATTGTACGGCGGTTAGCACCCTCGCTGCGCTCGGGCGCTAACTTCGCGCCGTGCAATAATAGGCTACTTAGGTCACACGTATCGTAATATACTATTCTAGATCCACAACAAATAAAATAGAGTACCGATTTCATCGCATGCCGTGCTGAGTAGTTCAGGCTAAGTGGGTCATAGGATAGTTGATGAAACGGTCCCTACTAATATCTCGCATATGCTACCATCGTATGACAATTATGGTAATGTGCTCAACCGAAACAGCAGATTATCTTGGGATTGTCACGACAGGACTTTTATAGATTGGGAAATAGCCGATGAACGTTTTTTCTTTGATTTTAAACGGCAGATCAACCGGTAGATTATTTTGGGATTGTCACGGCAGGACTTTTATAGATTGGGGAATAACAGATGAACGTTTTTGCTTTGTCTTTAAATAGCAGATAGAGTGTGGCTTTGGCTTTGAACCTCCCACGTCACTGGTGGAAAACCACGGGCCGATATCGTCTCGAACAAGATGCTTCATATAATTTGAAGAGAACTGCATGTAGAAGTAAGACAGCTTAATCGATAAACTACATAAAGATTCCATCCTGACAATCGGAAGATCTCTGATGGAGGAAACGATAAATCGCATAACTGCAACTGGAGTTGGCTTGGTCCCGCGTGCCAGTCTTAATTTTGTAGCAAGCTGCCAGCCACATTCCATTTCCATTTTTGAATCCCATTTCCATTTTTGAATGACGTTCTGCCGGTTCCGGTATATTTTGGTCTAACGTATGAGTCGTTAATATAACTGAAGAATAATAGGCTACAGTGTTTGCCCGCATAATCCATTCGTTGTTTTCTCAAGGATCTACTGCCTGCGATTTTCTCTCCGCGTATCCAAACATAGAGAGAACCTAACCAAAGACTCTCTGTGCCAATAGGCAAGAGATCTCTCGGTTTGTGCTCGCACAAACGAGGGTAAACAGAGAACCTGACAAACTCGTAATGAAGATGCATTACGCTGTATAAATACAACACTGCGTACTTGCGTTCCAGGTGGAACGATGATCAGTCACATTCCGTGTTTCCTTCCAAGAAAATAAATTCAAAATACGACAAATATGGGCCGGCTCAAAAGTGCTGGTTTTGTTATGACATTGGAAATCATGTTGAGCACCGGTAGACCCGTAATCGTTATGAGCCTTCTTCGTAAATAACGGCATTTAAAATTGACATCAAGGATCTTATAAATTCGTTGAACTTTGGCAAAAATCCGACCTTCTCTGGCTATTCACGTCACCATAAAAGTAGAAGGTGCACTTACCTACTATTCGAGATAGGATGCGCGGGCAACAGTCCGCAAAATCGTAAACAATCAAATCTTCGCGAAGAAAACCGAACACGAACTTTTCTACGTTATGACAAAACTTTTCCGCATTCATGAATTTCGTTCTTTGCTCGAAAGTTGAAAACGCTGGAAAAGCGAAAGAAGTAGAAGAAGAAAAAAGACAGGCCTATTCGAATCTCGTCCGGTCGAAACCCGTGGGACTTCTCCAATCATGAAGGGATGGAGGCTAAAGGAAAAAGGTGAAGAAAGGAGGCTTCCTACAGGAATACTCCGATAAATTGCGATTCGCTGCGGAGCCGGAGTCAATACCAAGCAACGGCACAATTGCAAAAGCGGCAGCCCTCGTACAGAAACGGCACTGTAATGAGGCAAGAATCAAGTAGTGATTTTCACCCTCGAGCGAGTGTTTCGGAAGAAAAAGTACTTTACTGCAAAAACTTTCTCCGTATCATTGACTCGTACACTAGCTGAAGAAAAAGAAGGCGCTGTTTCGCGATGGCTGTTTTCCAGCCAACGGTACACGAAACCTACGTGTACGTCGACGAAAACAGAATTTAATTCAATATTAAAATCGTTTTCGAACTTTCATGAAGTACCTTCGAGACATTGTAAAAAACCCAAACATTTTCTCACAAGAAAGGATGTAATGAGGCATCGATATCGAAGCGTCAGTAGTTGAACGAGGGTGCGCGGAAGAACGGGTCAAGATAGGGGTGGTTTTTACGGAGACCGATAATGATATAACCAATAATGCTGAGAACAGTAATAGTCGTAGTAAATGTAGCAAGGCAGAGTTCGAACGTGTACGTATTTGAGTCTTTTAAGGGGTTATGCCTAGTTGCAAACGTCGGAAAAACCATTTTTTTCAAAAGCAATATATTGTGACAGTATATCGTCTTGTAAATGTTCCCTGAAAATGTTAAGCTGATGAGATAAAAATTGAGATATCTATAGGCTGTTACGTTAACGCCCGTCGGAACGTCGTTCGGAACTTTAAATGCTTTTTTCTCGAAAGTACGTTGTCAAAGTCGGTAAGTGAATATCTCAAAACTTACTGCATCGATGTTTTGGAATTTTTGAGTGCTTTTTCTAGATATATTGTAACAATATAGTACTCGATTGAAGGATTTTTTTCCGATGTACACTGTCGATTTGACGTACGAAAATTGCCCATTTTTTTCGACTTATTTTGAACACGGGCCATTGTTTTTAACTTGACATTTCGGAAACCCCTTTGATTAATCATAGTATAAAGTAATAACTTTTGACTAATAGATTGTAAAAATAAAGTTTTTTTTTTATACTAGATAACCTGGGTTATAATTAAATATTTGTACGCAAAAAAATCAGAGTGTTCTTCAGACGATACTTTTTTAAATACCTAAGTTTTGTGAAAATTTATCATGACGGTTTTCTTTAAAAAATTCCAAAAATGATCTGTTTTTGACTGTTACAACTAGGTATAACCTGTTAATGAGAGTGAGAGTACGAGAAATGTTCAAGCGGATGTAAAGGTCTCGGGCCCGTCCTTCCTCTTACTCTCCCTTCTGATCTCTTCACTTCTCGGTCTTGCATTTGCCTTTCAGTTTTTTCCTGGTCTATCTCGCCCAAAGTGATGCGGAGACGAGAGGGAGATCCCAGGTTGAGTGCGTCGTGGCAATGTCCGTGGTATATATTTCCCGGCAAGAACTTTCTCGAGCTTGCAGACAGTCATGAGCCCTTTCTCTTAGGACGAAAGGGATTCCAACATCACTCTCTCGAGGGTCTCGAAACGCGTCGTGCTCAATAGCGCTTGAAACGTATACCTTCCCCTCGAAAGAAACGAGTGAGGCAAGAGCGAGAGGGAGGGAGACAGAAGGGTAGAGAGAGAGAGAGAGAGAGAGAGAGAGAGAGAGAGAGAGAGAGAGAGAGAAAGCCAGCGAGGAAAAAGGAGAGAAAAAAACTCATGAACACGCCTCTCTTTTTTCCCTTTTGATACTTTTGGCGCAACCCTTTTCCATTAAGATTAGAGGGCTAATGGTTGCCGTGGTGGCGGGACTGGCTGAACTCGCACTGCCAAAACCACTTTGTATACGCAGAGTACATGAAAACATGAAATACTGCGAGCCCACGTTTCAAGGCGCCATGTCACAAACAACTATACTGTCGCATGTGTGCGAAAGATAGAGCTGACAAACGTGATTTGTAACTTTTCGAAAACGATCAACTTTTTTTGAACAAAAAAAGGGAGTACCGACCCTGTTTTTGTAAGTCTCTGAACGTCAAAATATAAAGGGCCTAGACAGATGCACAACATGTAGCGTTTTCGATAAAAACGTAATGGAAGCATTTCGAGAATTGCACAGGAGTGAAAAACTCTCTTTATCTCCTTTAGTATCGGAGGCACAAAACAAGGCCCGACGTGTCTGGGTTTATCAGAGACGCTAGTGTAAAAGGCAGTAAAAGAAGGATTTAACGGCATCGTGTTTTATCAATTAATTTTTTTCTACTGAAACAGGAAAGCAGAGTTAGCTGCCTGTTGAAGACATAGGCTCATTGATGGAAGACGAGTTGGTAATTGAAACTGGAGTTGACGCTCCTTCCCTCTTCGTCTCCCTCGCTCTCCCTCTCTTGAATTCCTCTCCCTCTTTGGAATTTGATAGAGTCCGTGTTAATCATCTCCGAAATCTTCGGAGCAGCGGGTATCACTTCATTTTCGAGTACATTTGTGTACTTTTTCGAATCCATCCCGTGTTGAATGCATCCAGTCCGTTCCAGGCTAGAATTTGATAGATTCCGTGTTAGCATCTCCGAAAATCTTCGGAGCAGCGCATATCGATCCATGTTTGCCTGCATTTGTGTACTTTTTGGATCCATTCGGCCCGTTCTAGACTGAAATTTGATAGATTCCGTGTCAGCATCTCCGAAAACCTTCAGAGCAGCGGATATTAATCCAGTTTCGAGTCCATTTATGTACTTCCTCGAATTCATGCAACCTTCACACGCGAACATTTCATCCACACCACTTGCCATGCAAGCAGCCCAATACCATGACTTTGCCACCCCCATATTTTATGGTTGGTACAATGCACTCTGGTTGGTAGTCTCCACCCATTCCGATTTGCAGGCCTTTTGATGATCTGCAAATTTTTAGAACTATATTGTAGTCGATACTGGTCTTCGAAACGTTGAAAGTTACAGCTTTACTCACTCCAAATGCTGTGCAGCATGCGAGTTAGGTTACCATGCGCTGATACACTTGGCCAGACTAATAGAGCGTGGCAACGTGACATCTATAGGTTCTATAATCCGGCTTCCACATGGCCTCGTACTTTTCCCCTACTTTAGATACAGCAATCGGTATGTTCCTGTGACCGTTGTGCTCCAACACACTGAACCCACATTCACTGTATACGCAATATATGTAAGTGCGTCGGATTAGATTAGTATCGGGGCCTGTGTGTCTCGCCTCCTGTCCATTGTTTGCTCATAAGCCGGAAACCAGCGAACGTTAACCATCCTGGGACAAAGAAATTGTGGCGAAGATAGAGGCACTTTCTCTGTTTCATTGTCATCGCGGTTGCCGCCTCGATAGCCATGCTCTTCATGGCAACTCCATTAGGCTGCTCTATTGGAACGTGTTCCTGATAGACTAGGTCCTGCGGGCTCTCATTACTGACGAACCAAATTCTCCTGAGCATTGGGAGAACGTTTTTCCAGTTGTTCGTTCCTTTTTAACTCGAGCAATTCATCTCCCATATGATTGCCGCGTTCCATTCCGTCATGAACGAATTGGGGTGAATCCAAATGGGAGGGACGACTTTCTGGAGGGAGACATTGTCCATTGTGTCGTACAATGTTCTTTCAGCGTCGTCTATGATTTCAACGTCAAAAGTTCTTCTGGTAGTGACTAGCTATCGACACAGGTCGATGGGGCTGTAATGGCCTTGATGGCTGACGGCACGGGGAAACACGAGTTAAAAAAAAATCGTAAATGGAGACTACATCATTATCGTTCGGATTGAACCAACTGATGTTGAGCCGTATACCGGCAAAGGCAACTGACGGCCGCATATATAGGCGTGGTGAATGGACCTCACACGTTACCCATACTACAAAGCTGTATAACGGGGCCTCATGCGATTCTTTGGCAATTCATCGTAATATCTTTTTACTCCGTACTATACTCATGAAGCAGTCACATGGGAATTAGAATACAATGTGACAACGATGTACGCTTACGTTCAATGAGTGGTGAGTCATTGGCGAGTGCTCGGACTTGCCCGAACTCATGTGCATGGTAGAGCATTGAAAACTATTAGATACGTCATTTTTTTTATCGGCGGAAAAACGGTTTCAAGTGGTGAAGCTCCCCCTTAGGATCAAGCATGTCAATGGCTGCTTTTGCAGTTTTCAATCGAAGAGGAAATGAGCGGCCATTGAGTGAACACACTCATTTCTGGCCGAGGGGCGAAAGAAATTTGGATAGCCATCATCCTTTTATAAGTCCCTGGCGATGGATTTTTACTTCCTGAATACGAATTCACCATTCATTTTCCCAAAAAGTCCACTTGAAAAAGGGACTATACGAATAAATAAAATATACGATCTAGAGTCTTTTTTAAATTTGTAATCTCGTTTCTTCCGTGACGTCAATCTCTCGTTCTTCGCTGGCACCGACGCCAAAAATAATTCTTTTGAAATTGTAAATATTTAATTCACAATATTTAAATACAATATATACATTTATTGTATTATGTATACAATAAATTATTATATATACAACCGTATGGATCGGCGTTTGTATTATGTATATACTACATTATTATATATGCTACATTATGAATCGGCGTTTTCAGTATTTGTTGTTTAAAAACAGTATATGGGCCATAATATACAGAAATTCCCAACTAGTTTAGTTTTTGAGATAGATGCTGTAAGAAAAATGGTCTCAAGCTGACAACTTTGAAGACCCCTCATTTCTTTATTTTTGAAGATAAAAAAGAAAAATATATTTGTAATATATTCGTACTCTACTTAATAAGCTTTAGAAAATGGCACTCTACATGCCAGGGTAAGGGAACAAAATTCTGCTTCTTTTTCGTGAATGGGACCCCCATGAAAACTAATTTAATTGAATTTCTAATTCAATATCCGGTTTTGGGTCAACATTCTACACAAAATATCCAAATTTCAGGTCTGTAACTCATTTCGTTTACGAGCTAGAGACACGTGATATACGGACGGACAGACAGCAGAGTGACATTAATAGGGTTGCGTTTTGCCCTTTGGATACGGAACCCTAAAAAGAACCCTAAAAGAGTGGAGTTCCAAGTCGGAACAGAAAATAAATTATCGACGATTCAGTGAAGCTACATATTTTTTCCCAAGATAAGAAAAAAATTGGATTTTTAATATTTTTCTTATACGTCTTATAAAAAATCGTTAAAAGTCGGTGATAAGACGTATTTCGCATTTAGCGTGCGTAATTTAGAGCTTCGAAGAAAAAATCAATGATATTTTTAATCGGTGGAAAATTTGCCATTAGTTAAACCCTCGAAAATGTGTAAAAGTCGGACAGAAATCGGCTTTATAGGGGTTACTTGGGTTTCGAACCAAAAAAAAAACATTTTTTCTCTATTTAAAAAAATATATAATATATAAATTATTTTATTGAAATGTTAAGCAACGTCATAAAAGAGCAACGTTTCGACGATATTTAAGAAAAAAATTTCATCCAAATATTTGGGAATTTCAGCCGGTGCAACCTAGTTTCCGGAGCCCCCTAAAAAACGTGTCCTCGTGGTGGTCAGGATAACTCATGATAGCTTTATCTGAAATAAAAAAACCAATTTTTTTCTGTTAGCAGATAAGCTCGTGATGGATCAAGAATTTTTTAAAAAAATTGACATTTGTATTTTTTGCAGAGTTGTATGCAAAACAATTTAATTTTTGGTACGATTTACACTACGTATAGCCTTGTAAAATTGGTTGTAATAGAAAAAAAACCTCTTCGTTCAATCACTAGTCAATGCTATTTTGAAGCAGTGTGCAAAATTTCAATAAGATTGGTGCATGAGTTTGAATGTGAGTAAGAAGTCGTATCCACCGGCTTCAAAAATAGTGTTTTGGGAAAAATGCGATATACCTGTGTCGGTCCTGGCCGCTCTTTCCCAAAGGGGGGATTCCCAAAGACTCTCTCTCCTAGACATTTACTCCGATTGACTTAAAACTGTGGGAGAATAGTCTAGACATATTGTACTATTATATAATAAAATTTAAAAAAAAATGGATTTTTTGAAATTTTCAAACCCACGTGAGCCCTTAATGATCCAGCTGAAAGAAAAGCGATTGCGTTGTTTTTTTCTTATATCTTTTATTCGAAGTTAATTTAATGTTTTTCCTCAATTTATTTATGTTTCCTTTCTACATCAGTAAATCGTCGTTTTCAATTGTTGTTTAAGGGTTACTTAAGGGATGGTTTATCCCTCAATATTTTTTTTCAAATACCCGCAGTGGATTTTTGCACTTTGTCCAGCAATAAAAAAACGTATCCAATAGCTTTCGATGCTCTACTATATCCATAGATTTTAACAAAACCAAAGATGAACGCGGAAGTGATGTTCCTTGTAAGCTCAAGCTGAATAATAGGCGGCAATATATCATATAGCATATTTTTTCTTCGATTACTCCAAAATGCCCACACATCACGTTTGTATACCCAACACTTTTAGATTTGCAGTCAGCGCCCAATGGAATTTCAAGAACTGTCCTTGACGTAAAGGGATCTCAATCTCATTTCATCATTTCGTTCGAGCGTTAGTCTATCATTCCATTATCCAGCATAGTGTGTTTGTATATCGAGAAAGAAAAACATTTTCAATTCCATACCCGATTAAAATTCTATTCATAGCTGTCTGGGCATTTTTTGACACCAGCTGAACGCCACTAATAAGATTTTTTTAAATTTATGTCGTTACAAAATTGCTTATCGGGAAGGCGATTGCGAAGAAATGACGGCGAAATGGAGTCGAGAATGAAATGTAGAAATTGTATAAGGATGCTGACGGGTGTAGGGCTCGGAACGAGGCCAGGATCGAATAGGCAATTCAGCCTTGGGTGGTGGACGGATGGAATGACGTGAACGATAAAATGGTTGGGGCGCGTGAACGCCATCTCCCTTTCCCCACATCCGCATCAATGCACCCGTCAACTTTTTTTTTATCTCGAGTGCAATTCCCGGCTCAAAATTGTCCGTCTATCGCCCATCGTTTTTCCTTCTATCGTCCTCTCTCGCTCTCTTTCCCTCCTTTTCCCCTTGAGGTTACATTTGTCCAACGGTTCGTGCACTAATACCTGGTACACGCTTTCGTCCTTCCGCACCTTTCGGAAACGCCGATAGCTCTTAGGACAGTATAGTGTCACGTCACGAGGGAGAACGATGTCAACATCCGCTAGATCAGACCGCACAGCATCGCTCCCGTTCTCTCTCTTTCTCTATCGGCTATTGTCCCTGCCCCATGGGTTGGTGTACCGGTCTACATTTATATTGTGGGCATCGATTGGAAATTCCAAACCAAATGGAAGACACATAAAAAAAAGATATCTATCTACAACAGCTACATCAACCGCAAAATTTGATGAACGTCATTCAACGACTACGACAAAGAGCTATCACAACTGAACGAAAAAAACCAATCCACCCTATGGTGGTTGGATTCACCATCCATAAGCCTTTTTCCGCTTATCAATCGTTCCAAACTATAATACCGACGTTGTCCAACCAAATCGCGACAGACAATGGTTTCGATCTGCTTAATAGTTTTTGCCTGTTTCCGCCTAGATGCCTGCCTCAAACCCAAACAAATACAGCCTAGCCAATACCGTATGGCGTATCCGACCCACAAACAGTGGCATTGCCGTATCTTAGAAATCAGCGGGGAAAAAAAGATTGTCAAGAATAAGCGCGAGAATAAGGTGTTTCCCTAAAGCCTCAAATGTACATCGCCTACAATCTGCGTACATTGTTCACGCGGACCGTCACTCTACCGGAAGTAGATAGTTTGTCACTCCTGAAATCCCGTCGTAGTAGATTATGGAGGGCGAGAACCGTAAAACGAACTTCATCTGCATAGTAAAAAGTATACAGAGTATACATTTGCACAAATGCAGGGGACTAAATGTACGTTCAAGTATAAATCATGCCCGCATTTTCCTTTCGTGGTCGAAAGTGCACATCGGCCAGGATTACAAAGCCAACGAGGTGTGAGGTTCGTATTTCTCTGCTCTCTCTCTCTCTCTCTCTCTCTCTCTCTCTCTCTCTCTCTCTCTCTCTCTCTCTCTCTCTCACTCTCTTCGTCCCCGCACCAGCCTCCTGGTTCGCTCAGGTTACGGGGCAAGATGCAAGATCCAAAGCTTCCCAAAGGTTGACACGCAGCTGCGGAATCCACGCTTCCCTATAGTTCTTCATATGATATGAGCCGTATGATGATGAGCTCACCAGATGAGCTTTGTATCATATGATATGAGGCACCTGCCAACTACAGGTTTCACCAAGCCGACCTAACACGTTGATGTTACATACATGTCTACTTGACACATTACACTTATGTGGGATAATTCATTTTATGTCCTGAACGATGTCAACATTTTTACTTTCAGTTGAAATATTGACATTCTAAAACGTGTCCGCAACATTTTAACTTTCAGTTAAAGGAGGACACCGTTGAGGGCATGTTTTAGAATGTCCTTGCTTTGGAGCAATTGGTCACTATAGATGTGCAGAAATCCAACAGTCGGACTGGTGGCTTTGACCTTTCATGTCCTTCACTTAGCGCCCGAAGATGGGAGTCGCCAGTAGGTAACGCATATTCAATAATGATGATATGTGCGCAGGCACTCTAAAATAACAATCAACGCTAATACATGAGATAATCCTTCGGCGGTGATATACGAGCGTAAAATAAAAAATCTCCTCCTCGCTCTAATTATTGATCGGGTTTCCGCGTTCGCAGATATTATACGGCAAAGGAATATGAAGCAGGATTGAATAAATTGCAACGTTATATTACATTTGCCATGCGTTCGCGAGGCAGTGAGATGGTGAATCTACAAAGCAGGGACGACATAGCCTAATGATGATGACTGAAAATTTGATACGTCAAATAGAATCCGGCCAAAGCAATGTCGTCCAATGCCCGTTACGATTGAAGTATCGGTTTTAGAAAATGACTGGCTGGAAAATGATGACAACGTGCATGTATTCCCTGAATTCTAACGTATACCCTTGAGGAGTTTACGTCCTACCTTTCCTATTTGATGCACCTTTAGTATTAATCCTTACCCGCACCTCGCTAATATATTCTAACTTCCTTTGCGTCACCATTTTTGCGATTTTTTGTTGTTGGAAAATCGTGATTATAGTTTCATATAAAAATTAGGTGTTTGAAAAAGTATTGTCTGATGTAGACTCTGTAATTTTTGTGTGAAAATATTTAATTATCATCGATTTGCAGTTGATGTCCGGGAAGCACCTCTCGCCAACGTTCTGAACCAGGTTATCTAGTATGAAAAAATGAAACCGATTTCGTTAGTATATCGGTTTATCCTATGATTAATCGAAGGAATTTCCGTAATATCAAATTAAAAAAAAATGGCGCGGTTTCGAAGTGAGTCTTGATTTTTGCGATAATGGGGATATTTCGTGCATTAAATCGAAAGTATATATCGGAAAAGTTCTTCGATTAAATACTATATTGTTACATGTAGAAAAAGCCCTTGAAATTTCAAAAAGATCGATGGAGTAGTTCTGAGATATTTTGCTCACCGACCTTGATAACGTACTTTCGCGAAAAAAGCATTTAAAGTTTCCAACTAGACTCCGAACGTTCCGACATTTATAAAATGATATACTCACAGAATACATTGATTTTGAAAAAAGAGATTTTTCGATTTTCACAACTGGGCATAAGCCCTTAAGCTACACTATATCGCATTTGCCGAGGGTACGAGGGAACTGTGGAAAACTCGTACCGGTATAGCCAGCTCCATATTCTTCTGATTCTCGGGTGCACAGACGCCCAAACAAACCACCAGCGTCCATACCGTTCGAACCACTTCAAATATGCATGCATATTATGGTGGCACAATTTTGCGTTCCGTTTTTTCCCTTTTTTTCTCCATCCAATTATCTTCTTCAAACAAAACAAAAAAAAATCGCGGAAGCTGCGAGCGGTCAGAAAATATTTCGAGGTCGCTCAAGCCTCCTAAATATTCAAATTTTCATTCAGAAGACGATTTTTTCCGTCCAACCTCACTCATGAATGTTACGCTTTATAATTTTTAAATTAACCTCGCGACAGCTGTAGCCAACCAATAAGAATTTCATGGTCGCTCAAGAGCTTCGAAATTTCCAATTTTCTCCTTTCACTCATAAATTTGTCGCTTTGTAAAATTTTTGAAATAATCCTTTTTTTCATTAGAATCAGATTTTTCAAATTTACCTCACACTTCGAATCTAAGAATTATAATCTGCGTTCTCATAACATAATTCTTTGAAGCTCTTGTCCGTAAACAAAATTATAGGTCGTTTTATTCATAAAACTGAAACGGCAGCTGTTTCCCGCGCATCGTAATGCGTCCCATAGTTGGTCTCGTTAGTCAAACGGCGGACCAATCGTAGCTGTACTCTGTGACGAGCGACGCCATAATACATAATAACACATATCGTCTAATTGGTGTTTGTTACAAATTATTATAATAAATTATTCAGAAAATGTAACAGTTCGCTGTTTATTTTTTTTTATGCTACATAGAATTATAGTGCGGAATTTATTTTTTAGCGGAAATTCTGAATTTCGAATACCTTGAGCGACCAGTAAATATTCATTGGGGGGCGTACGAAAATTACGTAACGCAATTTGGGAGGGGGGGGGTCCGGCCAGGCGTTGCGGTCTACGTACGTGGGAGGGGGGGTCAAGGTTTGCGTTACGTCACGATTTTAGAACTGCCAGAAATAGCAAAATTTCTGCATGTTCAAGTTTTGAATTTAAAACTCGCGCGCAATTTTACTGCGGAAAGTTGACAGCTTCCCATACGAAATGTCATGTAAGGGAGGAAGTGACTGTGCAAGAACTTGCACAATAGCTTTCCCCCTTTCCTACTTTCCCCCAGCAAAATTTGAAGAAAAAAAAACCGTTTTTATTTTCTTTTCAACTCTTGAAAGTACATATATTGAAAAATATGTTGACAACATTTTAATTGACAAGTCCGAAAATTGACGGAGTTACAGTCACTTTAATGAGAACAGGTAGCGCGACCTGCCGAGACGGCGAAGAGCTGTCATATCGCCCGCGGCTAAATACTTTAATGTAAGTATCAATATTCTAGAAAAAACATAACTTTATATCAAGAAAAACCGAACGAATCTTTGAATGCGATTTTCTCGAAACTACCCTTTTCGACCTTGTCCCAGCGAATACTGAAAAACTTATCAACCGATTATCAATTTTATGTTGTTGACATTTTTGTAATCGCAGTAAGTAAGGTTGTACGTAACCGATGTTTTTTTTAATTTTGATCATTACTATTTTTAAGGTAGTACGAGCGCGCAATCTTTATTTCTATAGAATTTGTTCAAATTTTAACCAGACAGTGTTCATATCATTATGCATGTTGAGTGAAATTTCAGAACAGTCTACTATTCAGATTGGGAGATAATGGCTTTTTAAATTGCAACTTTTAACACAGGAGGGTCTGCGTTGAAATTTAGACAGAATAATTTTCCGTAAAAAAGATTCGTCCCCTATAATAAGAAGAGATATGGCAACAGCGCAGAACAGTATTGTTCAATGTTTCACGAAAAAAATAATTATCGTGTTCCTAAAGTTAAAAATGTTGTCATAAATAATTTTTGCATTATAAATATTAATATTTTATATTGTTTATGTTATCTTCATTAACCAATAAAAGTGTTGGTTCATTCATAACTAATTATAAACTTTGTTCGATTAAAAGTTACTTCCAAATAAAAATTTCTGCAGTATTATTTCAACTATGCCGCACAAACTCACGTCATTGGATACGTGGAACGATGCGGTGTTGCCATATGTCTTCTTATTATAGGGGACAAATATTTTTTACGGATAATTATTCGGTCTAAATTTCAATGCAGACCCTGCAGAGTTCAAAGTTGCAATTTTAAAGCTTGTTATCTCTCAATCTAAATAGTCGACTATTCTGAAATTTCACTCAAACATGCATAATGATATGAACAATGTCTGGTTAAAATTTGAACAAAATCTATAGAAATCAAGATTGCGCGCTCGTACTACCTTAAAGACTGCTTGAATACAAAAAAGGGCCTTGAAAACAGAAAAAAATGTCCAAACTGTCGGCATTTTGGTAAAAAAAAAAAAACAAAAATAAAAAACGGTTACGCATAACGATAGCTACATTTGAATAGATGTCAATAAATTGTTGACTTTTCATTTACAGATAACTTTACATAAAGATATCGATGGGACAATGAAGAGAATTTTTTGTTTCGTCGTCAAATCAAGGAATATATCTCCGTTAATTTCAAAGATTTTTTCATAAACAATTGTACAAAACAAGATGAATATATACTTCATAAAATGAGTATAAACCCGATCCTTTCATAATTAGTAATGTCAATGAAAAAAAAATCGCAATTATTGACGACAAAGCACCCGTTACGTAACGGAATAGGGCGGGGTGGTTCGGGCCAGGCGTTACGCTCCTGGTACATGGGGGGGGGGGGGGGGTAAAAATTAGCGAATTTGGCGTGACGCAATTTGTGTACGCTCCCTTGGCTGGCTAGAGCTTTCGCAAGGTTAGTTTAAAAATTATAAAGCGTAAAATTCACGAGTAAGAAGTGGACGAAAAAAAAATCGACTTTCTAGTGAGAATTTGCATTTTTGGAAAGCTTGAGCGACCTCTAAATATTTTTTAACCGCTCGCAGCTTCCGCGAAATAATTTTTTTGTTCTTTACAAAAGATAATTAAATGATGAGAAAAGGGCTCAAAATGGAGTTACCCCAATATATATCTCTCGCCCACCTAAATGAAACCACCACTTATGATCTGGATATTCTTTTCCGCAATAGCGTGGACAAATACCAAAGTATTAAGTACAATATTGCATGTAGAATCCCTAAATCGACCACACGTAAAATGCGTATATATTTATCGAACATACATGTTATACGTGTACGGAGGATGTGCACATTACCCATCCAGATGAGCTATCGCGAGAGAGCGCTGGATCGCTCATGGAAATTAATTAGTGATAAGATTAATTAGTCTCGGCGTGATACTCGTTCTCTATAGATATCGTATCAGGCTTCGCTCCGAACGTCCAACATATATATATATATATATATATATATATATATATATATATGTGTATATAGACACACACACACGCGTAGTATATGTATATGGGTATATTTCAACTAACAGAATCTCTTCGATGCCGGACTCGATGGATTTCCTATACAGTGGTCAACTCCTATGTGACATTCGTGACGGCATGCCTGTGTGTGTATGTGTGTGAGTGCGCATGTGTGTCCGCGCATATGAAAGATACATAGATAGAAGGAGAAAGCAAGGTTCGAGTGCACTCATGGCGCTGCTATCATTGCTTGGGGGTGTTATACGGTCGCAACATCCATAGTGTCACTCGATTGGCATCTCTATGGTGATTGGCTCTGTTTCACTGATCGCACGTATACCGGTAGCTCCGCGACCTCCAATGCAACTCTAATACACTCCAGCGCCAATGTGCACACACGGTCACGTACATACATTTATAGAAATGACCTGATGTCGCGTAAAGGGCATTTCGTCTGGATACTGCCCAAATAGGACTCTCGAATCTACATGAGAGGCTGATCGAGAATTCTGGTAGATGGCTTCATAGTACATAGTTACGAATTTCAGTGTCCATGCATTTTCGAAACTACACAAACTGTGTTTCATTGGTCGTTCCCATTCGTTTGCCAGCTAAGTGGTCGGATGTCAATTTTACCTTGCTTTGGTGACGATTCGGCGTTCCTAAGGAGTGAGATCAGCACGACGTGGGGAAAAGATCCAAATGTAGGACGTTCCAATAATTGTAGCCTGAGTGAAGATGTTATTGGGTTTGGGTTTGTTTGGGTCCACGAGCCTAACCATTTGCAAAATACACGCATAGTTTTCTAGCTGTCGTTTACTTTGGGGAATTTGGAAAGAGCTGGCGGTATGAACCCGACTAAGGGAGATGCATTCAGTGACCTCGAACCTTCAACGTGTGTTCGCCGTGTACGAGAACACGTATTAATTATGTGTATATTAATGTCCTCGGGCATGGATTATACACGTGTGCACGGCTGTGTTTATGCGAGTGATTTTGTCTGAAGCTGTCCTGCGCTTAGGGTGACGGCGTATCAGCGGTATCACGGATGATCCGCTATTATTCCGTGGTAAGCGTAATCCAAACATAACATCGATTGCGACTCACGAATCCATATATATGTCTCGGTAGTCTCCGAACACCCCCAACCCCAGGCTCGTTGACCGGCCTGCGGATTCAATCGCGATGCAACATCATTCTACAAATACCGTGTAAAAGTGATGTCGCCGTGATCCTACGCAATTCAAGGCTAGGCACACGGGAATCTTTAATTAACCGAATACAAATCATTCGCTATTTTTTTTGTACTTTCGGTACAAGACCTCAAACTGTCAGCGGAAGGCCAATACTTCTGGGACCTTTGTGTAGCTACTTGAGTAAAACGTCTGTGAGCCAGAGAATCGAAAGAATATGGGACCGTCCATACGCGTTTTTCTCCAAAATATCTAAAAAATCACTGCACTGATCAACTTTAAATTTCACGAGCTCCTTTCACATATCAGAAAGCAGTCCTTGAACGGGAGAATTTTCTTCGATGTAAAGTTTTTTTTGTACGAAAATAGACCGTTTTTTTTCACCGAAAATCGATAGTTTTACTGTGGACTCTGGTCGTTTTTTTTTCTTCAAAAATCAATATTTTTTTAAATAACCTGGATAATATGGAAATAATTTAACCTGGACTAATATAGGTGTATACCTATATTAGGTGAAATATAGACCCAATATAGGTATATGTACTTCACTATTCAGCATGCTCTATGCGTATTTCTAGGTATATGTGTATGTGAACGCAGGTCTGCCCCGTTTGTCCCGGCGTAGCGTCAACGAGAGAAGAACCTGTACGACTCATCATTAGCTCGTTCGATTTAGCAGCCTGAATTCATGGGCCACTCTCACCACGAACGAGCCTAGACATAGGCACATTATTATTGTTATCATTATTGTATATCAAGGGATGATTTTAATACTGTGTTGCCGCTATTTTCTCCATGCACAATATAAGTGACACGGTAATGAGCACGAAAGAACGAGGTACGAGAGTTTACGGGCTCTTCTGTATAGTTGACATAACTTTCCATGTTTACGAAGGCCGTAGTTAAATAGTTCCGGATGTCAAATAATTCCACGTTACCAGCGTCGAGCATTATGCAAACAAATAGTTAAGCAATGTGTAATTGCAGAACTATTTGCAAATGCGTAGACCTGTCATCGTTTTTAGGTATTAGAAGTCTATCATGATGAAACTGCCTTTTGATTAGCTGCCATGCATTAAATATCTGATTGAACAGAAGCGTACTTGGGTGATTATAGATTTTCGCTGATTTCATACATTTATTATGCAATTACGGGCAACATTTCTGTCGTGTGGTCCTACGAGGGGCAGTTAATAATCTAATAGGTGCTTTAACGGGATTTTGATTCTATCAAGTATGATACATGTGGCTTAAATTTCTAATACAATTATTTAAAATAGAATTGAGGATTTTTCTTCGAGGGAAAAAATAACCTAGCTACGTTGAAAAATGCAGGTTGCGTCTGAGGATACGAATGTATGTCGAACGTTTGAATATCATATGAAAGGATGACGCCTCTCGAGTGCGCTTTGAATTATTTTCCGTAAATTTATTTCGGGGTAGAACCCAGGCGGAATCTGCGGTCAACGTGATAGCTGCGATAATGGCACATCCTAAGGAATAACCCATTTCGAATGAAACTTTAATTATAGTGAACTGATGGAAGCTTTACGCGAACCCGTAAACCGTACATCATTTTTAGGTATCGGAACATCATCATATTGAAACTGCCTTTTGATTAGCTGCTCTGCATAAAGTATCTGATTGAATAGAAGCATGCCTGGGCGATTATAGATTTTCGCTGGTTTCACACATTTGTTATGCAATTTCAGGCAACATTTCTGTAGTGTGGTCCTACGGGGGGCAGACACTAATCCAAAAGGTGCTTTGACGTCATTTTGATTCTATCAAGTATGATTCGTTTGGCTTGAATTTCAAATAGAATTATTGCTAATAAAATTGAGGATTTTTCTCCGAGGGAAAAAATAACCTAGCTACGTTGAAAAATTAAAGTTACGTCTGACGATACGAATGTATGTCGAAAGTTTAAATATCATATTAAAGGATGACACCTCTCTAGCGCCATTCGAATTATTTTCCGTAAATTTATTTCGGGGCAGTACCCAGGAGGAATCTTCGGTCAACGTGATAGCTGCGATAATGACGCATCCTTCGGAATAACCCATTTCGGACGAAACCGACCCGTTAATTAATCGTGAGAATAGTTTCGCGACGAACCGTAGGGGTGCAGGGATGATACGGGCAGTGGAGATATATCGTGGAAATAGATGAATCTCGGGCGAGTTCAAGCTTTAACGACACTCTCCGGGCCGTTGGCGCTTAGCTGCGGTTTGCGAGTATGTGACCTCGTGTTACCTCCTATACCAATTCGAACATACGTACACCCACACACATACACTCACGCACGGACACATACACACACACACACCCACTGTTTGAGCAGCAAAAGAGTATAGTGCGTTATGGTTTCTCGAGTGAGCTGGCGTTACTAACTCAATTACAGGAGTCCGTCATTATCAAAGCACCTAGAAGCGAAAAACTATTTTCAGTTTTATCGAGTTATTATTTAAAGCTCAATTACAATTAAAAATTGATAAACTCGTGAGGTAAAAGAGAATAAAAGCGTGCAATTAATCGAAAGAATTTTAATAATTAATTTCCCAATAACGGTGGAATGAAGAGTAATATTATCCACGATTTCATGACTTGGGTTGACTGGAATCTTCGGAAATGTTTGCCGATTACAAACGCGTGGGTGGTGTCTAGCTTGTGAAAAATGACGAGCTCTTTAGCGACAAGATCTCCACGACTCTCGGCTGTGCATACAAGCAGGTGTGATGCATTTACGAGAATATGTACGAACACGTACGAGCAAAATGAGAGATTAGGTTTGCGCTAACGAAGGGAGCAAGAGGCAGGCAAAGAGAAGGTACGACGGCCACGGGTGGGCGGTTATGAAGATTAAACGCCGTTCTTTTTTCATGATCTTAGCGGATAGTGCGAAGATCGACGAGGATGATCTATCGTTCGTGCGCATTTCAGTTCGTCACAATTTCATCCAACGCATGTGTAAAATTACCAAGTAGGCAGACCTGGCGCGTCATTGACGAACCTATTTTTTTCCCCCCGTTGTGATAACATCGGCGCAAAAACAGCAACGAGGCTACTATATCTACGGAGTGACGGCTACTGATTGCTTATTACATTTACAACTAGATGTATTTTTTATGTTTTGCTCGTCGCGATGTAACAAAAAGATAAGCTTTATTCCTGACTTCGAAGTTTCTGTACGTAATTATTGTGGAGTTATTGTGCGACCCGGAATATGTTTTTATTACTTAATTATACGATACGGCACTGGTGAATGGGCGGTCGGGAACTTGGCCACGGCGGTACGTCGAGTTAAGCAGCGTTGTGCATGGGCGGTACACGGAGCGGTGACCGCTTAGCTGTCCACCGACTGGCGCTTAAAGGGGAGAGTAGGGGTTTCAGCGTGGAAAAAAAAACACTTTTTTGCGATTTTTTCTTCTATATGGATAGAGTAAATTTATTGAAACCTTTTGTACATTGTTAAGTGTCATTTCAAGAACATTCCGTGAAATTTGTACGCGAAAATATCCACAAACAAGTCGGTGACAAAGCTTTTCCAAGAACGCCTTTGGAAAAACACGATTTGCGGTGTTCACTGTATCTCAGCCAGAAATTATCTGAAATCAAGTACCATTAAAATTTAGTCAAAGTATCATCAAATCCTCCCCCCAACGGTATTTGATAATTTGTTTTTTTCATTTCTAAATTTTTGGTGGTCATGTAAAGTGAAAAGTGCTATTTTTCACGAAAAATTCCGCCATTTTGGGGGTGGAATACCCCCTGAATGTAAAAAAAAACTCAAACTAACCGTTGGGGGGAGGTATTTTATATGTAGAAAATGTGTATCAAGTTTGAAATAAATCGGTCATGTAGTTTTTAAATGGCAGTGAACACGAACTTTGAAAAAGTGGTTTCGAGAAAAACGCGGCACCGGCTTGTTTGTGGATATTTTCGGGTACAAATTTGACGGAATGTTCTTGAAATGACACTTAACAATGTACAAAAGGTTTCAATGAATTTACTCTATGCATATAGATGAATAAATCGCAAAAAAGTGTTTTTTTTTCACGCTGAAACCCCTACCCTCCCCTTAACCAGTCAGCGGAAGGCCAATTCTTTTGAGATCTTGTGGTAGATACTTGAGTGAAAAACGTGTATGCACCAGAGAATCGGAAGAATATGGGGCTGTCTAAACCGATACAGATTTTCCACAGTTTCCTTCTACCCTCGGTAAATGCGGTATAGTGTTGCTTAAGGAGGTACGTGGTTTTCGAAGCCAAAAAAGCATATTTTCGCTATTAAAAAAAATATAATATATAAATTGCTTTATTAAAAATGTTAAGCACATAAAAGAGCAACATTTCAACAATATTAAAAAAAAATCATCAAAACATTTGGGAAATTCAACCGGTGGGACTAGGTTTTCGGAGACCTGTAAAAAAAGTGTCATCGTGGTGGTCAGGCTAACTCATGATAGCTTTATCTGAAATTAAAAAACCAATTTTTTTCTGTTAGTAGATAAGTAAAGCTTGTGATTGAACGAAGGTTTTTTTAAAACGAAACTTGAATTTTTGTCAGAGTTGTATGCAAAATAGTTCAATTTTTGGTACAATTCACACTACGTATAGCCTTGTAAAATTAGTTGTAATCGAAAATAAACGTTCGTTCAATCACTTGTCAATGCTATTTTGAGGAAGTGTGCAAAATTTTAATAAGACGGTGCATTAGTTTTTGAGAAATCGTGTCCACCGACTTCAAAAATAGTGTTTTGAAAAAAATGCGATATACCTGCGTCGCTCCCGGCCGCTCTTTCCCAACGGGGGGATCCCCAAAACTCTTTATCCTAGAAATTTACTCCGATTGACTTAAAACTGTGGGAGAATATTCTAGACATATTGTAACATTAGATAATAACATTTAAATAAAAATGGGTTTTTTAAAATGTTCAAACCCACGTAAGCCTTTAAGAGAGGACACCACTGTGACGGGCCGAAAAAAGGCCGTTTTTCCAAAAAAAAATTCTGTACTCGATTATTTGTTTGAGATTTTGGAAAAAGTATATTATGAAGCATGCATTCAACTTATTTCATGTAAATTCTTGTTCAAAAAAATGTATAAATTTACAATGTTATCGAAGTATAATAGAGCCTGTATATATGAAATGTGGTTCAACGGCCCGGATCGATAACTTGACAATGGTTGGTCTAAAAAATAATATACAGAAGTTCCATAATCTATTTAAATGTAGTTGTACGTAGCCGTTTTTTGAAGGAAAAATTCCCAAAATAGCGAGTCTTACAAAAAAGGCAATTATGGCGGAATTTTTTACTTATTAGGATGCTGACTAAATTCTCGCTATTTTTTTCGTAAAAATTAATCGTTTATTTTTAAAAATCATTCCTAATGCATTCAAACGTTTCGAAACTGTTGTGTGATCAACTCCCAAACATGCTGCAGGTTCAGCTAGCGTCTGACATGAGTCTTCAATAAGTAATGCCTCCAATTCATCACATCAAAATCATCATTTTTAAAGCGTCTAAACCGATCGCTGCATGTTGTTTCCGACAGAGCATGGTCGCCGTAAGTCTCAACAAGAATTCTGGGTGCTTCAGCTGCGGATTTTCTTTGAATAGTATGATTCCCCTTCCAATACTCTTTTTGGCACGGAATTGTACATGTTTAACACTATGAAAACGAAAGTTATTTACACTTCGGCGAAATGACATACACTGGATTTCAAGCTTGCTTGTCTAGTACTTCTTTATAGATGCGATACCATCTTCAACTACACGCATGTAGTTCTGGTAACGCCATCTGTTGGAAAACAGCAGGAACGTATTCAACGTCCTAGTATATTCGAGGGCTTAAAAATTGCTAAATATTTTAAAAAAATGAAAAACAGGTAGGAACAACGATAGCTACTGCAATGAGGAAAATTTTGGTTCCTTTAATTGAAAATCGGACTAACTAGAGTTATGATTTTGGCCAGGTCGAGAAAAGTTGTTTCGAGGAAAACGCGATTGAAAATTTTAGTATACTACGTAAATCGTTCCGCTACCTGCTCTCATTGAATCGTCTGTAAGTTGGTAAATTTTCAATATTTTAACTTGAATATTTTTTCACATATTCTCAAGTATGTATACTTTGAGAAAATGCAAAAAAATCTATTTTTGTACCCCTCACAGTGGCGGCCTTAATATGGCCGCAGACGCAACGAGAATTGGGTTATGTCAACGAAGTCCGGGTAGGAGTGGCAGTGGAAAGGGTTCAATTGGTAACGGTAATACGTAAAAACCCTCAAGGGTATTTGTTGGCATTAAAGAAATATACAAATACTAAATCATACGAAAAACTACTAATCATCTCTCTCGTTGCAGCAATAATCGACTCTAATTGTAAATCATCCCGTAACCTTTGTCTCTTTTCTTCAACAATTTTGTCAACCCGATCGCATTCAACTTAACCCAATGATAAGAGTCCTTGTGTGTGTGATCGTAGTACTCGGGTCGATTTATGAAGGAATTGGAGTATGCCTCGTCTAGGGACTCACATTGACACGCAATAGAAAAAAATTGGGCACCAAATGCTTTGCCTCTTCGCTATAAGCAACTTCACGTTAATCGATGTTTGTCTCCTCGGTGAAACGTCTTTTAAACAGTTATTTGATTATTTTTAAGCAAGTTATAACTTCATTACGACGAAGAGCAAGGGGCAGTGGAGTAAAAATACTTGCACAGCAAGAGTATGAGTGAGTAAATGTGAGAAAGATATGCTTTCGAGTGCATAATGGAATTTCGCTACCTGGCATGCTCTAAAATGCAATATGAAAAGAAAGAGAGATGCAGGGATGGAGAGAGAGAGAGAGAGAGAGAGAGAGAGAGAGAGAGAGAGAGAGAGAGAGAGAGAGAGAGAGAGAGAGAGTAGATGATGAAGAGGGACGAAAGGGATGACGGATATTTATTCCCTGTCTGCCGCGAGAGCCAGCCGGCTCGATCTTCGACGTCGCTTGGCTCCCTGTTCGAGCTTAGTGAATCACGATGTAAATTAAATTGTTGGGACGTTGTCGCGAAGATTTCTCGTCAGCGACGAGAAAACCTGACTCGTTGGCTTACGAAGCTATACGTATATAGGAACGCGCACTTTTCTCCCTCCCCCCCCCTTCCCCTCTCGCCGTTTCACTCTCGCGAACCTGTACCTTTTCTCTTTTTCTACTCAAACCATAGCTCGAGAGAGGACGCCCCGGACAGACAAATACCGAAGTTTCCATTATCTCGTCGCAAGTTAAATATGCAATTCCCCGGCACCAAAAAACATGTTTTATTCGGCGGAATATAGATGAATATTCGAATGTTTTGCAGTCTTCATTATTTTCTACAGGATTTCCCGTATAAAATAAACACAAAATTTGCGAAATACATCAATAATATTTTGCCGAAATTTTGCGGAATATAAATTGTCGAGAATCCCCATAGGAAATAAATATAATTGGTCCATGCGTGGACAGAGGCTTTATGGATGAATTATAGAGTGCACTTTTCAATTGGCTAAATGTCACGAGCAACCGGAAAATTTTTATTTTAATTATAATCGACACATTTGGACGAAGCTTTTGCCGTGTGCTGCACTGGACGAGACGGGACACGACTGACTAGCGAGCGTCGAGATCCCGAGACCAGAATAAAAGAAAACGTGAGGCGCAAAAAAAAGGGTGCGGCCGTAAACCGTCAACGAGAAGGCGGTTATTATATCGTAGACGGGCTCACTCGGAACGAGCCTGTAAACACTCGAAAGGCGCGTCGCCGCTGGACGAGGACTTTTGTAAATAACAAAGAACGAGCTAAAGCCTCCGCAAGGGGTCCGGCGTTTTTTAGAGCAGTCCGTGCCAGGGACTGTTCAATCTGGCCCCGCACCATGCCGAATTTTGTCAAAGTCCGAGAACATCTAAGTGACAACTTAAGGGGGCTTCTCACTTTAAACGCTAAAAGAGGCTATTTTTATCATTTTTTGAATAGGTTCATATTATAAATAAAAAAGTTGTTACACTTAATAAATACGCTTTCGAAATACAAAAAAAATAATTTTATGCATTTATGTAACCCAAACAAACTTTAAACGCGTTTTTCTCGAAACAACGTTTTTCGACGGCTTGTTGATAAAATCTTCGAAACTACTGAACCGATCCTTATGAAATTTTAACCACATATTCTTTACAACTATAGCTATAGCACATATAGAGGATTTTTAAAATTTTGATATTTACTATTTTTTTGTTGCCAAAAATAGGGAAAAGAAAACGTTTTTTTGTTTTTTCGAAAAATGTCCGCCATTTGGTTATTTTTGCATATATCAAAAATCGTATGATATGCGCTATAGCCATTAACGTTCTGAATCTAAAACCGTTTTATTTTTTGTTTCGGAATGATCTATCTCCGAGATTTCATCAACAGTGCAGACCTACAATTTTTTTGGAAATTTTTTTAACTACCATTTTCGTCTATAAATAGCGACTTAAATAAATAACAAAAAAATGTTTAATGTATTTCGAAAGTGTATTTATTAAGAGTAACAACTCTTATATCAAAATCTATAATATAAACCGATTTAAAAAAATCATGAAAATAACGTTTTTTAAGCGTCTAAAGTAAGAATACCCCTTAACGGAATAAAAGTCACGTTAACCCGATAGCGCAAGTTTGGCAGCACTGAAAATAATAATAATATGTGCATTCTACTGGCAAAACATATTCTGTCATTTTTGTAGCCAATTTGACTGCGATCCCATATAAAAAGAGATCTCTTAATTTTTAAATACTTTCCTTTTTAAGCTATTTATTTTCTTCCTTTCCGTTGTTTTTTTAAAATTGATATTACAGGGTACTGATCTGATCAATGGTTATTGATTTTAAACAATGTCAAGTTGTAGTGTTTCAATTTGTCAACACAGTAAAAGAAAAAGCCAATGTAAATTTCATCGTTTTCCCATAAATGAATAACTGTAAGTACAGATATATTGAAACATAAATATAAAATTTGTAGACTAAACCTAAATTAGAAAATACTGACTTTTATTGGAAAAACTGATCAATTAATCGATGAATGAAAGTGATCTAAATAATCGAACTGAATTTACTAATGTTATTTTTTAATTATTTATAGTGTACATATTCGTCTCGATACGTTGATATCGTTTAAAAATATTGGAAGAAATACAGAATCAACTCGCCATCCTGAAGAGTGAGTTACTTTTTTAAACTAATTTCTCTTTGTTTTCTAGTTATTGTTGTTGTCTTAGAACCGAAACATGCTAGTTAGGATCTATAAAGAAATATTGGAAGATATAAAAAGTCAGCACGCCATTTTAAAGAGTAAGTTATTGATTTTTTACAAATGATATGTTGTTTTTTTTTCTTTCAAAATTTTGGCGCGGTATTTTGTATAGACTGTCAAAGAAAGCGCCACTAGCATCCCAGGTCATTGCTGATTTGACTGCTATCGATACACGAAATTACTATAAAAATCTAGGAACTAGATTTTTCGTGTAATTATGTTGGTATCGCTCATGATCTCGGGCGGACAAAAATCGGCCTTATCCAATAGCATTGAGTGAACAACCCCTGGTCCGTGTTGGGACATTAACGAGAACACGTGATCGAACCGCATATCATCTATCGACGTTTCATTGTTACGCGCCGAAATCGTTAAAAGACAATATAAATACTAAATTAATATCTTTGTACGAGTCCATTGGACATTACCTTTTATAAAATATACCACCAGCAAGGATATCTTACGACACGACGAATATCTACAAGCGCTAACAAAACCACAAAAAGATCACTGACCAAAAAAAATCGCTCTACGGACTAATTCTGCGGTCACGGACTGGAACATTTTTGGTACGTGCATTGAAATATAGGTGTTTAAAATGTTTCGTCGAAAAAATAGAATCGTATCGTTTGGGAAAAGTTGGCCGTTGGTTTTCTTTGTGCGTCGACGGAATTCAAGGAAAGGTCGCGGGCGTCCGCCCCCGAATTTGATGAAATTTGGCATGTTTGTAAAATGAGTCAAAATAGGCGACACGTATTTTTTTATATCGGCGGAATACGATTTTTAAGGGGCGAACAGCTTCCTCAAAAATGGGGTTGTTTTTCGTTTTGACGCGATAATTTCTCAACGGAACGAGATACGAAAAAATTTTAAATTGCAACTAGGTTTTACTTTTCGAGTACGATATATTGGAGATGAGAACGGTGCAGATAACAACAAATTTCATATTGTTCATTGCAAAAGTGGAATTTTTTCATGCGTATCTTCGAGAATGTTTAACCGGTTGGGATGTAAATTTGCATACATGGAGAGGATGGAAAAGTAGCGGATACGTGTTTTTTGTTTTTCCGATGTCTCGCAATTAAGGGGTTGAAATTGTCCTTCGATGTTTTACCCCAGAACATTGTATAATCAGCTAGGCTTTTGGAATACCGGGTTGAATTCACTTCACTATAAGCTCGTTCTATCATGCAATTAAATATTCGTTTAAATTACGCCCGCTCCACCCCCTCCCGCTTCCGTCGTACAAAGAAAACGCTCATTCATTTCGACATGGACAAATATTTGTAAAGTTAAAGTGGGTTACAATGAAAGTACAATAAGTCAAAATATTCTATACGAACTTTCGCGTTTTGGCAGAACGCCACTTTTAAGGGGAGAAACGCACTCCTACAAACTTCTTTCTTTCTATAACTTGTGAACGGGCCGAGATAAAAACAAAGTTCAGAGGGACAACATTTATTCTCCGGCTACTAAACGTTGATGATAATACCGATGAATATAACAACAAATGGCGTATTGTTTATTGCAATAAGTCGTGAATGACTGGTGAAAATCACTTTTAAATTTTCCCTTAATATGGGCACAGAAGTAGTTAAAGCACCTATGTGTAAAATAGGCAAAGCACCTAGGCGGGATATACATTTACAACGATAGAAAAATCGATGTTTTTTTTTTTTTTCTTTAAACGGTAGAACTATATGTGTAGAATATTTTCCCAAAGTTTCAAATCGAAATTCGAAAAACTTGAAACGTTACAGCCCGTCAACGCTGTGCCTCACCGCTCGGATTCGGAGCAGGCGTGAACTTCAAACGCGTTTTTCTCAAAAATGCATTATCGAAATTGTCGTGCAGGATTACTCAAAAACTATTAAGCCGATTGAGTTGAAACTTGAAAGAAATATTGATAATATTGGTACCTTCTACTTCACGAGAATTGTTTTTGAAAAATTGGGAAAAAAAACTACTTTTTTAATCCACATTTTACAGAAATGTTGCTTGAAATATTGATTTTTTTTTGTAAATGTGTGCCATTTTCTTAAATCTGCGTTTTCTTCATTTTAATTACCGTCACATAAAAACTATACATGTTTTAACTGAAAAAATGTTTGAACTTTTTTTGTAAATCAAGGTCTCCGTGAAGCTAGACTGCACGTCGATTCGCAACTCCCGCGGGGACCTTGCTGTAGAACTCTGCCACAGCTCCGTCATTTTGATGATGAATTAATTTCGAAAAATTGTTCTGTATTCTTAAATATGCTATGAAAGTATACCTAAAGTTTGATGATTGTAGAAAAATTATTTCTTAATTTTAAAAGATCCCTCAACATTGCTTATTTTTTTCCTGTCTAAATGTATATCCCGCCTTAAGGCAGTAGTCTGCTTTACAGGCTTCAAAAAATCGATTTGAAGAAGAGGAAGGATTATTGTATGGCCCGGGGATAGCTGATTAACATCTAATTAGTGTAAGTATTCAAAAACTTATATTTTTTTGGACCGAAAACTTTAAAGCCCGTTTTCTAGAGTTTTCATTTTCACAAGTTTTAGAAAACGGTGCCGGCGATAGCAAAAACAATATATGTCCGATCGAAAAAAATCAGTGATCTAGCTTCAGTATTAAATTATCTTCTATTTGAACAAAAAAAGTTGGACAAAAGTACTATTCAAATTACTCGTTCTGCAACTTAAAGTGATTTTTTTTTTTCAAAAAAGTGCATTTTTTTTTCAAACTTCGAAAAAATTTGGAATTTCATCATTTCTTCGGTATTTTTTTAGTTCATATAGAAAAGGAACTTATAAAAACTAAAAAAAAATTTGGTTCGACTGTTTCAGATGCATCCATCACCGGCACCGATTTACAAGTGCAGACTCCAGGCGCCCCAGAAAAATCGTTACAACTTTGAAAAATTTCAATATTTTTTAATAATAAAAATTGTTTTTCAAAGCTTGAATATAATACACTATCGTCTCAAAATTTCGTTTACCGCAATCATTTCCTTCCCTTTCAAAAAATTGCTGAAAAAACGCTTTTTCGGCTTCTAAAGCAGACTACTGCCTTAACCGGGATGGTCAGCATCCCGGATCGTATCAATGAAAACGATCGTTGTAAAAGCCTAAGATTTTTGCTTCCGTTATTTTTCCCACGATCGACAGCGAAACTTACTCGCATGGCTCGTGTCGACAGACCCAATATAATATTATTGCTGAAACTATAAAATTAAAAAAATACAGCTAAAGATCGACTTTTTCGACTTGACACAATCCCGTGAAAAATTTGTCGGCGCTTAAGATACGGCCGACGCTTGGTATGATATTCAGCACCAACCACTAATACCCAGTGTTGGTCCTTCATAAGGGCCAATGATTTGGCCATGATTCTGCCAGTGCTCATTTGAAGCATGGCAAACCAACGCACACCCAACCTTGGGCCAAATATCGATTACCAACTGTCAGCCAATTATCGGGTCCCAGTGTTGGCCCCGCACATGGGCCAATCGGTTGATCATGGGTTTGCCAGTCTCGAATTCAAGCTCGGCACACCATGGAAGAGCCAACGCTGGGCCAGTACTAATTAATGACCGTCGGCCAATTGTCGGGGCGAGCGCAGGCCCTGACTCTGTTATCTGAAATTCACTTTATTAAAAATAAAATTGATTTATACTAAAGTTTTGTGGTGCATTAAAAAATGCCGAGTTATTATGATAGTATTAAGAAATGTCTAGTGTTAAAACGACGACAAAAATTAGAAGACTCTTTACAGCAGGTTAGGATCAGAAGCAACGAAACAAAAAGACAAGTAGATAGTGAAACAAATTTGGAAACATTCCACAAACAAGTGATTGTGCATACCAATGTTAGTGAATCTAATAATTCTTTCGATGAGCAATCATCGAGCACAGAAACTTGTGAATCTGATGGATTGTTGGCGAAGCATTGGGTTGTTTTGACAGCCCTACACTGGGCCAACACTAGCCCGAATATTGAGCCAACAATATAAAGCCGACCTTAGCCCTACTATGAGCCGGTGATTACGACAACCGTCAGCCAATGATCGTGATCTCTTTAGCCCAATGTTAGGCCAATACCCGGCCAACTGTTAGGATTTCTGGTAAGCCTACTATTGGCCAACCGTACATCCCAGCGTTGGGCCGAAGAGATCACTCCTACCGTGGCGCAACACTGAACCGGTAGTGCTGCCGTTCATCGGCCAATGGTAGAATGTGATTGGCGTGACGCTGGCTCGAGGTTGGGTCGGTTGCGTCGTTTTTCACGGGATGCTGTTTTCCATTGGTCGCCCAGCTGTCAGTATCATTACATTCCTGTGTCTGTCGATCTTTGAGCGCGCCATTGTACGAATTGCGTTTGCAGCGTCGCCAAGATGAAAACGTAGCAGGGTAGATTTTTTTGTGAATCCGAGCATCGATTAGGTCCTACTCTGAATCTGCAGTCGCTAGCCCAAGGGACCTCAATAATCGTGGAAAAAGGACGAGACAAGAGGAAGAGAATGCACGTATGTTTTATTTTGCCTTCTTATTCTACCGAGGCTGGTGATAGCACGGGAAGACCATGGTTGGTCTGGCGGTGATTCGGACCGTTCGAGAATTCCCTGCGGTAAAAAAGCACCGGCGAACAAAAGGGCGAGTAATCCACTGGATTGATAACATAAAGCAATGTGGCTTGTGCCTTTATGTTTGCCAGTAGTCAATGATCGTACATATGGATATCTATGTATATACGTGAAAATACGTATAGTTGTACACCAGAGAAGATAAGAAAACGGACCATAAAGATGACAGGGAATAAAAAATTCAAGCGACCAAAAAAAATCCGGTTTTTTGAGGAATTTTCTTTTCGTTCGTCGTATACCATCTCGCGAGCTCACGATCGTCGTTTTCGTGTTACGGCGTCGGAATGCTGAGAGAAAGGAGTGCGCGAAGAAATGATAGCGTGCTGATAAGAGGACAATATCCTTATCGCTTTCGGCGAATGTATACTCGTACATTTGCATGTGCGGATGTGAGGGAACCCACGCAGGAAAGGATAAGAATCCGGCGTTTCTCTTTACACCCTTAGGACCTCGATTTTGCAAGAATTTCGCAACATCGCCAGGTATAAAAAAAAAAACATCCAGGAGGAATCAGCGAATCTTTGCCCAACAGTCAGAAGTGTAAAACGTCCAGGCGAAATCGCACTCCTGGAGGATCAAACGAAATTGCCCAATGTTCAAATCTCTGCAATCTCGCTGATCACGAGCCCAAGCCCCTGAGCAATGGAAAAAGCAGAAGACAAGCCTTGGATGTCGAGAAGCCGAGCAGAGATTTTGGTTTCAACCCAACAAAAGTGAATAATTTTGTGGAAACCCGCAAAGTATTTACGTAAATCACGAACTGCTTTTTGTCATTAATGCCGAAGGTGTCGGAATTGAGAGGTCCAGCAGGGATTTCGAAAGCGGAAGTAAAAGCAGACGAGAAACGGACAAGAGGATTCATCATGACACTGTATCATCGAAAATCGTTACTCATCCAATTCAAGAACTAGTGACGTATTTTTATGACTTTTGTATACCCTTGTGGAAATACTCGAGACGTTTCCTCTTTGCCCCTTTAACTGTAATTCTGACAGGCTGCTGCTCTCAAACTTTTATTCCTTCGGTAGAATGCCAACCGGAAATTCAGAGCCCTCGAAGACTACAAACGCGTCCACTTCTTGGAGTTTTGTACACCGTACGTGCTAACCTGTCGACGAGTCGCAATTTCCTCCATAAGAATTCGCAATGTATTTAGTGAAATGACAGTGAAAAAGTGAGTTGAAGGCAACGTAAACAAGTAAGAAAAAAAACTAAACTATTCGCATGTTGACGTTTAGAAAATTTATTATTAAGTTTACACTTTATTATTAAGTTACTTTTAAGTTAAATTTATTATTACGTTGCACTTAATAAATACACTTTCGCAATTCAATTAAAAAAAAAATATTTATTTAAGTCACTATTTATACACGAAAATGGTAGGTGTAAAAATGTCCTAAAAAATGGTGGGTCTGCGCTGTTGATGAAATCTCGGAGATGGATCATCCGAAACAGAAAAATCAAACGGTTTTAGATTCAGTATATTAATGGCTATAGCGCATATCACACGATTTTTTATACATACAAAAATAACAAAATGACGAACATTTTTCGAAAAAAACGTGTTTTTCACCGTTTTTGACAAAAAAAATGGTAAATGTCGAAATTCAAAAAAAGCCTTGTTTTGCGCTATAGCTATGGCTGTAAAGAATATGTGGTTAAAATTTCATAAGGATCGGTTCAGTAGTTTCGAAGATTCTATCAGCAAGCCGTCGAAAAATGTTGTTTCGAGAAAAACGCGTTTAAAGTTTGTTTGGGTTACATAAATAAATAAAAGAATTTTTTAGTTATTTCGAAAGTGTATTTATTAAGTTCAACAACTCTTATATCAATGTCTATAATATAAACCTATTTAAAAAATTCACGAAAAAAGCCTTTTTAGCGTCTAAAATAAGAAGACCCCTTAATTCCGAACCTCACCACGCTAGGTCAAACCAATGGATGTTTCCGGAGTAAATGAAGATGTTGAGTGCAGTATAGTTTGAAGATTTCCTTTCATACTTATCTCCTCCATTTATTTTACCCTCGCAGCAGTAATATTTGAAGTGTTTCTTCTTTCTTTAACGCCCATTTTACACTATTTTCTTCTGTACCAATGATCAGTGGGATATTTTTTGTGGATGGATCATTGATGGATGAAACTGTATGACTAATTGAATTACGCGACACGAGGGTTTTTTTTGTTTAAAAATAATGCCTCGGGTATTGCCGGATAAAACTGAATATTCGCCAATGGACTCCAGCTCCAAAAGGGTAAATGTTATTGCATTCCAAATTGATTTGGCTATCCGCGCGGAATGGAAAAAAGCTCACCTGTTGATTTGTATGGTAACGAAGTTCGAAAAGTATTTTTTGATAAACAATGCATCGATGCGGGGAAGAGGTTGCATAGCTTGCGAATAAAAGTCCAGCAGCTTTTTCCCCTTCACCCCTTCTCCCTAGATTCGTGCCATATGAGAAATTACGAAAAAAAACCAGCACGGCAATATTTTTCCACTTGTACTAGAATAGAAGTTTGCCGGTGATTTCGCATCTATTAAAATTATTTTTCGAAAGCGCTCATGATGATTCCAAATAAGAGGACGTTTTTGCAAAAAAACATTTTCATCGTTCGAACAAAAAAATACCCAAACGATATTTTCCAATTTTCTCTGCAATTACAATATTTGTCTCGCAAAAATTCCCCATTAGACCGAATGGAAATGTAATGGTTATCGTTGTTGTCCTCGAATTGTGCACGATTATTTTTCTTTCCCCGGGTGCTCAATTACATTTAAATGCTTGTCCAGATACCATAGCCCCCGAATATATCGAGATAATTACGCAACGTATCGGAGAACGCGGCGATAATGCAAAATTATGTGCAAGCCGGCTTGAAACAAATCATCGAAAGTGGTGTAAACGGGAGAGAGAGACGTGGTTGTACAAAACGCGAGGGATCAAAAGACCGAGAGAAAGAGAAGGAAAAAAGGGGGAATTTCCAGTCTCGGTGCTATGGGGTGCGCTGCGTGATTTGTGCTCCTCTGGTTCAGCGAGGATCCCGCGCAGCCCGCAATAATTTATTGGTGTAAAATATTGTCGCGCTCGAGAGCAGTCGACGGGATGAAACGCGCGTTAAACTTTGTTCACGTTCTACTTGTTAGGAGGATGCAAAATGCGTCGTCGACACGGGCCCGTTCATCTCCGTCCCTAATCTGTGTGCCGTTTTATTTTTAACTTTTTTTTGTCTCAAATTGATCGATCTCTTGCACCGAATGCCAGTCCATCCACGACGGTCGGTAGACTGTCCTATTCCGATTTTCCAGACGTTGATCATTCTCGATCTTCCGCGCCGATTTTTCTCTATCCATTTTCGACCGTAAAAACGGCAGACGAGTGAGCTAGCCGGAAACCCGGCGGTTGAATCGCTATGATTAATGGCGCAAGGATACTCCGGGTAGTCTCTTTCCATTCATTATACAAACCAAATTTGTCAAGCGAGAATGCACATCACCACCAATCATCCGAAAACTATACGTCGCTTACGGGCGTCACGTTGCGAAAAGATTCATTGAAGGGGTGTATGCAATTCATGGCATTCAATCTCTTTTCGTCGACCGTTAATCTGCTAGCGAAAAAGCATAAACGATGACAATAAGCGATGTCAATACTTACTCAGCGATTACCGTCACTGGTGGATCGACCTGAAGAATATACCTGTGCAGAAATTTGTTAGGCAGTCCCCTAGCGTACCTCATCCTTACCCGAGTAGAAATTGTGCTAGCCTGTCTGAGTTACGACCTAGTAACTGGCTCGCCCAATCGAACCCATACGAACTGACCAGTTGTTGGCTCGCTATGAGCTAGTAATATTGTAAATGTTTTGTTATCCAGCCCTTGTCTAGTCATTGCCCAGCTGATCTTGGTCACAAATGACAAAGTGCGGTTATGTGACTACGTGTAGTTCCATCGAGCGAATGACTCATGGCTGGCGAGCCAACTTGAGCTTCAGATGGCATTGCAAAAGAAAAAAATTATCCAGTGGGCATGTCGCCATGACCTAGCCTACACTTGCTTACTGCGGCTATGCACCCCTTGGCTAGTCACTGCCCAGCCGATCCTGGTCACAAATTACAAAGTTTGGTTATGTGACTACGTGTAGTTCCATCGAGCGATTGGCTCATGGCTGGCTAAGCAACTTGAGTTACAGATGACCTTGCGAATGCAAAAATTCTCAAGTAGATAAATCGCGATGACCTAGCCAACACATGCCAACTGCGGCCGCACTAGCCGGAATAAATGATCGGACAAATACAATTTAAGGTTAGGTGCTATGCGATTATCGCTCTTAATGCGAAGGCAATTGAGTCATTGTTCCGACAATGTTATTTACTTGTGTTAATCCACCTATTTTGCAATAATCTAACACTGTGTAGTGTATCATATGTAGACGATACGAAAATTCAGAAATGAAACAAGTAGAAATGGCTTAGTGGACAGCGTCACAACTCATCACCCAGAGCTCCCACGATCGAAACCACGTTACGGCGTAAGCGTTTGTCCGATATAATTTAAAATTGAACCATTCATATATTTACAGTGCAAATATCATAACCCCAATGAATAAACAACGAAGAATATCGTAAAAGGGTTCAATGATGTAAATAATGTGCAAAAAAAATCACGAAAAAAAATATATAGTCGCAATTTTTTAAATCTAATCGCCACCTAATTTTTCGTTCCCAGTTACTAGCTGAAAAAACTAGGTCATGGCTAGGTCAGAAATATTATACATCCGTCAGATATTTCTTTCTGTCTAATCACCACCTAATTGTTCGATTTAGTCACTAGAGGACCAAAGCGTTATAAGGCTGGGAAGTCAATAGCTAAGGCAGCTAGCTAATGGCGATTCGGAACATAACTTTACTAGCTTGTGGCTAGGCGGTGATGAGTTACGTCTTCCACTCGGGTATAGGGATTTGATAGGAATGCGGCACGTTGGGAGTCCACATTGGAATCCAAGTGGATTCCGCACTATTTCCCGATTCACGTGACTTGAGAATGTTTTAATTGAAATTCTCAACCGGAATTTGACGAATCTAGCAAAAAATATCCTTTCGTGATCTCGTGCACAAATTTGTTAGGGAGTCTCAAGATGCACCGACATCTCCATAAGGATTCTCATTGGGATCCAATTGGAATGTACACTGTTACCCGATCAACACCGTTTGCAAGTTCTTACCACGTTCGAATCGAAAGAACGTGAAAAGTCATGAGAAGAGACTCGGCGTGTTGAAACATAACCTACACGCTTCGTGAGTTAGTAGGGGAGAGTGGGATAATTGCAGACGCTTAACGGGTTACACCTAGGTCGCGGCCGAAAAAGGAGGTGTTTTCGTGAATATTTTTTTTGGAAAATGGGTGCAGGTTTTTACCTTTTTTCATAGTAAAGGGTATCAGTTAAAGTATTTTTGACAATTTTTTTATTGGGAAATATTTATAAACGACGGAGATAGAGTAAATTGCACAGACCGCTGTGCAAAAAATTACCTTCGCGGTGACCACTCCTGCTCGGGAACAAATAATCTGAAATAAAAAAAACCGAATGAATTTAGTTTTTGTACCGTGTTATTTAGTCTTTAATCGAAGGATTCAATAAAATAATGATTTCTGAAAAAACGGTCGTCGATCGAAACTGATCGTCGAAATTGCGGTGAAAAAATACTCTATTTCCCTTGATAGAATGAAGAGTATGCATTTTTAAAAAATCCTTCGATTAAAGGCTGCCTTTTGATATACAAAAAATGTCTGTGAAATTTGAAGCAGGTCGGTTTTGTTGTTTTTGAGATATTTTGGTCACCGATTCTCAAAAAGTCATTCCGAGGAAAATGCATTTAAAGTGTTTACCTGTAACGGTAAAGCAGTAAGCGGACTTACCTGTAAACGCCCATAACTCCCCCAGTTTTCAACGGACCGACTTGAAATTTTCAAAGAATTCTTTTGAAAGGTTATATTATAAGAATCCGTCGAAAACGAAAACTCGATTTAAAAAAAAATTCCAACAAGGTGTAACCCCTTAAATAAACGCTTTAATAAAAGTGGAAATATTAGTATGAATTGGTCTCTTTTTATTAGTTATTAAACTTTGATCATTACCTCACGTTATCAACATTTTTTATTATTTGTAATTAATCAACGAACATTAATATAAAATGGAATCATTGCTGTCCGTAATTAGCCAATGCCATTCGGGTAAATGCGGACACTCATCTTCTTGTATCTCGTTAAAAATAGGCTTCTTACTTCACTTCGGATCAGTAATATCTTCTTCGTATTTCCCAACTTGATTGATCAGCGTTGCTCTCGGAATATCATATTTTTTCGTCTTGTTTAAAACTTAATTCTGTGTTTTTTTATCTTCCTTGCAGCAAATTTTTAAGTTTCGAGGGTACATTTCTTCACAGTCTTTCTTTTATATTTTCCAGGCATCTGAAATACAATAAAATCTCATTAAGTTTACGTTCAGTCGAAGGACTAAAGATCTAGTGGTAATTGCGGACGTCCGGGATTACCCCATGCCGCATGTCCGCAATTGACCCAAACTGACTACGACAATTACAAAAATCAAAACTTATAGCTTAGGTTTAGTTGTACTATCTCTTGTTTTATGATTTTACCACTATCTATAATCATTGCTCATAACCAAAGAAAGTATTTCGCTAGTACACATATCTACGTAAACACAACATTCAAAATCATGTAAAATTGTAACAAATATCACAAAAATCTTAAATACAACTGACTTTAAAATCCGTCCTATCAACTTTCTGTATACTAAAGATGACGGACGCAATCTCGTCAATGTATTAGCTGGGCGGAGGGAGGGGGGGGGGGGCTAAACTACCAAATACCGAGGTGTCCGGAATTATCCACCGTCCGCATTTAACCCACTCCGCATTTAACCCCTACCTGTGTGCTGGTATTATGCCAAAGTGCAGTCAAATAAATAACAAACGATAATTAAAGTGGATTATCAGTGATGTGATGCGAATCGATTTTTAAGATGTACTTTTTTAAGGAATCATCACGGTGTGACCGCCCGAAAAATAGCCGATTTTCGCGATTTTTTTAGATGGATGGGATAAGCTAATCGTTCCAGTTTTTTTTACAATTTGAAGCACCGATAACAAATACAAAATGATTTTTTTTTATTTCTTTATTTATTGTTTAACATTGTTTTTATTTGCGGAAAATAGGGTCGAAAAAAATGGTGTCCCATGGTGGCCAGGACTCCGGCCGCAAATTTTATCTGAAACAAAAATTTCAAAATGATTCTTAATCTGTAGGAACGCCGCTATGTTCCTAGAAGGTTTTTTTTTGTGAAATTTGAATAAATGGCGACGTTTATGACAAATACTACCTAATTTGAATTAAAATTTAATAAAAATTGGTTAGAACGTTTATGACCGTGTATACTATCGGATAATGCAACAAAAAAAAAGATTTTTTTAAATTTTACACCGTAATGATTCCTTAAGGCAGTAGTCTGCTGTAGAAGCCGAAAAAAGCGTTTTTTTCAGCAATTTTTTTGAAAGGGAAGGAAATGATTGCGGTAAACGAAATTTTGAGACGATAGTGTATTATATTCAAGGTTTAAAAAACAATTTTTATTACTAAAAAATATTGAAATTGTTCAAAGTTGTAACGATTTTTCTGGGGCGCCTGGAGTCTGCACTTGTAAATCGGTGCCGGTGATGGAGGTCGTGCGATGCATCTGAAACAGTCGAACCAAATTTTTTTTTAGTTTTTATAAGTTCCTTTTCTATATGAACTAAAAAAATACCGAAGAAATGATGAAATTACAAAATTTTTCGAAGTTTGAAAAAAAATTCACTTTTTTTACTACAAAAAATTCACTTTAAGTTGCAAAACAAGTAATTTAAATAGTACTTTTGTCCAACTTTTTTAGTTCAAATAGAAGATAATTTAATACTGAAGCTAAATCACTTTGGTTTTTTTCGATCGGACATATATTGTTTTTGCTATCGCCGGCATCGTTTTCTAAAACTTGTGAAAATGAAAACTCGAGAAAACGGGCTTTAAAGTTTTCGGTCCAAAAAAATATAAGTTTTTGGATACTTACACTAATTAGATGTTAATCAGCTATCCCCGGGCCATACAATAATCCTTCCTCTTCTTCAAATCGATTTTTTGAAGCCTGTAAAGCAGACTACTGCCTTAAGAATGAAGATTTATACCTTTTAAGATCCACTTGTTTTATGTATATATATATATATATATATGTATATATATTGTTTCGAAAATTCAGCGTACAGAATGCGACGAGATCCATAAAAAATCGTATCGCATTCTGTTCTTTAATGTGCGAATCTTATAGGATTCAAAATCGTTTCGTACATTCCCGTGGAGAATTCCTATGAGAATCGAATGTACGAGCGTAACATTTGTTCATAGGGATTCAATGCGATGACCCATTGGATCCCTATCAGGAAGTAGGGACAAGTATGGGAATCCAATATTTAGAGATGACCACATTAATATAAAATCCATCTACACAAAGAAATCAGATAAATGATCATCTATGAACGTTATCGTAGTTTCAACCGAAAAACATCGACGTACTCTCCAATAGTAATCGAACTGCTTACTGTCAATTAGAGCATGAAAACCATGAAGTCCTTTATTTTCGATATCCAAAACCGAAACATGTTTTTTTCGAGATCTAACGATCTCACATCTTTACTATGCTGACTAGCCACCGTGTCTCCTTGAAAAATTACAGTGAAATTAAAAAAGATTAGAAACTTTGTCGATCCGCATTCCAAAAGGATCACCAAGTATGAGAAATGACGATTCCGAAACTGATTCCAACGAAGAAGCGACAATTTGGACAAATCATGACTACACCATCAAGATACAATTTCGAGGTATCGGGCTGGCGGATATTAATACAAAGAGCTCCGAATGTGTCCAGCGAGGTGTCGAAGCCCTTGGTTTTATCCATTGCAAACACACGTGTATGAACAACGCGAAATACACAACGACGACTAAAACGGTATTAATCACTCATCTGATAACGCGATACACGATAATCGGGAGTTTCGGGCTGGCGGTCAATTGAAATGCAAATTCGTAGTGCTCCGTTGATAATTTCGTGGCGGGAGAACAAAGCTGGAAATCGTGTTCTCACTGGCTGGAGTATTTGGGTTTTGTTGCGAGCCTTCCCATATCTTGAGTTATTCACGTTAATAATGAATCTTCATATGCATACGTACCCAGCGAGCCCCACACACGTATGCAAGATCCGTAGTGGACAAGTGTGGAAGGTCCCAAGTGCATGGGAAAATCGATAGCCTCGCTACCGGTATGAGGAACAGTAGGCCGAACGAAGGAGAAAGGCGAAACGTGATCACGGAAGCGCCACACGCGTCAAATGCAATTTCAGAATTGTCGGAGGTGGCTGCAAACCACCAAGCAATGCGCATAGAGAGAATCGTTGGGGCTGGATTATATGGAAAGGCTTCATTGATATGGAAACGAACGAGCAAGAAATTACGATCGTGGGGGACAACGCTCGGAAACGACATGCTGATTCTGATTCTGGTTTTGGTGGTTCTGAAGCTGAAACACACACGCCTGCACATATCAATTTATATATACCTATATACATATATCCAAGATGGTTTGCGGTGGTTCAGCAGGATCCACGAACACAGAAAGCCGTAAGACCGCCTGAATAATGGATTCACTGAACTCCTAGCATAACAATGATCCCTGTGACCCAATAGTGTCGCCGAAAATAAATCGATAGTCTCGACGCCTCAGTGGTACATAGAAAGCTCCTTTTCCGCCATATACCAAAGCGAAAACGCGCTCTATCCACCGTTTACGCTGTATGTATACTTGTACATACTGGTATACATGGCGCATAGGGCCAACTTGGGCTTCCTTTTGCTTACACGCGAGGAACCTTCGGGACGTGGCATCCTCCAAACGCGCTTTCTCCCTCAGTCACTCGATAATACGAGCAGTCGCTGAATATATATTCCTATCGATGTACCGTTGAGGCATGAGGTGCATCGCGATTGATCGAATTCCAGCTATGTAAGTCAACTTCTAACTGGCGACTTTGACCGCGTTTGGGTTTTGCACGCTGGAAAAGGAAAACGTCTACTAGCAGGTAACTGAATTCTTGAGGGTTGGTCGATAACGACCTGAGTGAATCTCTTTAGCCCTTCTTTTGAGGAGGATAATTGGAAGTATCTTGAATCTTAAGACGGCTGTCGATGCAACGAAAGTTAGGTTGGATCAACGAAGTGCATTGGGAAGGCTGATATGAAAAAAAACCCTCAAGTCTATGTTGAAGCTGAGGAAGTCCTACTATATGCTATTGTTGAACTAGATGTCAATGGCGAATGTATGATCGGACGAGAATTCTGCTTTTGGTGGAAGAAACCCTCCGAAAAAGTGCGACAACATTGGTGAACAGCTCCTCAAGTACATCATTATTCCGTGATGCTCTCTCGGCGCATCTAGTCTATGCCCATCCTCTGCCTTCGAGCCTATTCCGCCTCAAACCCTTCAACCAACTCTCCATCGTGTCCATCCGCATATTCGGTAGAATCTCCATTTCATATTCGTCGGCTGAGCGTATGGTGGAAACTCGTTTGATCGTCATGGCGAAAAAGGAAGGAAGCCCTGGGTGCGCTCCTGCGTAGCATGCAGAAGGCGTTTCCTGTGTCTCGTTCATCATGCGCCTAATTAGACGGATTGAGTGCCTTTATTAATCGTCCAATAGGCGAACCGGCAGCGAGACATCCGAACACCCGTTTACCTCTCGATAGTTAGTCACCCGAGACTCCGTATACCGCTTCAGTTGAATCGATCAACCGAAAGGCCTCCACTGAAGGGATTCACTCTTCCTTGATACTCACGGTAGCGTCGGGCACGAGGCAAAGGAATACTTTTCGCCCACACAGGAAACTGGTACGCGTGCTGCATAGCGTAACGGACCACCAGCATCCTGTTTTCCGCCAAGGCAAACAAAAACGTGTTTCATTCTATCTGTGGCAACTGATTTTTCAAATTCACAAAGGTTGCAACTCGAAATGTTCAAATATAACAGCAAGATTGGCTTGAAAAATGGCCAAAATAATGAGGAATCAAGAAGACTACAGTGGTCTATGATCATACGGACCATGAGCATTCTATTTTCCATCACTCTAGTTTCCGGTATGACCCAACACAAACAAAAAATTCATTCGATCTGTGGTTAGTGATTTTGATATAATTTGATGGTGATCAAATGATTAGATTGATGATGATCAAAAAGACTACTGTCTATGATCAAGCCACTAAACACGCCCATTGCAATATTTGTTCACATAATATGCGAGATCACGTAAGAATTATACGATTTACTTGCTGGAACACGTTCAATAGTTCCGTTCCCACGACAAAATACACAGATACTGAATGTACATAATGAAGTAGATTTGATTGGAGTGCTCATATCGACCACATCAAATGTACATAGATATTTAATGTACATGTGAGCATATCGGGAACGAAGATATTTGGCTGTTATCACTAGAGCACTCATTACTAAAAAGCCCACCCCATTTCGCACCACAAGCAAAACAAGAAAATACATCACACTTATCCGCAAATTATCACTTCCTATTATACTGGAGGGAGCTCGTGGCCAGAAGCATTCTCGTTTATTTCATATAATTATCGGGATGGCCCGGTTGATAATATACAGTGCATCAGTGGGAGCAATATTCGCCACACTATGGAGGCTCTGTCTCTCTCTCCCCCCCCCCCCCCTCTCGGTGTCTCTTTCTCCCCTACCAACACTGCTCTTTTCTCCCCATCTCATAACTTATAATATACGACGATAACGTCATATTAACGCTAGAATATCGGCATTAGCGGGAGGCTGGCCCTGCACGCGATGGAATACATACATACATGTTTGTATACATATATATATATAATTGTAACGGTACATGTGTGGCTTGCAGGCGGGTGAGAGTGCCTATGAGAATAATATAACGTATTAGATTGCAAAAGGAGACGGATACCACAGGCGCACAAGGGGGAAGAAGAAACCCTTATCATGATAATATCGAGGCGCATCACGTTCTCGCGAACCGAGTCGTTATTATATTTTTCTTACACTCTCTGGTGCTGGCGAGCTGAACGGGGAAAAACATCAGATCTTTATTGTATGACAAAATCCTGAGAGAATGGGCCGACACAAAAAGGTCGTTACATATGCGAAATGTGTATATATTTTTGTCCCTTGTGAGCAACATCACTTGTGAGCAACTCACATATGCGGTGGAGCATTGAAAACTATTAAACGCGCATTTTTTTCTTCTGCAGATAAACAACTTTAAGGGGGAAAACACCCCACACAGGCGGCTCACGCCTTAAGGGGGAAAACACCCCACACAGGCGGCTCACGCCTTAAGGGGTTGAACCTAGCCGGGAAAGTCGAAAAATCATTTTCTTCAAATCCAATATATTTTGATGGTACATCATACGAATGTTTCCTGAAAATTTTAACGCGATCGGATCAAAATTGACAGATTTTGAAGCTGTTATTTGGACGCCCCTCGGTACTCCCGGAGCGTGGTTCGAAACTTTGAACGCTTTTTTCTCGAAAGTACGCTTTGAAAACTACTGCATCGATCTTTCCGAAATTTTTTGAGTTTTTTTTATGTAAAAAATGATTGATCGAAGGATTTTTGCCCGAAATATATTTTCGATTTAAAAACGGAAAATGCACTTTCTTCTTTGCAAAAGTGAAGACTCAATTTGAACACGCGGAATTTTTTTTCGAACTTTGATATTGCGGAAATTCCTCCGATTAATCATAGGATAAACTAATATAGTAACGAAATCTGTTCGATTTTTTAATATCAGATAACTTGGTTCAGATGGGCTCACGGCTAAATGTTTTCGAGACGTGCTTCCCAGACTTCGGCTGTAAATTGAATACAATTGAATATTATTACACAACAAAATTACCGAGTGGTCTTCAGATGATAATTTTTCAAGTATCTTATTTCTGTAAAAATTTATCAACGCGATTTTCTAAAAAAAATCCCACAAATTAGCTATTTTCGACTGTTACAGCTTAACACGTTAAAGGAGTTTTTTAAATTCTTCTACAGGGTGTTTGAAAATGACCTGACATTTAAATTTATTAATAAAACGTATAATTTATTTGAAAAGTACATAGTAGTTACATACGAATGAAAAAATTGTCACAACTGGTCCGACATTGGCCCAGTACTGCGCCAACTCTCTGTATCGTTGGCCAGTCCCTGGCACAAATGTCGATCCATTAATGGACCATTGTCGGAATGATATCCTCGGGCCAAGACTGGCTACCGATATCGCACCGACATTGGACTCAAAACCGGCCCGACACTGGTGCCAAGGTTGGCCCACGTTACAGTCAATATCATATCAGCGTTGGTGCCGACGCTCGCGCCAAGGTCGGCCCAAGTTTCAGCCAATATTGTGCCAGCGTTGGTGCTAGACCCGACGCTTGTCCCAACGTTGGCCCAAGTTCTAGCCAATATCGCACCAAGGTTGGTCTGGTCCGTTATCAATAATAGTTCGATAATGCCCAGAGTTTCGACCATTATTATATTATGTCAGTATTTGATTAAGGGGTAAGGCCACAGGAGAATTTTCAAAACATCGATTTTTTTCTCTCGCTAAAACCGTGCTTTATTATCATAAGAATAAGTTACTATTCGATTTATAGCAAGACATTTTTTTTCACCGACTTTGAGTGTGTAACGTAAGCCCACCTCTGGCACGGCCATAGAGTACCTAAAACTTTAAACGCGTTTTTCTCGAAACAGCTTTCTTCCAATTGGCGTGACAAATAACTTCAACAATTTTCACGCAATTTACTTCAAATTTAAAAGTTATGTTCTTAATTACATTTCGCAGAGAAGTACATACGGAATTTCTGATTAATCAACCTTTTTATTTTATGAGCAGTTTTATACGAAATTTTTCACTGAAAATTCATTCAAATACCTACAACTTTTAAATAAAACAATACTTTTTTCATTCCTTGCGTACTTCTCTAGGTATTCTAATGTGGATTGACGAGAATTTTTGTTTTTTGTTCTAGGTAAAAAATTGTGGATGCTAAATGTGACGCCGCGGAGCGCCTAAAAAAAGATAATAAAAGAAAATATTAGTAGTCGGCCATTTTGTACATCGAAAAAATGAAATAAAAAATTCTAACAGCTTGATATTCATACTAGATAGATGTGTAATTAATTTTATGAGTGAATCACTTTTTCATACGAAAACAAATTGTTAAACTCGCACATGATTTTATACCCTTTAGCCCATGGTCGGTTCGAGCTATCCACGCCAATGGTCGATCCTCCATCGTTAATCGACACTGTCCCGACATTGGCATATTGCTGTGTCCCGGTCTTAGAAATGAACGTAGGGAAATTAATGGTGGAAAGTACTGGTTCATGATCGGCTCGAGTAGTCTAGCCCAACAGTCGGCCATCAGGTGGAAGCCGATACCGGTCCGACATTGGTATAGTACCGGATGCCGGGATTAGATATGACCGTAGGGCAATTAATGGCGAACAGTACTGGCCCATGGTCGGCTCCAGTCGTCTACCCCAGCAGTTGGCTCTCGGTCGTTAACCAGAACCGTTCCAACATTGGCGCTATGCTGGATGCCGGGCTTTAAAAAGAGGATCGGTTGAGAAATGGCAGAACCATTGTTTCAACATTGTGCCAACACTGGTTGCCCACAGTCGGTTGGCCTGTACTGGACCAGACATCGGCCGTATTGTTTGTGTTGGCAATTTTTTCACGGGTAGTTGTTTTAACGGTTTCAATATTAGTTGCGCCTCTATTTTCCAATCGATTTCCTTCCCCGTGTCGTTCCCCAACCATTGTTCTAATTCGGCCACTATTGCCTGATTGATATTTACGTTCACTTCAGGGCACTCGCAAATGTGGCTCCAACTTTCGATTTCTTCCCAGCACATTCTGCATTCTGCATTCCATCTCTCCGCTAATTATCGTATCTTCCCAATATTATTCCATGTGTATTCCTATTTTTCTATTTTTATACTCTTGACAGTATGTCGACGCCCCGATCTTGCTCCAATCATAGTGGATTTCTTGGTCCGTTTTTAGAACAGTACGAATGTTTTTATTTTAATATAAGGTACAAGCATGGAAGTTATGTGTGGAACACAATATCCGATAAATGGCATAAACGGCATGGACTTGGAAGACATATTTTTTCAACAAGATGGCGCAAGCTGCCACACTGCGGGCGAAAAAGTGCAGTTATTGCACACGAAGTTTCAAGGTCGTGACTTCGCTCTTTGGGGTTTTCTGAAAAGAAAATTGTATGCCAATGAGCCGCAAGACCATTCCGGGTCTCAAAAAAGGAATTGGACGTACCGTTAATGAAATTAGTTTGCAATTGTGCCAAAATATTATTGAAAATTTCGTGAAAAGAGTGAACTAGGGACGAGGCGGCCACTTATCGGATATTGTGTTCAACTCATGACCTCCATGTTTGTACCTTATATTAAAATAATTTTTTTCGTACTTTTCAAATAAATAATACGTTTTATTGAAGGGGCCAGTCGATTTTGAAAATTTCAAAAAATCGAAAGCAAGCAAGAGTTGAAGAAATCGACGATGATGAGCAATCAGAAGGGATTTTGTACGGTGCAGGAATTGCCGATTGAGTTTAGGTAAGACTTTTTCATAGTATAAACTTTAAACGCGTTTTTTCTCGAAACAACGTTTTCAAAATCTAGCTCCATCGTATCTCTAAAACTAATAAACCGATTCTCTTGAAATTTGAACCACATATTGTAAAAATGATTCGCAACAAGATGACCCTCGATGGTTCAAAAATTTTTGTTTTTACTCTTTTTTTGCGAAAAAATGCGAAAAAACGCGTTTTTCAAAACTTTTTTCGTTTTTCATCTGCCATTTTTTTTAGTTTTTGATAAAACTTTATATCCGAAGGTCATTTTGTGGCTGGTGTCATACTGAATCTAATGGACTTTGATTTTTTCGTTTCAGACAAGCCGTTACCGAGTTGTGATGGAGGTACCTAGCCCACCTATTTTTGAGGCGTTACGTTAAACTATAGTTTATGTACTTAAAAATGAATAAAACTGAATTAAAATTTGTTTTTTAATGTATTTCAAGACTTTATTTACCAAGCCCAACAACTTTTATATTTATATATGTTATAAAAGCCTTAAAAAAATCGCGAAAATAGGCTTTTTCGTAGCTCCAAAGTGGACTGGCCCCTTAAGGCCTTATGTACGCGAAAAATTCCAAAATTTTTCATTTTAATTTTATTTTTGATTCCATTAGCCTGAACGGTTAGGAATATTTTAAGCTTTACAGAACTGAAAAATTGCAAAAATTGTTAAAGTTACAGAATTTAGAGTTGGATAATAGATACCGCGCGGCGCGCCCGACCGCCAACTTCAAAGCCATTTTTCCACGATTCACGTTTTTGAACCTTGTGAAAGTTCTAACTCTTGAACGAAGGTTCAGATCGCTTTGAAATTTTTACAACATATTCTTAGTATCATCAGCTATCGTGTGAACCACAGCAACAAAAATTTCAATGACGCAAAAAATATAAAAAATAAAACACCTATATAAAATTGAGTAAAAAAATGTTAAGTATCGAATTTTTATTATAACACGGTTGGTTCACACTGAAAATACATTCATTATGCAATTATAAATATGTTCATTTTTTTCTGACACCCACATCGATGCCGAGAACTTTCACCATCAACGCGCGCGCAAAAAAATACATTGCTTTATTATGTTATATCTCCGCTATTTGTTAATATTTCTGTTTTTTCACATATACTTAACCATGTGCATAAATGATCTGTAAAAAAAATGTTGTCAATATATGCGTCATTTTTTTAACCACGTGTAGAAAAGTACCTTCGAAAATCGGCGAAATCGCGTATATAAGGCCTTAATAAATAAAAATGTCGGGTCATTTGGAGACACCCTCTATAGGGGATTTTTTCATTGCTTTACATTAGAAAAATTTTGCTTTTTGTTTCGTCCCGATCGGTGGATTGCTTGTGGGTGAAACTGCGAAATCACCCCTTGGAACGCCTTTCTTTGAAGGGTGGTTTCCCTCCTTAAACCCGTTTTCCGCCGATAAAATAAAAATACGTGTCTAATAGATTTCAATGCTTTATCACATACGTGAGTATCCCCAAAATCGAAGGTAGATACGTAAGTGCTGTTCCTTGGTTTCTTAGAGTTACGTTGATTCGTCCGAGTCTTTACGAGCTTGCTAGACTCGTACAATTTATCGATTTTCATAGTTTTCCTCGGTGCATATGTACTCGACATTGTTTTGTGTAAGAAGTGGGAAGAAAAGAAGGCAGAGTTAACAGCGCGAGGAAATCTTATTTCTGCGTCGTAATTGTAAAGCATTTATCAGCAAAGAGGGAAGATAAAATGTGGACAGGACAGTCTGGAGAAGAATATTATTTATTTCCTTGTTTTATTCGCACGCGTGCCGCGCGTGTACGGTGGATGGATATTCTCACGCTGGTGCTTTATTATTTCACCCTTGCCTATTTTGCAAGGGATTTCCATCTGATTCCTTTTCTCTCCCCCCCTCAGTCCCTTCCTCGCCCCTCTCTATTTCTCGGTGCAGTCGCTTCCTCGTGTACTCTATCCAGATCCTCGCTCATGGTAAAGATGCGCGTGGAATTCTTGCCGAAAGCGTAGAGAGGCCGAAAAAATAGGCTTTTGGGGATTTTTTTTCAGAAAAACTATAAAATAAATCGAGATTACAAAAAAGGGTGTTAATCATACATATCAGTGACTGTATACAATAATTTTTTTGAAGCGATTAATTTCAAAATGGCGGCTGTGCAGCGTTTATCCCAAAACTGCATTTTTTAAGGTTGCCGGAAACATAACTCAGACAATTTTCAACCGATTTACTTGAAATGATGAATATATCTTGAAAAATAGATTGTCTATGGAAGTACGTAGGACTTTTTTTATATTGCATAGTTCATTTGTAATTAACAATTATTTAGCGATTTTATAGGAAAATTTTTGGAAAGTTAAAAATTTCGACAAATTATTGTTAATAACAAATGATATATGCAATATAAAAAAAATCCTACGTACTTCCATAGACAATGTATTTTTCAAGATATATTCAACATTTCAAGTGAATCGGTTGAAAATTGTCTGAGTTATGTTTCAAAAAAATTATTGTATGCAGTCACTGATATGTATGATAAACACCCGTTTTTGCAATCTCGATTTATTTTGTAGTTTTTCTGAAAAAAAAAACCAAAAAGCCTATTTTTCGGCCTCTAGAGTGGCCCAACCCCTTAAGGGTGAAGTTTCAAAAATACGTTTTTTATTTGCCTGTTTTTTTTATAGCCTAGGTTCTTAACTTTCATTTACAACATCGATTTTGTAAAAATTAAACAAATTGACGGACTTATGACGATTTTTGTGAAGACTTCGTAAAAAAATGTTACTATTTTATAATAAAAAATAAGTTGAAACTTATACGTATTTTTCAGTTGCCAGCTTCGAAATCCAATCATTTTGCTTGATTTTCCGAGTTACTCAGTGCAAAACAATATGACAAGGATAACGATTTTTGTGTTTTGTAAATATCTTCATTTATTCAAGATAAATCCTGGTAAAAACCAGGTTTCCTCGTCTTCAATAACGACAACGAAACATTTATTATCTGGTACTAGGAAATAATTTAAAAAATGTTTTGTACATTGGTATCCTATACTTGAAAGGGAATATTTTTATTCAGCATTTTTTTTTGTGCCGAGCCGAAGAACACGTCAAAGAGTTCGAATAATTGGAATGTTGAATAATCTTTGAAAAACGATCCGTTCCATTTTGCCCCATATGCCCTTTCACCATTTCACATATACAGAAACGTCCGTATACCGAACGAGTGGGATATTCTGTAGCAGCACAGGGAGAATCACGAGCCGCGAAACGAGATTTACCGTGGACAGTGTGCATCGTTGCGAAACGGCATTAGCGACACCACGTGTGCAGCCCGAATATCGCCCTTCGCTGCTCCGACCACATACACACATAATCATACGGTCATCCGTAATACGCTTTACGGCGGGGAACGAACGAGTTTATCATTTCGCGAGGAGAAGGAAGTGAAACCAGAGAAACGCATTAGTTTGGCAGTAATGGTACTATTGTCGAAATAGTATCATTCGATAGGATGTTCTGGATCAACATTGGAACTACAGTCGAGGCATATGTAACATCAGCTGTAAAAGACATATCTTCTCGCTACTAATCTGCGACGTGAGCAGTCTTTGATTAATCTTGATCGAGTAATCAATGGCCGATCACGAAAACTTTAACGTTCCAGGTGGACGAAACTTTCCAATAGATACGGTATTGCTTTAGAAAGGTAAGTCCATTAGATTCCAATACAGACTTTTTTTTACTACAAAAAGACTGAGCCAACGGCTGTGATTGATAAAATCTTCGTTTCAATCGTAAGGATGTTCGCTCCCAATGCAAATGATTTCGACCTGACGATAAAAGACGTTTGAATGGTACTATTGTCAATAGTATCATCCAAAAGTCATTTCGGATTATGATCGGAACTGGAGTCAATATTCCGAAAAGGATGTCAACTGTAAGAAACGTACCTCCTCTCTACTAATCTGCGACGTGAGCTGTCTTTGATTAATCTCAATCGATTAATCAATAACCGGACACTAAAGCTTCAACGTTCAAGGCGGACAAAACTTGCCATGCTTCAGAAAGATAGGTCTATTAGTTTTCAATGCAGTCTTTTTGTACTACGAAGAGACTAAGCCAACGGATGTGATTGATAAAATCTTCGTTTCAATTGTAAGGATGTTTGCTGCCAATGCAAATTATTTCGACCTGACGACACAAGACCTTTGAATGGTACTATTGTTAATAGTATCATTCAAAATTCATTCTTGACCATGATTGGAACTGGAGTCAATTCTAGTAATATTTCGGCACATATAACATCGGCTGTAAATCACACTAAATCGCCAATGTTCAAGGTGGAGGAAACTTTCCAATCGACATGGTACTGCTTCAGAAAGGTCCATTAGATTCCAATACAATCTTTTTTTTATCCCAAAATGGCTAAGACACCTTGATTGTACAAAATAATAACTTGATTGATAAAATTGATTGATAAAATCTTCGGTTCAATCGGGATGATGTTTGCTTTCAATGCAGAATATTTCGGCTTGGCGATAAAAGACCTACGCATGGTACTATGATTAATATAGTATCATTCAAACGTCATTCTGGATCAACATTGGAACTGGAGTCGAATTCCGTAACATGCTGGGGCTTGTAACATCAATTGCCAAAGACATACCTCCTCGCTACAAATGTGTGCCGCAAGCTGTCTTTGATTAATCTTGGTCGATCAATCAATGATCGGACACTAAAGCTTCAACGTTCGAGATGAACGAAACTTTCCAATCGCAATGGTATTGCCTTCCGAAAGGACCATTAGATTCTAATGCAGTCTTCTTTTTACTACAAAATGGCCAAGCCAACGGCGGTGATTGATAAAATCTTCCCTTCAATCGTAAGGATGTTCGCTCCCAATGCAAATGTTTTCTCCGCCTATGCGATAGGGGAGCATGGAGGCGTTTTGGCAGAACATTGGCGATAAGCTAGCGTACTCTACGTGCTCCAATCTCACGGTAAGCAGCAATGCCAAGTGGGAATAGCCCCAAGGGATATTGACGGTGCGATCAATCAAAGAGAGGGGATCAAGTCCCATAGCTGCATCAAAATATATACTAGCCGAGCTAGGGGAAATGCACGTGGATCCAGCGGAGGACTCGATGAAGACCATCCCAAAAAGCTCCTGGCCAAATCCCCCGAGGACCCGAGAGCCAGAAGATCTCTTTTGTGGCGTATGCTCCAGGGGTCTATGTGGCAACTTAGATGGGTCCCTCTTGCTCTTCATCTCTCTATCTCTTTCTATCTCTCTATGTGAAACGTGTTCAACGCTCGAGAATGGCACACTTACTTAATTGCACCGAGCACGCGTCCGACCCCCTCATTTTTCCTCCCTCGTGCTCTCATACTGGGTATATCCTCTTTCTCTCTCTCTCTCCCTCTTCTAATGTGTTATGTTAATGAGACGAGATTTATGGGCCGAGGAGTTTAAGAGTTTACCTCTATTAAGGCGAGGCAACGTTCCCTGGCCCGGCACTGTCTCACCGTCGGCAAGCTTCTCTAAACTCCTTCTCTCGACCCTCCCACCGGAAACATCCCCTTGTAAGCACTAAATTTGTGGTTTTCGGCTAGTACCTTGTACATATACGTGGCGTTCCTTTTCGTTCTGTCCTGGCGACAACGTGACCTCCTAACGCAGTTTCCCAAAGTTTTTCGGTATTTTAAGGAAACGACGAAACTTTGATCACCAAGCTCATGAGTATAATTAAAAGGGTGATCAAGCTGATGCTGTGAAACTCCCGCCACCCCATCATTCGTCTGTATCATCGAACAGATTGAAATCACAATAATTGGCATCGAGTATTTAGTCGGGCGCAGATCGATCGCGACATTGTTCATCGCAATGCGTCAATGTCTAATGATGGAGTCGTTTTTCATTACCCACGCTTCATGAGAGGTCCAGACGTGTGCTTATCATCACAATATAACTTGTCTCTACCATGACCATCTGCAGATCAGTTCTCGCTTCGGGTTCGAATATGGTTCGATATGAAAGGCTTCAATTGGGAATACGTAAAAACCCGCAAGGGTTGGTTAAAACTCGGGAAATATATTTTTGCATACCGAGCCAACCAGGGAACGTTTTGCGGCAAAAAAAGTCCGGAAATCCGCATTTTTTCGCTCGCATCTTTCCGGTGTGCTGTTACCGCCATAGTGGATAACTATCCTCTCTGTAATCCACAGTCTCCCATATACCTTTCGTATTACCAGCTCGCTAACATATGCTCTTGTTCAACGAATGCGTGTGGGCGCCCAGTATTATGGACTCCCCCTCAGCCATCGGCATTCCCCTGGTCGACCAATGCTAATAAGCAAGGATTCAATACCCTCGACCATTTTCAGCATTAGCTTTTAAAACCCCCCTTTCCAATCGCGTGTTCGACTCTCTCTCTCTCTCTCTCTCTCTCTCTCTCTCTCTCTCTCTCTCTCTCTTTCCTTGACACATCCCCGTTCCCTTGGTCCGCCCGTTTTTTTTTTGCGGAACACTCGCTGCATGTAGCCACCCTCAGCACACACCGGCGATGTCCACGCATACAACTCCAATCAGCAGAGTCCTGCCCCCTTTGCGCAAACCCAAAAAGTCGACCTTTTTCAATACCATCAGCCACCGACCGAAAATATGAAAGCAGAAATGGATGATAAAACGTAAAGTATAAAAGCAGAATTGGTAAAAAAATATTCTATGGACGTGAGAGAAAAAGGGAAAGAGAGAGGAGAGAGAGAGAGAGAGAGAGAGAGAGAGAGAGAGAGAGAGAGAGAGAGATGTGCAATGAAATGACGAGGCAACATGAAAGGGAATCAAATGGTTTATCTCATTTTGCAGAGAGCTGTATTGAAAAAACGATCGACCACAGTTACGATATATGAGTACAAGACGAGACATAATTAAGGGGTCTGCATGAGCTTGAAATTAAAAAAATTAAGGGGTTACGTGGGTTTGGAAAGTTTTCGAAAATTCATTTTTATTTTATATTGTCCAATAGTACATATGTCTAGAATATTCTCCCGAAGTTTTAAGTCAACCGGAGTTTGACTTAAAACTTCGCAAAGTCTAGGAGCCTTTGCGAATTCCTCCCGTTAGGAAAGACCAGCCGGGAGCGACGCAGGTATATCGCATTTTTTTCTCAAAACACTATTTTTGAAGTCAGTGGATACGATGTCTCAAAAACGAATGCACCGATTTTACTGAAATTTTTGCACATTTCTTCGAAACAGCATTGAATAGTGGTTGAACGAAGGTTTTTTTTTCGATTACAACTAATTTAACAAAGCTATACGTAGTGTAAATTGTACCAAAAATTGAACTATGTTGCTTACAACTCTGCAAAAAATTCAAATTTCAATTAAAAAAAAAATACTTGTCTACCAACAAAAAATTAGTTTTTTAATTTCAGATAAAGCTATCATGAGTTATCCTGACCACCACGAGGACACTGTTTTTGAGGGTTTCCGGAAACCAGGTCCCACCGGCTGAATTTCCCAATTTTTTTAATACATTCTTTTAAAAATATTTTTGAAATGTTGCTCTTTTATGTGCTTAACATATTGAATAAAATAAATTATATATTTAAAAAAATACAGAAAACATACTTGTTTTGCTTCGAAACCCACGTGACCGCTTAACTTTAATTTGCAGTCAAGATTTTATAAAAGATCGAAAAACAGACCGAGCTATGAGTTTGTTGGTCCAACTGGAATTTACCCTTTTCTGCGTTTTTCGCGAAACTATGTTTTGTGAAGCGGCGTAATCGTATCGCAAAATTTATTTGTCCGATTCACTTCATGTTCGGACAGAGCATAGCTTATAACATTTTCCATCGTATAACCCGATTATTTTTTTATATTTTTATCCATTTGCTGATATCAAATTGTTAAAGTTGTTTCTTTTGTGGTAAATCGATTTTTTTCGGCACCTTGCAGATTTCGTATTATTTTTAATTTAATAAACTGTACTTTGGCAAGACTATGTACGAATTGTGCATAAAATCCCGACCCCGTCATCCCGAAACTCTCGTCAGAAAAAAATATTGAAAATCGACATGTTTTTTTGAGCGCCAAGTATATCCGTCAAGTGAGGAAAAAAATCCTTCCATTTCCTTCAATGATGTAATAACAAGCCAAAACGTGGGACCATCATATCCGTTGTAATGTGATTCTATCAGCCTATCGCTTTGGATTTGATTTTACCCGCGATTCACTGTAAATAAACTCGGTGCCAAAAAAGTTTCGAGGATCGCTCCCTCGACAGGAAACGCGTACCGGTGATGGGATTACTCTCCCTCGCTTCCCGTATCCTTTTTTTTCTCATTTTCTCTGTTACTCTCATCGACGAAACTTCAATGTATTATTGTGAGAGCTTCGACGCACGTTTGGACGCACTACCCTCAATCCGAGGCTACGAGACGATCGGGCGGAATAAATTTGTAAAAAAGGACGAAACCCTCATTACTTTTCACCGCTATTGAAAACGTCTGATAACTTTCTGTTGGCCATGCAAACGACAAATGGACAAATTTAGAATTTTATTCATCTCAGCTCATGGCTCATGAGAAGAAATACATCGAAAGGGAAGATAGACGGAAAATAATTCACGATTAATATTTTTTAGGAATGCTGCGGTCCATTTATATATTCGGCACTATCCAAAAAAGTGCTGGCCTGGGTCGTTCGACTTTCACAGGTTATGCCTAGTTGTACCAGGAAAACAGCTCATTTGTGGGATTTTTTTATCGCAATGATAAGTGTCTACAAAAATTAGTTAGTTGAAAAAGCATCATCTAAAGAACACTCTGTAATTATTTTGTGTAAAAATATTTAATTATAATCGATTTGGAGCCAATTTCCGGGAAGCACCTCTCGAAAACGTCGTTTGCGGTGAGCAATTCCCTTCTGAACCAGATTATCTAATATTAAAAATCAAAAAGATTTTGTTAGTATATTAGTTTATCCTATGATTGATTGAAGGAATTTTCGAAATATCAAATTTAACAAAATGTTCAAAGTGAGGGATTTTGATTTTGGTGAAAAAATGGGTAAGGCCCCCCCCCCGGTCGAGCTGACATTTTGCACAAACCTTCCTTTTAATATTTGAAGACAACCGTTAAAGGGATTTTTGGTGACGCGCAATAGTTTTTGGGTTTGTTTGGGAATTTTCGTTTGGAAAAAATGGAGAGCGCGATAACACAGGGGAAATTCCACGCCATTTCACCTAACCTGTGACCCCGACCATTTTTCGTTTTCTAGATTTTTTGTTGTTGTAAAATTGTAGTTGAGATATCGAAAAATGTCACTATATAATTTGTTTGATTTTGATGCACACTTTCGTTAATAATATGGAAAAAATTATCAGTTATCAACATCAACGTTTCTTTTGCTTCTAAAGTTAAACCTATTTTTTAAAAAGATGATTACCTTTTTTAATTCTTTTAAAACAATCCCTACAATCGAGTAATCCATTCTTTGATTTTTAAGACTAGTCTCATCGTGGGCCCATTTTTCCTTCTAGTTTTGTCGAATTAATCATATTTTTAATTTGTGCTGAATTAAAGGAAAAAATGATTTTGAATTGAAAAAAAAATCGTCTATTTCAGCACAAATTAAAAATAAACCGTTTCAGGCCTGTCGAAGTCGACTTGGAAATCACAAAATCACGCATTATTGGACATTATAATTATAAGACAAAAAAATAGAAGGAAAAATGGGCCCGCACTGAGACTAGTCTGAAAAATCATCGAATATCATCGAAAATCATCGAAAAAATCATCGAAATCACTTTATTTTAAGGATTTTGTTAAAAACGAAAAAAGCAATCATCTTTTAAAAAAATAGTTTTCACTTTAGAAGCGAAAAAAACGTCATTGATAATTGATAGTTTTTAAAATATGTTGTTAACGAAAGTATGCGTCAAAATGAAAAAATTACATGGTGACATTTGTCAATATCTCAATTAGTTCAGGAGTTATCAGCGTTTAACCGTTTCCGAAACTTCCGAAATCGACATTTTTGAAAAACGATAACTCCTAAAAGAGAAGAGATAAAAATCTATAAATTGGTGTGGACATTCCATTCATGGGGTACAATTTTACAAAAAAAATTCAGGACTACCAAAAATGGTCGGGGTCACGGGCAAGGTCAAATGGCGTGGAATTTCCCATTTATGGGTATGAACGGAAACATAGCAGACATAGATATAGTCGACGCACGTTGAAAAAACTTAAGAATTCAACATCTGGAAAACTATTGCGGGTCGCCAAAAATCCCTTTAGGGTGTACCTTAAAATCTCAAAAGAAAGGTGTGTGTCGCCAAAAACCCCTTTAGGGGTTGTCTTAAAATGTTAAACGACGGATTGTGTAAAATTTCAGCTTGATCGGAGGGGGGAGGGTGGAGGTTCGGAACCTTATCCAAAAAATTATCATTTTTTGTTTAAAAAATCAAAAGTAAACATCGGGAAAAAATCCCTCGATTAAATACTATATTTTTTAATCTAGAAAAAGCCCTAAATAATTTAAAAAGATCAGTGCAGTAGTTTTCAAAATGTTCACCGACTTTGGAAACGTACGCACGAGAAAAAAGTGTTTAAGATTTCGAACGTTCCGAGCGTGCCGACGGGCGTCAACACAACAGCCTATAAATCTGTCAATTCCAATCCGATCTCCTTGAAATTTCCAGAGAATATTTATAAGAAGATATACTGTCAAGATATATCGGTTTAGAAAAAAGTGAATTTTGGACTTTAACAACTAGGCATAACCCCTTAAAGGGAATGGATCGTCACCGAGTCGTTCATACGTGAATACTGTTGAATCTAAATATTTACGTCAGGCAGTTTCGAGAGGTATTTATACGAGTGCGCGTGAAGGGAGATTGACAGAAAAATGTCTCACCCTTCCTCGTCCTAGATCTATAACGTGTGTGACGTAGCGCGGACGAGTGTTTGATAGGGGAGACGAAAATGGTGTACACAACCCCCGCACACACGTCGACGATGTGTATCAACGATATCGGTGCTTGGATGCGGGTAAATGCGACTGAAGTGTACACACATGGGCACATACATGTATAATTCTATACAAGCTCGATCACCATTCGGATCCCGAATGTGTCTCATTTTTTACGTCCAATGGAAAATTAGAAAAATTCATTCTGATGGAAAAAAAGCGATTTCAAACTTGACAAATGAAAATTGCTAAGTACTACAGTCGTGCCATAAAAAGCCCATGATCGAAAAAAATCAGAAAAAGGCCAGTTTTTTGACAGGTGATTTTGTAAGTGCCGCGGGTGCTAAATCCATGTATGCCTAAAAATCGGGGTGCAGGGTTTTCTAGGGGATGAAGGGGGATGGGGGTGGATTGATCCCAAACCACAACTCCTACGAGGTCGGGACCGTGAGACAAAAAGTTCAGAAAAATCGGGGCTTTAATTTTGTCCACAGCGCCGAAGTTGTGGTAGTTCATTTCGGGGGTGAAAAAGTGAAGTGAAATTTTGAAAAATCAATTTTCATTCAATAACTCTTTAGGATGTATTCGTACAATTTTTGTTCAAATGGGAACGTTGTAGCCCTTGAAAAAATGCGTCGTTCGAGTATTTGATCATCACTCTCCAATAATATCTTCACCCTCAGAAAAATTGTTGAAATACCAAAAAAAATGTCTATTCAATAACTCAAAAACAATCGATTTTTCGAGTACGGTTTAAATGTACGAATTGTACAGAATGATTTTCTCTATATTTTTCGTTTATATGGACTACTCTTGAATTTGCTTTTTCCAATCCCTCTCGCGGGTTGAAAGTAAAAAATGCGATTTTGGAAAACTATTGACCACACCAATTCGCCGCCGTGGAACAATTTTTAGCTTGAACTGAGGCTACATATTTGTCCACATCGCCAAACTCGTATCTCTTCATTTTCGGTCAATAGTTTTCCCAGAATTTCATTTTGAATTTTCAACCACCGAGAGGGGTTGGAAAAAGCCAGATTCAAGGGTGGTCCATAGAAACGAAAATATAGATAAAGTTATTCTCTACATTTCGTACATTTAAACCGCCCCCGAAAAATCGATTGTTTTTGAGTTATTCGATAAACAGGTTTTTTAATATTTCAACAATTTTTTTGTGGTTGAAGATATTACCGGAGAGGGATGATCAAATACTCGATCGATGCGTCTTTTCAAGGGCTACAAAGTGCCCATTTGAACAAAAATTTGATGAATTTTTCCTAAAGAGTTATCGAAATAAAAATGATTTGTCAAAATTTCACCCGACCCTTTCACCCCCAAAATGAACTCCCACGACTTCAGCGCTGCTGACAAAAATAAAGCCCGGATTTTTCTCAACATTTTGTTTCCCGGCGCCGGCCTCGTCGGGGTTGTCCTTTGGCGTTAATTCACCCCCGCCCCCTTCATCCCCCAAAAAAGCCCTGCACCCCGATTTTTAGGCAAACCAGGATTCAGCACCCGCGGCACCTACAAAATCATCTGTCAAAAACTAGCCTTCTAATTTTTTCCGATCCCAATATACAGCACGACTCAAAGCCTGAAGCAAACAAAGAGTATAACAGAATTTTGGAAAGCTCTCACATGTCTCCAGTCGAGTGAGCCCTCACATCGAAAAGCTTCTTCTGGGAGCCATCGATGACCCACGTAGTCTATTTTTTGCAATGAGATTAGGGTTCATCCTTATTAATAAAAAATAATGGTCGAATCTCTTTAGTAACTGGACTACTTTCACTAGACAAATGTTTCGGCTCCGTTTCGACTGAATGGTACACTTCACCCAGAAGATTCTCTTTCAATTCCTCCTCAACCAAAATATCAATGATACTCGCACATCGTGGGAACCGGAAATCTTCCGACATCGTCAGATCGTTCTTGAAGGCACCTGCATAGGCTGCAAAGACTCGCCATCTTGATATTCGTACGTGGCTATGTGTTGCGAGAACGGAAGGTGCAGGGGACTCTAGATCTTTGGGTGTAGCAAAGGAAGGAAGGGTTGAATCGAGTGAACATAGCCAAGCCGGCTACTTCGTGGGTTGTTTCGCAGTCTCCTTCTCTTTCACTTCCTTTTCCTCGTTTCCCTCCAACTCTCTCGCTCTCTCCCCCCATTCGGTGTCCGACTAATTCGAAATTACATATTTAATCCTCTGCAAACGCGACATGGCTGGCCGGAAAATTCAACCATAATGCGCGAGGGCGAATGAGGGCGGCGGCAGGGCGAAAGAGTACGAGGGAGAGAGGCAACGAATGTGGAAAGCACAAAGAGGTAAGCCGCGCAAGGGACTCGAAAACTCATAGAAGTCTCCATTCTTAGGGTGCAAGAGCTTCCGTGTGTCGAACAATTGCGAAGTGGTCGCTCCGCGAAAAAAGCGGGTAAGAGAGGGAGAGAGAGAAAGAGAGAGAGAGAGAGAGAGAGAGAGAGAGAGAGAGACATAAAAGGGAGTATGAAGAAAGAGCCCCAGCCAACAGGGAAAGACGAGAAAAAAGTAAAGAAGCGAAATGGAGGCATAAAGAACATCGAATGAGGGGCCAGCAGGAATGTAAAGAACGGGTGGTGGCCGAGAGGAACGCGAACAAATGAGAACCCGCGTGGGAAGAAAAGAGAGAAGGGTGCGGGGATGAAAAAAAAAGACCGAGCAAACAAGAGGGAAAGTGCACAAGGGAATAAACGAGTGACCGAAGTGACGGAGGCTTATGGTGTGTGCAGAAACGGTATACGCGAAAATTGCGGCAGCACGAGGGAAGAGTTTTTGCATGACGATGTCTGTGCTTTCTGACGCGATCCCGACGCAGAGAGAACCCGCAGTGAGTGCATTCGGTAAAGAGACCGCTTGCTGAACGAGGAAGAGAAAGCGAGAAAGTGCTCTGCGGTGAGCGAATTTTCGGTGCGACGGCTGGTTGTGAATTTCCGCAAGATTCGACCCTCTGATGTCTCCGGTAAATGTACGTAAAGGGAGGAAGAAAGCGAGAAATGGAAACGGATCAAGATACAGTGCGTGGCAGTCACACACCTGAGATCACCCAACTGGTGCAGATCTTTGTTGGAAAGCCACTAGATAGTCTAGATTCTATCACATCCCCATAGGCATTCGATAGGGACGATGCACGTAGGAAGTCCGCGCTATTTACCAATTGACGTCGTTTGAGAATCTTTCATTCGAATTTTTCAACTGGAATATGTTAGATCCCGCACAAAAAAAAATATCCGTACGTGATCCTGTGCACAAATTTGTTGGGAAGTCCCAAGATGAACCCACATCTCTATACGGATTTGGTAGGGACACCGCAGTGGGATCCAATTGCATTCTGCACTGTTCCCCGATGAACGTCATTTGAGGATTCATACCACGTTAGAATCGAAAAAATGTGGAAAATCACGATAAAAAACTGGGCGTATTGAAAGATAAGTAAAATAGATAACAAACGATAATCACAGTGGATCTTCAGTGGTACGATACATATCGATTTTTGAGATATACTTTTTTAAGGCAGTAGTCTGCTTTAGAAGCCGAAAAAAAGCGTTTTTTCAGCAATTTTTTTGAAAGGGAAGGAAATGATTGCGGTAAACGAAATTTTGAGACGATAGTGTATTATATTCAAGCTTTAAAAAACAATTTTTATTATTAAAAAATATTGAAATTTTTCAAAGTTGTAACGATTTTTCTGGGGCGCCTGGAGTCTGCACTTGTAAATCGGTGCCGGTGATGGAGGTCGTGCGATGCATCTGAAACAATCGAACCAAATTTTTTAAAAGTTTTTATAAGTTCCTTTTCTATGTGAACTAAAAAAATACCGATGAAATGATTAAATTCCAAATTTTTCCGAAGTTTAAAAAAAAAATTCACTTTTTTGAAAAAAAAAATTCACTTTAAGTTGCAAAACAAGTAATTTAAATAGTACTTTGGTCCAACTTTTTTAGTTCAAATAGAAGATAATTTAATACTGAAGCTAGATCACTTTGAGTTTTTCGATCGGACATATATTGTTTTTGCTATCGCCGGCACCGTTTTCTAAAACTTGTGAAAATGAAAACTGGAGAAAACGCGCTTTAAAGTTTTCGGTCCAAAAAAAATATAAGTTTTTGGATACTTACACTAATTAGATGTTAATCAGCTATTCCCGGGCCATACAATAATCCTTCCTCTTCTTCAAATCGATTTTTTGAAGCCTGAAAAGCAGACTACTGCCTTAAGGCCTCATATGCCTCTGGACGGTCGAAAAACATCATTGCCAAATACTGTTTTTTGGCAAAGATGGAACGATTTTTATAAAATCGCATTTTCGACTGAACGGCCTTAATTTGTTTACAAAAATCGTAAGTGTTAATCGATCGTAAAAATCGTGTGTACGTCGCCCGGAAATTCATCTAAATAGCTACAGTTGAAATTTGAAGTAAATCGGTTGGAAATTCTAGGAATTACGAGTTCGCTCAATTTTGAAAACATGCATTTAATGTTTTGATATCATTTTTCATCGGATAATATGATTCTTGGGATGTTTATAAACATCAACAATATCATTCTTGGAATGTTTACACGTCATTGAAGCCAAAAAGAAAACGATCCATTTTTTCCAAAGGTATATATAAGTTCTCAACCGTTTCATACTTTTTTAAGCTAAGATTTATACCATTTTGAGATCCTCCCATTTTGTATATCCATATATTTTGGCTGGGGAATTTAACGAACAAAATGCGATGACATCCATCAAGAATCGTATCGTATTCTGTTCGATAATGTGGGAGTCCTTTAGGAGTGAAATTGGATTAGTACATTGAATTCCAATCGGGAGTCCGACTAGTAGCCAATTTGCAAGCGTGACGTTTTAGTATAGGAGTCCAATGCAATAATCGATTGGATCTCTATCCAATGCGATGATCCATTGGATCTCTGTCCAATGCGATGATCCACTGAATCCCTATTGAATGCGACGATCCATTGGATTCCTATCCAATGCGGAGCGATTGGATTCCTATCAGGATGTAGGAACAATTACAGGAATCTGGTTGGATCCCTATCAGGAAGTAGGAAGAAGTACAGGAATTCAATTGGATCCCTAGGACAAGTTCAACACTCGACACCAGCAGACCACAATAGGCCCTTCATAAACATTCATCCCCATTAGGGGCTTTATTTTTTCTTGATCCTGCGAAGCCAATGTACAAGAGTGACGTTTTAGTATAGGAATCCAATGCAATGATCAATTGGATCTCTATCGAATGCAATGATCAATTGGATCTCTATCGAATGCAATGATCAATTGGATCTCTATCCAATGCGATGATCCATTGGATCTCAATCCAATGCGATGATCCATTGGATCTCTATCCAATGCGATGATTCATTGGATCCCTATCCAATGCGATGATCCATTGGATCTCCATCCAATGCGACGATTCATTTGATCCCTATCCAATGCGATGATTCATTGGATCCCTATCTAATGCGATGATCCATTGGATCCTTATCTAATGCGATGACCCATTGGATTCCTATCAGGAAGTAGGAACTGTTACAAGTATCCGATTGGATCCCTATCAGGAAGCAGGAACAAGTACATCAATCCGATTGGATCCCTAGGACAAGTTCTGCACACGTAGTCCGTGTAGATTTCACTTTCAACACTGAACACCAGCAGGCCACAATGGGCCCTTCATAAACATTCATCCCTACCACGGGCTTTATGTTTTGCTTGATCGTGCGTATGTCAGATGGCTGATTGGATATCGATGAAAGCAGAGCTTACAAATTTTCTTCTTGTCATTTTTATATTCAGCTCAGTTGTCAAAGCTACGCGTAAGGAAATTAATTTTTAAACTCCGACAGGTTTTCAGACGAATCGCGCAGTTTTCAGATACGCAAGGAACTTTTACGCAATCCAGAGACGGGAGGAGCAGACGGGTGAGCGAAAGGGAGAGAAAGTTCTTCGTCAGTCTGAAGACGACGAAAGACGAGCGCAAGGACGATTGACGAGGTAGATGTAAGCCATTGCCACGACTCGAAGGGCTCAAAGGGCTCATCCAACGGCCGACCGCAATCTTGAGCCGCAGCCGAGATTAAACGCTTGCCGGGCAGCATGAGGAGTATGGCAGTACCAAACCTCGATCCATAAATCCACAAACCCTTTCCCTCGCACCCCAACCTAAATTGCATGCCACCCCCGTTTCCATTGACATCTCAAATGTTACACGCACGACTGAATCTACCTACAGGTATTTATCCAAATATCGTTCATGAAACCATGAAATCGAGGAGCGATTGAAATTATGAACGCATTTCATTCGAATTATTGATCAATATTTCGGATTATTACACTTGCGGATGGAAAATCGCCTTTACAAAAAAAGTTAATTTTCGTTTTTTCAAAACTAGTTTCCCAATTTGTTGACACCTAATAAATGGAATACTTTTTTTCGCATTATTTTCCATAACATAAATGAATAGTCCGAAAAAAAAAGTTTGGGGTGGATGCTTAGGATGTATTTTAGTAGCTAAGAAATATTGGCGGTTGGATACTGACGTATTTGACGTTGTTCGGATGGGAGAGACGAAGAATCTATGATATGAGGAACGGGGAAAATATGTGAATAAAAATGGGAGAGTGGGGAACACTTTGGGGTGAAAGAGCGACAACGAAAGGCATGGGGGTTTTGGATGCCGTGGAACAGCATCAGATTTTGTAGTTCGTCGAAAGTCAAAGTGATTCACCGTGCTAAACTCGCATACGATACACAGTCAGATACGAATAGGCATATGCAACATTCCTTGCAAACTTCGTCGCGAACTATTTTTGGTTTTGGATGGATTCTCAAAATGTAACGGTCCAAAAATATTCTCTGAAAATTCCAAGTCGATCAGTTAAAAAATGATGGAGGAATGAGCGTTTGTAGGTACATGCCACAAATAAGCGAAGCCCTAAGCAGCGAACTTTGAACGCGTTCTTCTCAAAATAACTTTTCCAGATCGGTGACCACAATATCTCAAAAATCAGTGCACCGATCACCTTCAGTTTTCACAAGCTTTTACATATCGAAAAGGAGTGCTTGAACGACGGAATTTTTTTTTTCAATGCATAGATTTTTTCATCAACAAAAATAGAGCGTTTTTTCGTCGAAAATCTATACTTACTAACTTACTTAAATTCATACTTGGACTGCGACTGTTTGTTCAAAAATAAAGATTTTATCAAAAGCTTCGTCCAAGCATTTTTTCAAGAATATTTATTTTACTAAATGCTTCGTCCAAGCACTGGCTGATGTCATGCAAAACCTAAATGCATTTGATTTTTTCGGATGATTTGTCTCTGAGGAGCTGTGGTCACCGTAAGAAACGTTTTTCAAACAGAGGTCTGCACAATCCATTGCATTTAGCAGATTTACAAATCTTTTCGATACAAAAATTAAAAAAGATACTTGAGGCCGTCATCCCATGTGACAGGTCCAAAAAAATGTTTGGCACGAATTGCAAAAAATGTGTGCGTGTTATATGGACCTGGTATAGCAGACTAATGGTGAGTCAACATTTTCTTTGTGTAAATCGTACTTGGACTTTTAAACGCGTTTTTCTCAAAACTGTATTTTTCATCATTATCATTCTCACCCGAACCAGAATAATTCTGATATCCACCATATTTTTTTTTAACTGAAAAAGTGAAAAAAGGTGGTGAAAATCGGAACTTTCTTTCAAAACCGTGCCAAAAATTCAATTTCCGATATTTTCACTTTACTTTAGTTCCGGCGACAGCCTCGGGTCTACAAATTTAAATGCCGTTTGATTTTTAATTTGAGACAAGCAAAACCTCCATCATCATGGCAGCCATCAATCAACTTTTTTTACACATGAGTGTCTTCCGAACGGTGTAAAGTCGATTCAACTCGTTATTTTTGTTTAATAATAGTCCGAGGGACTGTAAAAGTGTTAATAAATGTGTGGTAAAAATGAAAAGATAATGTGTTTTAAGCGGTTGTCTCACTTTAGACGCTAAAAAAGGCTATTTTCATGAATTTTTTTGATAGGTTTACATTATAGATATTGATATAAAAGTTGTTACACTTATGAAACACACTTTCAAAATATATTTAAAACAAAAAAAATATTTATTCAAGTCACTATTTATAAAGGAAAATGGTAGTTAAAATAATGTCCTAAAAAAATGGTAAGTCTGTGCTGTTGATGAAATCTCGGAGATGGACCATCCGAAACAAAAACATCAAACGGTTATAGATTCCGCATGTTAATGGCTATCGCGCATATCATACGATTTTTGATATATGCAAAAATAACAAAATGCCGAAATTTTTCCGAAAAAAAAAACAAAAAAAAAGTGTTTTTTCACCGTTTTTGGCAAAAAAAAATAGTAAATATCAAAAGTTGAAACAATCCTACATACCCGATATAGTTGTAAAGAATATGTGGTTAAAATTTCATAAGGATCGGTTCAGTAGTTTTGAAGATTTTATCAACAAGCCGTCGAAAAACGTGGTTTAGAGAAAAACGCGTTAAAAGTTTATGTGGGTTACATAAATACATAAAAATTGTTTTTTAATGTATTACGAAAGCGTATTTATTAAGTGTAACAACTTTTATGTCAATATCTGTAATATAAACATATCAAAAAAATTCATGAAAATAGCCTTTTTAGCGTCTAAAGTGCGAAGACCCCTTAATGGTGCATAAAAAAAGTTGTCAAAAAAGCAAAAAAACCTAGCTGTCAGATGGGATGCACTGAAGACCATACTCTTTAATGTAAACAAAAAAATATCTGAAAATCTGTACACGTTTACCCACAAAAAATTCACGAAAATTCCTTTTTTCTCTGGCCACGAGCTAGGTGAAACCCGTTAATATTTCACTCATCGCAAAACGACCAAAAATTGCGTACTTTTTTGTTTACATCAAAATCAAATATTACACTTCGTTTCATTCGTACTTTTTTATTTTTTCATTTTTTTCATTTGCATCGCACGAAAAATTTTATTGATCGTCGTTTTTCCAAATAAAAGAAATCGAATATTTAAAAATCATATTGAAACTGGAACGCGTGAACAGAATTCGCAGAAAAGCATCTATATGGACGAAACTACCAATGGATCACACAAGTTCCGCACAGCTCATAGATTCAATATTAAATGTGTGCATGTATGCACATGGTGGTTGCCGCACATACATCATGCACAGAGAATTATCGACGACCATCCATTGTCGTAGCTTACGGGCTTGGTAGTTTGGGCGTCGAGGGCGAACCTTGATTTTCCGTGCTCCAACCCTCTCACTTCTTCGTCGCACTTTCCTGCCCATCTGCATCATTCCTGGGCTTTTTTGGCGGCAAGCGTGTTGGAAAATCACGAGAAAAAGCCTCGAACAGTTGGAAGCTCGTGCATGCGCGATGTTCATATTATCACGTTGACTATACACCGCTTTGGCTAGTGGCGCCGGAAACACAAGAGGGAAAGCCCAGAGGTAGTGACAAGAGAGAAAAAGAGAGTTAAAAAAAAAGGAAAAGCATCAGCCCGAGGTAAAACTATAGTAGCGCCAACTACGAATGAAGCGGTGGATGAGAAAGAGGATGTGGAACGAGGAACAAAGTGGACAAAAAACTGTACCCTCACTTTCCACTCTCACTCGCCCTCGCTCGCTCTCCCGCTGGGTGTCTGCAGTCTCGTTTGTATCGGGCAAATATGAAAACCAGAGAAAAAAATGAAAAAAGCTGCGAGTGAACCATCAGGGATAATGCAGGGAGGGTTTACGTCCCGGTATGTAACTATCTAGTCTAGCAACGACGTGAGATGGGCAAGTGAGAAGAATATTTCAAAACTGCCACCCTCAGTCATCTGGTGCAGATATTGTTTGATGGTGTAAAAAAATTAGAAAGAGAAATTTGACGTAGCTTCACGTTGTATACCTAACACAATTCTCTTTCACGATTTTCCACAACCTCGTGGACCCAAAATGTTATCAATGTTCGTAAAAACCTCGAAATATTCGAGAAAATACATTCCACCCTCTGCTCTCTCACCCCAACTATACCTCTTTTTCTCTATTGAATCCTGTTCGTTCATTTGATCGATCATTGATTTTTCCAATCTGACGTTTGACTTAAAGACACAAACGGACCTGATGATGTGCAATCTAAGGCGTTCCTAACAAATCCAAGTGTCCTTCCACTGATAGCATGTCTGAATACTAAAGGATGTCTCCAAATAACCAGACCTTTTTATTTATTAATAAAACGTATTATTTATTTGAAAAGTACGATTATTTTTATTTTAATGTAAGGTACAAACGTGGAGGTTACGTATGGAACACAATATCTGGCGTTTATAAATAATACGTTTTATTAATAAATTAAAATGTCAGCTCATTTTTAGACACCCTATACAACATCGATTTGATGACGGAACGACGATTGTAGAACCTCCATTTGAATCAATGCATCCCAACGTTCACCGTATTCGAGATTCCTACTATTTACTCAGTGATCGTTACGAAACGCAATTGCATTTCGTGATAATCTTAATTCGGTCGATTTGGCAAAGGAAGGTTAAAAAAGAAACTCAACCTCAAAGGCGTTAGTGTTCTCCGAACGAAGACGGATATTGATTGATGATGGAAGATACATAATACGTCGGCAATCCGTCGGACGGAGAGCTACTCTCGTAAGAAGGGGAGGCGTGTATGCAGTGAGAAGCAGACAGAGCAGGGGAAACGGAAGTAAACTAGGCTATGATGAACTTTGATGTCAAGATCAAACGCCCTTCACGATACCGACTATGCTTCAGTTTTGTAATCAATAACGAAAATTTACGAGAAAATCATCATGTTGAAGGTTCATTCTACACTGACAATCACATTGAAGCTCCAACTGCAACTAAACTTGAGTTCGAAAGCAAAGTCATCTTGGCGATGTTCGAATCGGAGTGCTGAGTCAAGCGAATACTGATGAGGTTCATTGTTCCCAAAACAGTTAGGAAGAATCTCACGAGACAGCAATGTTAATTATCTGGAAGGATGTACCCAGGCGATGGGGTAGTCGAATGACATCATGAACAAGAAATGGACCACCATGTTTCGGGGATACCGATGTTGCGAGAGTAGAATACTGGAACGAAGAAAAGATGATACACCCGGAAACGCAAACTGTATATCCAGGTGGGCGTTCTAGAGAGAGCAGAGACGTGTACTCAGACGCTAAATTAGATCCCGGAGAACAGCGAAAGAGAAGCGTCCGTTAGAAATGGATGGCCGTGGGTCGACGGGAAATCTCCTCATTCTCCCGTCCGAACGATGAGACACCCCAAACGGAAAGCAGGGCTGTTGTACGATGGCAGGGGTAAAATAGCAACCCAAGGGAGGATCTTCCATGGAGGATTAGAAAGGATTACGATACCGGATTAGGAGCTCTCTATCCGTGGCGATTCGATGTTACTGATCAAGATTTAACGGATGTCTGTTGGGTGCGTAGACCGGACTGGTTCGATCTGATGGTTCTCCCTCCGAACTCACCAGCTGGAGAATGGAGGATGACTAGTCCTCATTCGAATCCCACTAAATTACTCCTGGAAATGGCCATTGTATAGCATTTTTGCTCCAAGACGGGACAACTTCCGATGTTTGGATTTTTCAATTTTATTCCACTGCTTGATCTTCTTGCTGCTCTTTCTTGATGAAGATATGAGCGAAAGAATGAGCGGCAAGGTAAATAAAGGATTCCCAGTGGGGGAATTGAAAAACCATTTGAATGTATCTGGAATTGCGTTGATTGACTTGAAATAAGATGAGTAATCTCGAAATGGCAGGCTCCCTATTAGGTATACATGGAATAGTCCCAATAGTTGTCTGTCCATTTTATATGATGCAATAAGAGACAGCGTTTATCATTCTCGTTCTCTTAGTTTTTTCTCCACCGTTTTTCTGTCGCATTTAAACTCGTAAGCATTGCTCTCATTTCGTGTTTGACAGAGGCACAAAGTCTGTCGTCAGCAGAGACTTTCTGTTTCCGATGAAGGTATCAGGAACACGGTCTTGGCCGCGGTCGTCAGAATCGTCTCGTCGACGTCGTTGTCAGATCTGATAATCACAATGGCAAACAAACGTGACGATCCCTCCTCCACCGCAAGAGCTTGAACCGCTCGAAGCCAGAGGGAGACGGTTTATAAGGATCATGGAAAAGATATCGGCAGGGTACATACTCCTAAGGCAATGGGGGTTGTTTTTTTCTCTCGATTTGGTCCCCTTACAGATAGGGGTAATCAGCGGCCGAGGAAAAGCCCGAGGGTGCGACAAACTCGTTTCACATCCCCCAACTGTATTCCCAGTTATAGTGCATGTTATACGACTCACATAACCGATCTAGTGCACCACTATCCCACTAATCCAAAACCCACATATAGTACGCGCAAGCTCAGATAAAGCCTGGCCAGTGTATCCCGTATACTTTTCCAGCAGAAGGGAGGCGATGGCGAAATTTAGTGGCGCTTGAGATCCCTATGTGAATTCATCCTTTGTGTATGTGCACGTGCGTTAATGGCACGTAACGTGATGCTTTCATCCACTAGCTTCGAGCCTCGTCGTACTTCATTTATATCCATTTGATTTATTACCCCAACTCGGAAGTCGACTGAGCTCGTGAAACCGAAATCATCATTTTCACAGTTCCTTTTTTGTATCTGCGTAGAATCTTGAAATATCAGAAATGCAATGAACAACATCAAGCATTTTCCGCATCTCGAAACAGAAACAGCTTCTGCTATCTCATAGAATAATTGCCAATGTCTGCAAAATGATCATCGTGGCAACAACTTAACTTGCAATTAGGCTTTGAAGTGTGCAACTTAAGACGCGAGTGCATTACGACCTCAATTTAGCGACCCTGCTGGACCTTCAGTGCACTTCGAAGGAACTTCAGAAGCGTCGTTCTTCGATTGTTGACTCTACGCAAGTTGACATCGTGCCTAGCCCATAGTGGTGGCGTGTAGTGGACTTTGACCATCTGATGGGAGCTTCTACGTAAATAGAAGTTCCCTAAATCGAGGTGCCTAGTGTATACAGCGTTCTTTTACACTTGTGGATCTCCCCTGTTCATTAGGATGACGGATGTAATTCTTGGCATCTGTATGACGTTTGTAGGTCTGGGTTATGTTGCTGTTATAGAGTCCGGCGTGAGACTAACGAAGCAAGAGGGTTTTCGCACGGATTACTCTCCTCGTTTCCCCTGTGTGCAACCCCTTGTACCGTTTCCTATACCTCTATTCAGTACGTATCTTTTAACGCTGCCCTTATGGATAACGACGTGTGGGTACACCAACACGATCCTAGATGAGATGGGTACTTTTAGGGTGCATCGAGAGGTTCCCAAGGCCTTGGCCTGTCATACACGCACGGGGCAGACACGCGTCAGGACCCATCAGAGGCTCATGGATAAACGCCTGTACTTTCTCACACTCGCCGATGAGCATCTATGGTGGTTACACAAGAAAATAAGTTTTGTAGAGAGTCTTCACCGGACAACGGATAATTCTGGAAATATTTGTGTGCGACAATTCCACGCGCACGTATAGAGAAACTGAATACACAAAGGAGGGTCGTTCTCTTCCAGGCCGCTGGTTCACATCCCGCTGGCTTCGAAACCACGAGGCAAGCATTCCGGCCTGATGCTCCGAAGAGCCGCCGGAAGCTCGGATCTCGAATTCCATTGCGACAGTCTAGAACCTGGGCAACTATTGACGCAAATCAATTTTTCATCCCCCTGACTCCCTTCTACTTCCGCTGCACCATTCTTTTCTCTCGAATTGATTCTTAACGGTCTGGAGATGACCAGTGAAGGGCGGCTAAAACGAATTGGCTCTAACGGTCCGTACGACATGTCCAATCGGAAACGCAGCATGTCCCGGAATATTGATACCCGAATAAAAGAAGGAAAACCAGGGAAGATGGAAAGTATGGCCGAACAATGGATATTCATTCTTAACCCGTAGTTCGAAAATCAATTAGTCGAATTTACCACTATCAATTATACAATCCTAATCAATCAATCAATACAATCCGTCATCAATTTACTTGATCACTATAGTTTTCGCGTTTTTTATACGTCCAGAAGCGAAAACCCTTTGCCTTCGCGACACAAATAGAACACATGACGTACAGTAGGTGTGCAAGAAAAAAAGGACACTTAAACCAGTTGAACGAGAGGATTCCAAGGCTCTGTCGGATGATACGTGTCAGATGGATGACCAAGCAAACTCTTACCGGAAGTATTTAGGTGCGTAACCATACGAGAACAAACGGAAGGAAAAAAGGCTACATTGCACGTTCGATGGTGTTTCTGTTCGTGTCAAGGAAGTCAAGTTCTTCCTGCTCGAGGGCGCAAATCGACGCCTGCTTTCGCTCGTTAACCCAAACTCCGACACCGCAGCTTCGCCATTTGCTCTCTCTGATGCTGCTTTACTATTCAATACATGTATACATGCGGCTGTGTGTATTGTACACACACAGTTGCATGTGCATGTGTGTACGACTTTATATATATATATATATATATATATATATATATATATATATATATATATATATATATATATATATATATATATATATATATATATATATATATATATATTAACAGAGCAGCGCTCTACCTCTAAAATTTACGAGTCTTTTACGAGCCCCGAGACATGTACCGTAACTCCTCGAGAACGGGAAGAGTAACGCGTGTTCGTACAAGGTCCCGTGCGAAAGAAGTGTGTATGTTAAAAGTGATGGAAAAGGAGAGGGAAATACGAAAGATTTGTATATCTGGATGTAAAAGCCTGTCGAAAAATGCAAAATGTAATCAATTTACGTGAATTTCATACAGTTACTTTTTCATACGTCATACATTTTCCATTTATCATCGATTTTTTACATATTTTCGTATGAGCTACTCGCAACCCAACTTAATGTGCGATAGTATGTTTAGTGGAAGGATTTTAATTGAAATAATCTAGGAACTGTAAATATAAATAATGAATATAATTAGAATGTATAATTATATGTAAATCGATCTAATAAATATTCTAATAAGAATATGTTATAATATGTGAATTAATATAATAAATATTATAACAAGAACATATAATAATATATAAGTTGATATACTAAATATTATGATGAGAATATATAATAATATATGAATGAACATAATAAAAAAGAATAAATAATTTATTTACTAGGAAGTCTTTTTTGTAATACATTTTTTTTATATCCAGCATTCCTTACCATAGCCAAATCAAATTAATCCTTATTTGATTGAAATACATTGTTGCTCTAAAGCATCAAATGTATATTTAAGTATCAAATCACTATGCGCATACCGTAAATGTGTCTTTAAGTCGAATATTTTTTTATTTCGTATTTATCGAAAATGTATTTGAATCGATAGTATTTTTATTTAAAAATAACAAGTATAATTTTTTTTTCATGAATAATATATATATGTCTCCTTGTTAACAATCCTCGATGAAAAATAATGAAAAATATAGTAGTGCTCAGCTACCATTTCAGCATACGACGGGATGTTCCCCTTGCATGGATATCATAAGATTGGGCCAAAGTGAAATAAAAAAACGTTCGTGGTCATAAGCATGCTAGTACATGCAAATAAAAAATCAATATAGACATTCAGTCTACACGAAGAATTATTAATTTGAAAAATTAATACCGAATACCAAACTTATTCGGAGCAAAGAAGAATGGTCTAAAAATTGATTCAAATAAATAAATAGATTTTAAATAAATCTCTGCAATAATAAAAGAAAATGAAAAAAGGTTGCACTCGCCATTAGTCGATTCAAATAAATAAAAGGAATAAAATAAAAGAGTCTCTCCGATTTCGACAGATATTTTTCATCGGTGCATGGACGTATCGATTTCTGTACACGAAATTGAATTGATATTTGAAAGGAAAAGAGAATAAGCGGGGCAGTTATTCGCCCGCACCGAAAACCAATGTACCAAACTGTATTTCACGTCCATATGGTGTCCCGTTTAATGAACTGCTCATTGACGCCATACGTATATTCTGGTATCGTTCCAATAGTTTATCGATACTCTACGTAAGCTGTAGGATATATGACGAACTTGTTTATTATCGATCATGTATAACAAATGCCTTTTACTTCCCCATCATCAAGTGGGGAAACGGCTTTGTTCTCTATATTCAATACTTTTAGAATGGTTATCCACTTTTCTAAACTCTGCGCAGCCTTCATGAATTGTCGAAGTATGGGTACTTATTTGCGAAATATGGTTATTATGATATAAAAAATCGCTGAAATTCAAATGGTTTATTAAATTCAAATTACGATGATTATTTACGAAATATGATTATTTTAATATAAAAAATCGCTAAAATTCAAATGGATTATTAAATTAGAATTACGATGATTATTCACGAACTATGATTATTTCCATATAAAAAATCGCTAAAATTCAAATGGTTTATTAAATTCAAATTACGATGATTATTTACGAATTATCATTATTTCCATATCAAAAATCGCTAAAATTCAAATTACTAGAATAATTATTTATTGCTCCATTCAATAATTGTCTCTATAATAGTTTAATAATAAATAACTATAATATTTTATGTCGAGAGATGATAAAAAATGTGGCATGATGAAAATTGAACTTTTGTTCGGCAGCTCATTTCTTATGTGCAACAAAGAATTGGAGGCTTTCCGTTTTGCGAGTATATGGGCGAGCTGGCGTTTCATCCCTTTACGAGCTCGAATGTTTACCGTGAGGGTATACAGATCTCTTGCTTGCACTCGCCAACGCTATGGCAAGTTCTCAAGCCTCTTGCATCAATTCCCTCCTCCTTTCCCTCGTTCACGATACATCTACTTGCTCCCGCGATTCTGCAAAAGGATATGAGCCCCTCGCGCCAACTGTCAACATCCTCACACATTTATGGTGCATTTTCTTTCCAACGGCAATGCGCAGCAGCTTACTTCACTGTACATGTATATACTTCTGATTCGAAAAAATTTCACACGACCGTAAACTCGATCGGATTTCTCTGGATTTATGAAGCCCATATACCATGTAATGTTTGCTATTTTACGAATATGATGATAAATGAAGTATACCCGCGATACCGATGTTGCAGCAAGCGGATCGAGTATCAGGTCCAATCTACCTGAACGATTCAACGAGTCACACCCAACTCGAGGCCGGAAAAAAATATGAATATTCATGATTTTTTTCTGAACGAACTTGTGCAGGTTCAATTTTTTTTGCATTAAAGAGTATGGTTTTAAATGTCTTGTAGAATTTTTGTATTTAAAAATGTTTATAAATGTGGTAGATAAAATGGTTTGTTGCGCTGTTTGAAAAACGTTCTACAAGGCGACCACTGCTGCTCGGCAACAAATCGTCCGGAATAGAAAAAAATCAAACGCGTTTAGTTTTTCGATGAAATTATGTAGTACTTGGAAGGAGGATTTAATGGAATATTGATTTTTCACAAAATAGTCGCAGTTCAAAGTAAAAGGATCGACTTCCGGTGAAAAAAGCTCTATTTTCGTTGATAAAAAAAAATATGCATAAAAAAAAATCCGTCGTGATGCACTGCTTTTTGATATGTAGAAGGAGCCTGTAACATTTGAAGTTGATCGGTGCAGTGAAGGTGACACTGATTTTGCAAACGTCATTGTTCGAAAAACGCTTTTACAGCTCGTCGGTTTACGAAACCTACTTATAAACGCCCATAACTCTCTCAACTTTAAATGTATCGACTTCAAATTTTCCGAGAATATTTATGTAATGTTATTAGGACGTTGAAAAAATTCACGCTGTTTTCCACCATATGGCGTTACCAGAACTGCGTGTGTGTCGTTTAAGATGGTAACGCATCTATAGAGGAGTACTATAAGCAAGCTTGAAATTCAGTATATGTCATTTCGCCGAAGTGTAAACAACTTTTTTTTTCATAGTGTAAAACGTGTCAAATTTCGTGCCAAAAAAGAGCATTTGCGGGGAATTTTACTGCATTACTTTATTCGGAAAAAAATCTGCATGTGAAGCACACGGAATTCTTGTTGAGACTTACGGCGACCATGCTCTGTCGGAAACAATATGCGGAGATTGGTTTAGAGGCTTAAGAAAAAATTATTTCGATGTGTTGAATCGGAGGCATTCATGCAGAGGAATCTCAGACGCTAGCTGTACTTGCAGAATCATTAGGAGTTCATCACGCAAGAGTTTCGAAACGTTTAAAAGCATCAGGAATGATTGTTAGCATCGAAAATGCTTTTAAAACTGTATATGTTTGTCGAGGTAAACTGGGTATAAGGGTCTGACAAGGAAAGGTTGCAAGATCGATCTCTTCGATTTCGATTAAGGGGCCAGTCCACTTTGAAAATAAAAAAAAATCGGATGCAAGCAAGACTTGAAGAAATCAACGTTGATGAGCAACAGGAAGGGATTTTGTACGGAGCAGGAATTGCCGATTGAGTTTAGGTAAGAGTTTTTCATAGTATAAACTTCAAACGTGTTTTTCTCGAAACAGCGTTTTAAAAATCTAGCTCCATCGTATCTCTAAAATTAATAAACCGATTCTCGTAAAATTTGAACCACATATTGTAAACATGATTCGCAACAAGAGTACCCTCGATGGTTTAAAAAATTTATTTTTACTCTTTTTTTTGGCGAAAAACTGCGTTTTTTTTACTTTTTTCATTTTTCATCTGCCATTTTTTTTATTTTTTGATAAAACTTTATATCCGAGGGTCATTTTGTAGCTGGTGTCATACTGAATCTAATGGACTTTGATTTGTTTGTTTCAGACAAGCCGTTGCCGAGTTGTGATGGAGCTACCTAGCCCACCTATTTTTGAGGCGTTACGTTAAACTATAGTTTTTGTACTTAAAAATGAATGAAAATGAATTAATTTTTTAAAATGTATTTCAAGACTTTTTTATCAAGCCCAACAACTTTTACATTCATATCTTTTATAAAATCCTCAAAAAAAACGCGAAAATAGCCTTTTTTGTGGCTCCAAAGTGAACTGGCCCCTTAAATTTGGCATGCTTGTAGAATGAGTAAAAATAGGCGACACCAATTTTTTTATGTCTGCGGAACCCGATTTTTAAGGGGTGAAACGCACCCTCGAAAATAGAGGTGTTTTTCATTTTTCGTCGGTAAAGTTATCGTTCTTGACTCCAATATATAGTATACGAAAAAATAAACCTGGCTGCAATTTGAAATTTTTTATTTCTCGTACCGTTAAAACGTTATCTACGAAAAACGAAAAACACCCCCTTTGTAAATGGTGCGTTTCAACCCTTAAAGATCGGGTTCCGCAGTTATAAAAAAATACGTGTCGCCCATTTTTACCCATTCTACAAGCATGCCAAATATCATCGAAATCGGAGAGATCGACCTCCCAACCTATTCTTGTAAGTGAACCTATTCACCCGAAACTAACGCTACCCCCACTCCACTGCCACTGTGCTGTACTAGAGTGGGGGAAGCTGCGACATGCTAAATGCCTGTCATTGGTTGAAAAACGCGCCCTCCCCACTCCATTCTCATCTTGTCTTTGATTTGAAAATTATATGACAACTTATATTACAAGTATATAACAAACATTATACAAACAAACCCAAATGAACCCGAAAAAAACCCAATTATATACCTCAAAGTATCGATATTAGAAAAAAAAACAATATAAACCAACCCATATTATTTACATGTGCCTGTTTTTATTACTCGAAAAGTCTGATTGCATTTTCAATGCCATGACATTTTTGCACTTTGTGTAATATCTGTAGATTTAAAAATATAGCATTAATTTTCACGAAAAAACAGCGAGAACTTTTTCAACATCCCAATATATGTCGAAAATTCGTAAAAGCCAAAAATCGTAATTTTGAAAAAGTTCAGCTACGTGAAAGCCTGTAAAATTTCAACCTTTTCCTAGCACACATTTTCCTGCCTTTATATTTGTATGTGTTCTTACATTGTATTTTTTTTTTTTCATTTTTTTTCGAAAATTGTAAGCAGAGATGAAGGAATTCAAAATGCAATAACCAAAGGTACATTTTTCGTTGACGACGAGGACTGTAACGAATAAACGTTCCAGCATGACACTGCACGTCTTATGATTGAGCACCTTGTTCATAAACCGTGTTCAAACGTTAAAATAGCAAGTACTCTGTGTGACTTGGGGTGAACTAAACGAAGACGAGCAGGTCAAAGGTGTGCTTTATGGCACATATCCGTGTACGCGCTGTCTGGAAGATCCAGTAATACAACTGAAACGCTGCCGGGAACATCCGAGAACTTCCGGTACCGCGGCGAGACATTACACAACAACAGAGCTCAAGTGTTCTTGAGATCCTGTTGGCTCGTTGATGCCTGGCGGGGCATCGTGGTCGACGTGAAGTCGAGCATAGTGTTGAAACTCCCATTTCGTGTCCTAGTTTACGTCCACCTCTTCATCATCAAGATTACATCTGTTTGAGACTATATAAAGTTCCTAACACAATTCTTAGTGCACGGTGTTCACTTTGGACCTGCATACAGCTGAATCCCTTTCCTTGCACTCTGCAGATTGCCTTTTTAGTCGCCACCATTTTTCTGAGTCCATTTGATTGTTGTACCCACTTCTAGATATTTCAATTTTCTTCGTTATAGAGTACCTTCCAAAATGCATTATAAGACGATGGAGTCAGTATTTTTGTGGTTGTTTATTATTATTTTACTTCGTGAGTTCCAACGTAGACCGTTGCGCATTTTAACGTATTACCCTTCCCAATTGCAGCCTTTCCCATCACCCTACACCGCACTCCATATGGCCTCAAGATTTCACGTCATTACTCCGCATGTAACAGGGGCCCAGACGTTCGACCTTTCCCTCACTCCGCATACTTAGACGCAAGTTACGACGTGCCTTTACTAGCTCCGCTGGGTGTGCAGCCAATCTGCCCTTGCACAGCCTCGAGTATCGTGTACAACCCTTTTCACCGTTTCCACTGCAAATCGCTATATACGTATACGCCGGCACTCGGTGGTTACAGCTACTCCAACAGCAGCTGGCAAACTCTACATGCACTCTATAGACACTTTTGTGCATGCTCACTTATTTTCCATTAATGTCCACCTACGGGCTATTCCTTACCTAATGACTCAGAGTCTAATCAACTTGGACATCCAATTTGGCATACTTGTTTTCGTGATTTTTGTTGAGGAAATCAACCGTTTTAAAATAGAGCAACACTTACAGCGTCACTCAAGTGTCCGTTTTCGATTTTATTCAAACTCATAAATGTGACAGAGCGTTGAAAACTAGTAAACGAGTATTTTTTTAATCGGTGAAAAAAAAACATTTTTAATGGGCTATACCAGTGTGACACTTTCAAAAAATCGATTTCTTTTTGCCTTTTTCGACAGTTTATACTTTCAAGAATATAAGATGAGATTTTTATACTTTCAAGAATATGAAATGAGGTTTTTCAAAGGGGGTAGCCGGTTAAGGGGGGTCTGACGGCCCCCACCGAGTTTGATCGAATCGACCCAAAAACCTGAAAGAGGGCTGAAAAACAAAATTTTAGAGATATTTTTTAACCCCCTAAACCCTTATGAAAACACCATAATCGCAAAAAATGCGTTTTTTTTATGTTTAATTTTTTTTCGAGCTTTCAAATGCATTTTAAAGCGGTTTTAACACAACCAAAATTTTGTTTCAGATGTGTAGACATGCCCTGAATTTTTCCAGATTTTTTCGTAAAGTTAAATCATGTGCAACATAATTTTAATGGCATAAAAACCGTAAAAAATCGTCATTTTTTGTATTTAATGCTATGGTTTTTATTGACGTATTAATGGTAAAAAATCGTGCACCATAGCATAGAAAGCTACTATCTTCCTCTACAAAATGACGCTAATTGGGCTCAATTCGGTCGTCTCTAGCGTCCGAAAATCAAACTTGAATAAATTCCGTTTTTATAATTTGAGCATTTTCAGTTACGAAAATGACACAAAATCATATTTTTCAATTATTTTACTTAATAAAAGTACATTTTGGGGTTTCTGAGGTCGCCGATTACAAATTTGATGTCAAACAGCTAACAAAAAAAAAAAAAATTACACATGTCATCAAATGAAAATGGTATTTGCTATTTCGGTTTTTTCAATAATTAAAAGTCATTGTATTTAAAAAAATCTATTTATTTATAATAATATTACATACATTCATCTAATATATACATTAAACAGACACAAGTAATACATACATTGCAACATGATTGTTATGTTGTTAATCTTCGTCACTGTGTTCTTCAATAACAGGTTCGACATTATCAACGTGAAATAGATTCGTTAGAATTTGAGCTGGGCGGATGATTTTGGACAAATACCGTGCATGACTTAAAAAGTAAATGATTGTTGCAACGTGGGCACAGCAACCAACAGTTCTTAGCCCATTTGCACAATCACATACGTAGTTTTTTATACCGTTATATCCAATACTGTTAGGGTCGTACTGAACGTAACATCTGTATACTTTCTTGTTTATATGTCTTGATTTAACTTCACATTTCAAAATGGTATCGTCCTCCAACAAGTATTGCATATTCAAAAGTCCTTCTTCGGTATACATTTCAGCTAAGTATGAAACAGTTTGCGATAACTGGTACGAGCCAGTGAAAAGGATCTTCAAATCTTGCTCTGTCATTTCCGGAAAGTCTAATACGTCATTTGATGTTAACGGTTTGAAGATCCTTTTCTTCCTATTCCAGTTTTGTTCTTCCACAACTTTCGCTAAAGAATTGTCAACGTCTTTTCTTTTCAACATTTGCTCGGCAATTTGATCTTGTAAATCGGTATCGCAATTCAGTCTTTTTCCAAACTCATTAACCAAAAAATTCGCTACTTTGCAATAAAGCATCGCTGAATCCAACATGTTGTTGTTAAACTGATTATGCAAGAGTTTGAATTTACTACCGATTATACCGTGGACAGCCTCTACCACCCACCTCAATTTCGTAACAAATCGACTTTCGTTTGCTTCATTTGTTGGAAGTTGCTTTCTTTTGCCTTTCAACTTTGGCATCAACACAACGAACCCTTGAGATTCTAACCAATCTTTGACGTCTCTGAACCCCCTGTCAAGTATAAAAACATCCCCTTTTTTGAGGATTGATCTCAAGCCGTTCGGATCACTTAGTACATGTTGTAAGATTTTCGCATCATTCACAATTGCTTCGTACGGTCCGTAAACATCTATTACATATCCATCTGTGGCACAAACTGTGAAGGGTTTACAGAGTGGACACTTTTTCTGACCAGAGAAAGATTTTTTTTGGTAACAATTATTACTAATTTTTTGGTGTCGAAGGTATGAACCATCAGCAATCAAGAGCAGGCGATCTTCAAATCCGTGTAATTTTTTTACGTAAGGCGACGTGTGATTAGCAATTAAATCTTCGCGAGAACATGCCCGAGCTCCGAAACGAAGTGGAAAGACGTCTTTCGCGAATGAATCCAAAACCGATTTGCAATAAGCAGATACTAGTTGTTCAGATTTGATATCGAAAATTGACGCAGTGATTGTGTCGGAATTTCCAGTTCTTAATTTAAAAAGGAATATTAAAAGAGCTTGATTAATACTGCGATTTTGAGAATTTCGCAAAGTGACCAACATGTTTTTTAGAGTCTTGATTTCTGCAACTGTGTATCCAGTTAGCGATTTTATGCGCTCTGCCGATAAATTGTAATCATCTACTCTGTCTAAAATACTGTTGTCGCATTTTTTGGACAGTGCATCCAAAAATAATGCCAACTCTTGAGAACTGATAGTACAAGTATTCGAAAATATTTTCAAGTTTGAAATTTCGTCAACGTACATACGTTCACTGATAAGATGTACAGGACAACAGCGATTGCCTTTTGGAATGAAAATTCGTGAACTTATAAATACCTGTAACCTCGCTTTAAACGGAACAACCGGAGATGTCGTAATTGGAGTAAGACATACGCAACAACATTTGTGAGTCTCGGTAACTCTGTTGAAAGGCATCTCGATCATTTCATAGTCCGGTTCTCTTGGACGAAGAACGTAAGGAGGGTCCTTAGAAGATTGTGATGACTGTCCTGTGGAAGATCCAGACTCCGACCGTGACAATTGTTCCGAAGATTGTTCTGTGTCATCTGATACTGTCAAATTGGAGAGTGTTGATGAATGTCTCTCTACAGGATCGACAGAATTTTGTTCGCGATCAACATCTGGCAGAGGATTTTCCTCGGGATTGACGTTTGGCAGAGGATTTTCTTCGGGATTAAAATCCAACTGAAGATTTTCTTCAGGATCAGAATCACTGCTCGTCGATGGTGAAACCGTTCGGGATTTAGCGATTGCGGAACGACACAGATGACATAAAACGTCACCTTTCTCTACTCGTTTACCTAGTCGTTTAGTATATAAGTGTACGTCATCATCTGAAGAAATGGACTTCTGTTTTCCGGTATCATAACGCAACAATCTGTTGCATCTTATGCACCTTTCACCAGCCGTACATTTTCGTTTTTTCGGTGGCATCGCACAGTTTTTCCTAAAGAAAAAAAAAGAACATTGTTATTTTTTTTATTATGATTAACAAATTATTTTTTTTTTTTTTTGAAAAAAATGAAAAAAGTAACTGAAACCCGGAATAAAAAAAAACCATAATTAAAAAAACAAATAGAACAAAAGTAACGAAAATCGAAAGTACATTAAAAATTGTAAATCAAAACAAAAAAAATGTTGAAAACATCGGTAAACAAAACAGAAATAAATTATTGTATTCCAAATCATTTTTTTATTGAAATATCGTTTCGTCTTAGTTTTGTTTTTTTTTTTGCTTTTTTTAAATTCTTTTCATGTGAGTGAACTAAACAACAACTTGAAGTTGACGGCCACCTTCTGTACGATTTCAAGTCGACTATGAGGCAAACGATTGTAGATTGAGGTTATGATTATAAATCAATTTTTATGTTGATTGATATTTAAATTGATATTCAAACTGACCTTAGAATACTGCTTCAATCACTTCGTGTTGAGATAGGCAGGTTAAACGATAAATTAAAAAAACGCTGTTAACAAAACAAATAGATTTGTTTAACGGAGCAGAGCGCGTCGCATGACGTGTGTACTGGACGGCGGCTGAACACAGAGAGAAAGAGAGACCGCGTGGAGCGGGGTTCTCGATGCGTCAGTGCGTAGTGGGCATGCGCAGTACCGTGCGGAGGGGCATACGAGCCTAAGGCCCACGTGGGTACGGTGGCCTTAGGCACTCGGGTACGTGGCTTAATAAGGTACAAGTTGGGATTTTCTCCGCCAGGTGACAGTTTAGTCGGGGAATTCCAAATTTTTTTTCTGAATAATACGTAATTTTTTGTTTGTTAATATAACTATTGACAGCTGTTACGATTAAAAATTCGTGTATAAGAATGAATTTATAATCAGTGACCTAAAAAATCCTTATTAATATCGTTCCCATAGCTTTTTTAAAAAATTTCAAAAATTAAAATATTTTTTCTTCGTTTTGACAGCTGTCATGTGACAAAACTAATTTTTGACATCAAATTTGTAATCGGCGACCTCAGAAACCCCAAAATGTACTTTTATTAAAAAAAATAATTGAAAAATATGATTTTGTGTCATTTTCGTAACTGAAAATGCTCAAATTATAAAAACGGAATTTATTCAAGTTTGATTTTCGGACGCTAGAGACGACCGAATTGAGCCCAATTAGCGTCATTTTGTAGAGGAAGATAGTAGCTTTCTATGCTATGGTGCACGATTTTTTACCATTAATACGTCAATAAAAACCATAGCATTAAATACAAAAAATGACGATTTTTTACGGTTTTTTTGCCATTAAAATTATGTTGCACATGATTTAACTTTACGAAAAAATCTGGAAAAATTCAGGGCATGTCTACACATCTGAAACAAAATTTTGGTTGTGTTAAAACCGCTTTAAAATGCATTTGAAAGCTCAAAAAAAATTAAACATCAAAAAAACGCATTTTTTGCGATTATGGTGTTTTCATAAGGGTTTAGGGGGTTAAAAAATATCTCTAAAATTTTGTTTTTCAGCCCTCTTTCAGGTTTTTGGGTCGATTCGATCAAACTCGGTGGGGGCCGTCAGACCCCCCTTAACCGGCTACCCCCTTTGCTGACATTGTAACTCAAACAGCACTATCCGATTGACTTGAAATTTTCACTGAGTACTCTTGAATGTATTTACTCTACAATGACGTAGGATATTTTTGATTGGATGAAAATTGACGATTTGACATTGAAAAAACGACCATTTTATAGGCAAGAAACCAGACTTTTTTCATAACTACGCTATTTTGTTACATTTTGATATTTTTCGAAAATCCTACGTCATTGTACAGGAAATACCTTCCAGTTTAACGACATCTTTTCCTTTTTCGGTTTCAGCTACTCAATCGGCCGGAATAATGCCAGCAATGGAAGAACTTTTTTTTCGGCGCCTCCGAAGTCAGCGCATAAGCCGCTTGGACCTCAATATTTTTCTATGAAAAAATTATGTAATATCGGTCAAATATAGCCAAATATATTCTTAATTTTTCGCAACATTTAACTGAATACCTTTCTTCCAAAAAATTCCCGAAAATCACCCAAATGTTCAGCGTTCACACTGGTATAGCCCCTTAAAAAGAATCTGCTAGGATGTGTGAAAACTTTGATAAAGAGGAGATTGATGGTAACTTTTTCAAAACTTTAAAAAATATTTTGTATTTAAGTTTCTTTTATTTTTGAATATTTTTCAATGGTTGGATGTAATTAAAAAATTTTGATCAATTTACAAACTATTTTGAATGAACTTAAAAAAAAAATTTGAATAAATTTATTTAAATTAAAAAATAAAACTTTTAAACTGCATTTACCCTTTAAAAAATGGAATTTAAAACCTTTTGATAGTAGTTTTATGTTAAAATATTTTTTATTTGCTGGATGTAATTTAAAACTCTGCCAAATTACACCCAGCATTTGGAAGATATTGTATCAAGATGAACATTGCGAAGACAAAAAGTAGCTGGATTGTGAATGGAAAATCCCATGAACCATCGTCATGGGGTCAACCTTCGGACGTCTAAGCTATATTCTCCCTACCTCCTGACGTTCGAGACCCCACTTTGTCCTTCCGTCTACGACGTGGATTTTTTTAAGGGGTTACCCCCACTTGCGATTTTGAAAAAAATCTATTGTTTTATTGCATTTTTTGAAGTATAAGTATCTGAGAATATGTCCTGAAAACTTCAAGTCGATCCGAACAAAATTGACTGAGATACGATCGTTGAAAGAGAAGAATCCGCGTTGAAAAAGAAACTTTAAACGCGTTTTTCTCAAAATGGCATTTCTGAAGTCGGTGACCAAGATTACTCGAACACTAATGAACCGATCTTCTTGAAATTCTGCAGGCTTATTTAATACATAAAAATGTAGTCTTTAATCGTTCGATTTTTTTTTTCGAAAAAAAAATGGCCGTTTTATAGCCAAAAAACGGCCGTTTTTTTTTCGTTAAAATCGAACCATTAACTTTGACTGTCCGCCATTTTGTGAAAAATGAATATTTTTTAAAATCCTTCGATTAAAGGCTAGTTTATACTTATATTTGACTAAATCCATCCGCATTTTTTTTTTCAGATGATCCACTTCGCCGCAATGTTGGTCACCGCAAACCGTGTATATAAAAACATTATTTCATTGACGGCCATTTGTCACTAAACAATGTAATATTTTTCGATAAAAAAATTACTGAAAGTTCTTCAAGATGTGTTCTTTAAGATGGTATATTGATCGATTAAAAAAGTTTTGTAGTTTTCTTTTAAAAAATTCATGAAAAAGGCCTTTTTTGCGCTACAAGTGGGGGTAACGCCTTAAATAATCCCTAACCATGTTAAGGATTTTCGGTGACACGTACGGCCGGTACTACTTTGGTTTCGAGCCTGGCCCGAGGGAGTAGAGCAGACAGCAACTTACTCGAAAAATTGTAAAACTACATGAGAGCAAGAGCAAATAGAAGAGAAAATAATTTTCCCGAACAAAAATTCGTTTCCCGTCTGTCCCCTACCCTTCACTAACGTAAATTTGTTATATCAAGTACAACATCTCTCAATTAATGTGATAATGCAAGTGCGCTGTGTGGGTCAAGAGGCTCATTAAAGCTTAATTATTGTATAAATGAGAATTTAATGGCGTATCCAACGTTTTAATTCTCCTTCCTCCCCTTGATGATAATCTTTTCCATTGAGATTAATCGACAAAAAAAGGTCTTCCAAAGTTGTTGTCTATTTTTTGTTGACTCTTAACCAATTCAGTGCATGCACGTATTATTAGGCCTTTTAGGTGGCTATTTTTAAAACGCATTTCAAAGTTGTTCAAACGAATTGTCAACTTGGGAGACAGGATGTTTTTTGACACGATAATTCGATAAATAAGCTTACATTTTTCTCAAGCCGATTTTGGAGACATCAGGCTTGACAAAGTGACATTTATGCGGACAATAAGCTACGAACGTTGGTCTTCGTAATTGAATGTCCTCAAAATCTCCTTTTCGTTAAAATCTTCGAATATCTCAACGAATACAAAGGGCAAAATGGGAGGACTCCCTCCAACCCATATAGGCATACACCCTTCTGCCCACATAGGGCCAGAAACCGGATATACCTTTCGTGCAGCAGGGTAGGCTTTTGCACGACAAAACTTGCCATTCTATTAAGCCTGTCACTGAAGCGATGTCAGCTGCAGAAATATACAGAGAATGATTCGATGAATGTTGGGAATCATTCTTGAGTTGAATAACGCACACGAATCAACACATTTCCTATCAATGTAAACGACGTTTGTGTGAAAGTGAAATTATGACGAAATTCTGTAAGAATGGAATCTCTTAATTTTACTTGCGAACAATCGTTGCACATCTTTAGGTCCTTCACGATTTTTATTACATTTATGTTATCAATTTAAGTACCAATTATTTTAGAATGATGCCCTTTTAAGATGATGGACATTCTGCCTCAAATGTGAATCCATATGCGTTCTGTATCTCGGTAATTTTCTATCTATTTTTACTACGTATTTTTTCTGAGTATTTTTATTTTCCAAGTATTTTTGTTTTCTAAGTGTTTTTATTTTCTAAGTATTTTTTTTATTTTCTAAGTACGTTTTCTAAGTAATATTCTATGTGTTTCTGTTTAGTAGGTATTTTTATTTTCTGAGTGTATTTATTTTCTAAATATTTTTATTATCCGAGTATTTTTTTCAAACGGACCACCAAAAGTCTTATGAAATATCAATTGACAAGTGCAAGAGCACCGATGAAAACCGTGTCCTATAATCTTCTCGCTGCCTCGTCAATATGACAATCTGCAGGTAGGTGCCTATAGACTATGTGATGTTATATTTGATAGAATATGTACATATTCGATACGCTCTCACAGGGCCGGCATTTTTTATCAACGGCAATGGAACTACACGATTAACGATTAATCTGACATTCATCATATCCGCGCACCCGGCACGAAATTCATCAAAGGCACTGCTCCAATGGCGACGAAAGAGGTCGATTAATTATTATGCGAGAGCGGACAACCAGAATCTTTAATCTCTTCTCGAATGAGCCGCAGATACGTTATTCATGGTGGCCCGTTGAATGATTGATAGCATTATGGAAGCGGAGCAAACCAAGAACGAGCACGGAACCAATTTAACAAAAAAACAACCACCCGATGGAAATTACACAAATGAAATATTAACAGTATTCAAGTAGACTGAAATAATAATTCATTTGAACCGTGCAGCTTCACTCTATCGTAAAAGCAGCTTAGTACTTTATGAATAATACGTCGCGCTTTGCCTCCCATTCTTTTCTGGATGTGGTAAGGCGTATTTATAAAGTACGTATTTATAAAGTGAACTGTGCAATCTGCGAGTATTTATGCAATACGCAGAAACTGCACAATCATAATTATTTGAGGACTGTCACGGATTTGGATAGGGACAATAATTCACCTTTGATACAAATATTTTTTTAATGAAAATTTATTCGAACTATAAATACATCGAGACGGAGGTTTATCAACCCTTCTCTTCCTATCGATCTCACATTTTATTTCTCTCTGCCCACCCCCTCCCGCACCCCCCGAGTCGCTGAATTACATTGTTATATTACTAGTGGTCATAGGAATCGCCCAAAACGGTAGTACACATTCCAGTCCAATGATCAGAGAAGAGCTATATTTCCAGCCTCCTGGAAAACTTTATACATAGCTACACACACAAACACACACACACACACACACACACACACACACACACACACACACACACACACACACACACACACACACACACACACACACACACACACACACACACACACACACACACACACACACACACACACATATATATATATATATATATATATATATATATAGCTTTCTGTTTTTCTTCTTTCTATTCTTCATTTTCTTTTTTCTTCTTTCCCAGCATCCAATTATCTCCTTTAGAAAAAAAAAATTGTCGCGGAAGCTGCTAGCGGTAAAAAAATATTAAGAGGTCGCTCAAGCCTCCCGAAAATTCAATTTTTAATTAACAAATCGATTTTTATTCATCCACTTCATACCCATTAATTTTACGCGCTATAATTTTAAAATTAAACTCGCAGAAGCTCTAGCCAGCCAATGAATATTAACTGGTCGATTTAGTGGCTCAAAGTTTTCGAAATTTACAATTTCCGCCAAAAAATAAATCTCGCATGCACTATAATTCCTTGTAGCATAAAAACTAAATAAACAGCGAAGTGTTACATTTTCTGAATAATTTATTATAATAATTTGTAACAAACACCAATTAGACGATATGTGCTATTATGTATCATTGTAATTTGGCGTCACTCGTCACAAAGTACAGCTACGATTGGTCCGCAGTTTGACTAACAAGACCAACTGTGGGACGCATTGCGTTGCGCGGAAAACAGCTGCCATTTCAGTTTTACAAATACAGCGACCCATAATTTTGTTTATGGACAAAGGCTTTAAAGAAATATTTGGTGACAACAAAAATTTTCATTCTTGGGTTAGAAGTGTGAGGTAAATTCAAAAAATCTATTTCTAAAAAAAGGTTTAATCATTTTGAAAAATTTAAGAAAGTGTCAAATTTATGATTGAGAAGAGTAAAAAAATTGCGAATATTGGAAATTTCGAAGCTCTTGAGCGAGCGCTAAATATTCATTGGCCGGCTAGAGCTTTCGCGAGGTTAATTTTGAAATTATGAAGCGTGAAATTCATGGGTGAGAAGGGGACAAAGAAATCGATTTTTTAATGAAAATTTGAATTTTTGGAAGGCTTGAACGACCTCTAAATATTTTTTTACCGCTCGTAGCTTTCGCGACAATTTTTGCTTTTTCTTTGAAGAAGATAATAGGATGGTGAGAAAAAGGAATAAAAATAGAGCTCAAACTTGTGCCACCTCAACGTACGTGAAGATTTAATTACGTCGAACAAATAGTTTCGGCACAATTTTTTTTTGAAAATTCGCTTATTTTCGGCTGCCTAAAGGGATTTTCTCCCTTGAGGTTGTTATGGGGTTAAGGAGAGATATACACCTAGATGGTCGAGGTCGAGGATTTAGAAGCTATGAACATTCCGCCGACCGTAGAAGACCTACACTATGGGCCTGGTATCGATGAGTCTATGTAAGTTGATGAATTTAATGATTCATTAATCCCAAATTTTCAAACGCGTTTTTCTCAAAACCACGTTTTCCAAATCGGTACCCAAAATTTCTCGAAAACCAATGAACCGATTGCCTTGAGGTTTTTTGTGGTTATTCTATACACCATTATCTAGTACTTGTCATAGGATTTTTTTCCGTTACTTAGTTTTTGTTTTATAGGCAAAATAATAACTAATTTTTGGCCCAAAAATCACTATTTATGTTCAAACGTCCGCCATTTTGTCATAAATCGATATTTTCAAAATCGGCTATGACAAGTACTAGATTATAGTATCTAATTTAATAATCTTTTTGGTTTTTTTTTTCAGATGATTTTTGAAGAAACGCCAGTGGGTACCGTATACGAATGTTTTGTTACGACGCTCCAAGGATCATACAATACCCTTGTATATTTTTGATATTTTTAAATAAAGAAAATTAAACATATTTTTGAATGTATATACTTTTAGATAACGAAAACCCCATTCCGAAATTTCAAATAGTTTTCCTTGAAAAAATTCACAAAATGACCTTTTTCCGGCTTCTAGGTGTATATCTCCCCTTAAGTCAACATGTTACCACCGAGCTGAATTTTTTTCTGGACCTTTATAACCTCTTTGCTGATCATGCTGCTGAAAATGCCACCTATTTTATCGGTATTCCGTAATTATGCCCGGAAATCTCAAACTACTCGGTCAGGATAATTAGCAACGAATATTATTGGTACTTATTCTCGTAATTATTAATAATTACTTAATATGAATTTGATGACTATGTTCAGAAATCATACATTTCTAGACATTTTTGACATTTGTTTTATTATACATTTATACATTTCTTCAGGCAATTATACATTCGTTTATACATTCATTTCAGACAATTACACATTTCTAGACATTGCTAGACAGACAAAATAACGCGGATATTTTTCCATACATAAGTTTTTTTCATAGCCAATCGGAAAATTTTTAAAGTTTTTGATTTCTTCGAGATTATACACAGCTTAAGTACACACTTTTTCTTTGCAGCGGAATTTTTTTTACTCGGACCGATATTCATTTTTGACAGCTCCTTGGGCCGATATTGTGGTTACAAACGGGGCGCATATGTCTCTAACTTCGCGACACTTCTGCCAACCTGAGCATTATAATATACCACGATTTACGACGTTGCCAATTCGTTTCGCGTTAATTGAGCGAGAAAAAGTTATGGAAAATAATTATGCAAAGTAATGAAAACACTTAATGTAATCACCGAATGTTTAAAAATGCATATTTTTACAAACAGATGTACAAAAATAGTTCGAAACACACACGTTTAATATGACGATTATTTGAAAGCTTACAGTTGGTAACAGTAAATCGGCTCCATGCATAAGCATAGGATGCTCCCCTCGTACTTCACCCCCGACGGCTAAACTCCATAACAACCTTAACTAAACTAACATACGCAATGAGCCCTAAACGAGACTCACGTAATTATGTGAGTCACAATAATTACGTAAGTCTCAATGATAATCGGTCTAATTGAACGATCCAGTGGGTACATTGTCTTCGATGAGGCTTGTCACATCTGCTTACCTTCAACTTTAGAATCCTCGCAGGCGGTTTATCATCAGAGTTGGGCGTAATTGTATTTATAAATACGAATACGAATTTATTCACATCGTGATTTTCATGTGAATATAAATACAAATTTATTCATGCTTCACTTATTTGTATTCACATGCATGCATACAAATACAATTGCATTCACAAAATTCTGAAAATATAAATAAATTCACAGAAAAAATTGTGAATATTCACAAACAATGTGAATATTAATAAAAAAATACTGTGAATTAAAAAAAATTCACATCAAAATCTGTGAATGCAAATGTGTTCACAAAAAATCGTAAGTAGAATAAAAATTGACAAAATAAGTTGTGATTTCTTTCGTATTTAAGACAAATTAAAATCAAATTCACAATGTTTCACTTAGAATTTACACCAAAAGTGAGTTCTTACGTATTTTAAGAGAAAACATTGCGTCGAGGGAACGAAATTTTTGCAAAAAAGGTTTCAAGTTTCAAATATTACATTATAAATATGAAAAAATTACAAAATGAGTTGTGAATTTTCTCAAGTTGAAGCAAATTAAAATCGAATTCACAACAATTATATTAAAATTTACACCACGAGTGAGTTCTTATGTTTTTCTTTCCTTCCTTCTTTTCTTCAATTTGTGGAAATTGGCAACTCATTTTGTGATTTTTTTCATATTGATAATGTAACATTTGAAACTCACAACTTATTTTGCAAAAATTTATTTGCCTCGCCGCAATGGTTTCTCTCAAAATACGTAAGAACTCACTTTTGGTGTAAATTTTAATCAAATCATTGTGAATATAATTTTAATTTGTCTTAAATACGAAAAAAATTCACAACTTATCTTGTGAATTTTTTTGTATTTACAATTTTTGTGAATACATTTGCATTCACCGATTTGGATGTGAATTTTTTTTCAATTCACAGGATTTTTTGTAAATATTCACATTTTTTGTGAACTTATTCGTCTGTTTAGAATATTCGTGAATACAATTGTATTTGTATTCGTATTTACAATAAGTGAAGTATCAATAAATTTGTATTTATATTCACATGAAAATCACGATGTGAATAAATTCGTAAGGTCGGTCAAGTATGGGGGATAAAAGTGTTCCTGACTTGGCGCTTCTATCAGGCACAGAGAAAAATCGAGGGAGCGATCGGTGACGAGTGAGTGACTCAAGCTCTGGTAGCAACGAGGATGCGCAAGCAGCACACCTCGTTAATTGTGGTCTCGTCAAATTGTTTCTGACAGATTGGTATAATGCCAACGTAGCTGTTTGAGACAGGAGAACGGATTTCGTTGCTGATGCGGCTTAATGAAGGAGTTTGTCTGCAAACGTACAGCGAGTTGCCTGACGACGAAGATGTAAAAAAAAAATGTATACGGCTCGGAAAAAAAATCGACAGTGGTTGATGGGCCGGGTCGAGGTTCGGTTCCGACGGTCCTTTGAGTTGAGCAGCATTGCGCATGGCCGATACTCGGAGCGGTGACCGCTTGGCCGTGCACCAGCTGGCCCATCAACCATCAATATGCTTGAGTAAAAACGACTGTGCATCAGAGAACCGGAAGTTCACGTACGATTTTGCCTTCATGACTTATGTGGCTTGTTCACTCAAAATGGGCCGCCCGGTATACATGGACATACACATAAGAATGGACAAAAAGCCCAAAACAGAATCGAACTTTCGTAGTTGAAACTTTTTTTGTCGTTTAGATTTTCCCTGTGTTGCTTTGGCGTCGTTTACCGCACGCGATGGTACTCTTTTCTTTATGTCCTCCATCTCATCTGCGCTAGACTGGAGTGATATTATCGATATTTTATTCGCATTTACCCTACATTGCCTCCAGCACGCCCCTCGCTATAAACGCCTCTTGGTATACTATACATCCGTCAAAGTCCAGTGGAGCCCTCGAGCGTTGGGAAAAAAATCCACTCTTATTGTCGAACCCCAAATCCTCTTTTTCTCGATCCCCGCACGGCTCATAAAAGCGCTGGGCTAAAAAATACACATATACGTGCGCACGTGTCGAGGCGAGCGTTAGTAACCATAAACGTGTTTGTACATACTTATGTGTATAAATATACATTTTATTATGGAAAAAGAGATTTTTTTGTCGTTGCTTCTCTTCTTCCGTGACGGATATGAGAATTTCTTTCATATCTAGCCTACATGTTCGATTTTTCTTCCCACGGCATCCTTCAAACCTGCCTACCACGCTGTATTGGACGTGCAGAAGTATTTTTTGATAATGCACGAAACCAGAATGTTTTTGACATCACGCTATTCCACCCATTTCTAATTATATTGTGATGAAGTGTAGTCATGACGGAAGTTTGCACCCGATGGTCTTGGATTTACCTCAGTCTTGGTGGGACTGGTAGACCTGATAGCCTTCGTAGAATTGGTGGACCTGATAGTCTTAAAAAAATTGGTAGAACTTGGGTGAATTTGTAGGTCTTGGTCGAATTGGTAGAATTGATAGCCTTGGTAGAGTCGGTAGGTCTGATAGTCTTGGCAGAATTGGTAGACCTGATAACATTGGTAAGATTGATAGGCCTGGTAGTCTTAGTAGAATTGGTAGACCTGATAGCCTTGGTAATATTGGTATGTCTGAGAGCCTTAGCAGAATTAGTAGACCTGATTGCCTTGGTAGAATTGATAGGCTTGGCAGCCTTCGTAGAAATGGTGGACCTGATAATCCTGATAGAATTGTTAAACCTGGTAGCCTTCGTAGAATTGGTACTCCTGATAGTCTTGGTAGAATTGATAAACCTGATAATCTTGGTACAATTGGGAGACCTGATAGTCTTGGGAGAATTGATAAACCTGATAGTCTTGGTAGAATTGGGAGACCTGATGGTCTTGGTAGAATTGATAAACCTGGTAGTCTTGGTAGAATTGGGAGACCTGATAGCCTCGGTGGAATTGGTAGACCTGATTGTCTTATTCGAATTGGTAGAGCTAATCGCCTTGAGAGAGTTGGAAGCCTTGATAGTCTTCGTGGAATTGATAGACCTGATGGTCTTGGTAGAATTGGCAGAGCTGATAGTATTGGTAGAACTGGTAGACCTGATAGCCTTGGTAGAATTGGTGTGTCTGAAAGTCTTAGCAGAATTAGTAGACCTGATAGCATTGGTAGAATTGATAGGCCTTACAGCCTTCGGAGAAATGGTAAACCTGATGATCCTGATAGAATTGTTAAACCTGGTAGCCTTCGTAGAATTGGTATTCCTGAGAGTCTTGGTAGAATTGGGAGACCTGATAGTCTTGGTCGAATTGATAGACCTGATAGCAATGGTAGGATTGATAAGCCCGGTAGTCTCGGTAGAATTGTTAGACCTGATAGCCTAGGTAATATTGGTATATCTGAGAGCCTTAGTATTGGTAGGACTGGTAGACCTGATAGCCTTGGTAGAATTGGTGTGTCTGAAAGTCTTAGCAGAATTAGTGGACCTGATAGCCTTGGTAGAATTGATAGTTTTGGCAGCCTTCTCAGAAATGGTGGACCTGATAATAATGATAGAATTGTTAAACCTGGTAGCCTTCGTAGAATTGGTACTCCTGTTAGTCTTGGTAGAATCGATCAACCTGATAGTCTTGGTAGAATTGATATACCTGGTAGTCTTGATAGAATTGGTAGACCTGAAAGTCGTGATAGAATTGGTAGACCTGGCAACCTTGCTAGAATTGAAAATCAACGCGTTTACCTGCGTCCTCTCACTTATGTCTGCTCTAGTATGAACACCGACACACGAAGATGTGTACACCAAAGGGAAATCTACACACAACGATGAGCGTAGCAGTTTGCTTTAGCTATTATAGATATTCCCATCGGCTTGGTGTACGACAGGCAAATGTTTACGGCCATAAGGGCAAGTTCGCAACGGTATGTATAACTTGCGACGCCTCCAGCTTCACCAACGAACCGTCCAGAGCGAGACTATGCCCGCAATACGTAAACCAGCTTCTGAAACCCCCAACACCGTGTAATCGGGATTCAAGGCAGCCACTTTTACGCTCACCGAGTCCCGGGATCCGCACGAGCGAATGCTCGGAGCGGTCAATTTCATAGCTGCTTAGTGCAAATGGTAACATAAATAACGGTAGACAAACGTTCGTAAGTTTTCTTAAGACAAGGTGAACCACGCTCAGTCGGTAAGGCGACCTGTAATCAACTGTTTTTTTTTTTAATTTTTTGCATTTTACTATGTAATGACTGGGTAGGGTGTGTGTCATTCTGTTCGAAATACAATAAACATTTGACCCTATGAGAAATAAATGACAAGGTCGATCTGCCATATGGGCCTCGGGTAGCTACAAACGATATATAATATTGATATTAAGCCAAGTTTAGTTGTCAATAGTTGTTAGAAAATACACTGTTAAACACATCACGAGTTACACAAATGGAAGGACTAATGAGCGAATCAAAGACCAATTTATTTTGACAAGTTTCCCACCTTTTTGAAAGGTATTTGAAATGTTTTATGTAGTATTAAGAAAGATTTTGTATTTGTTAAAATTCAATTTTCTTTTTCACTTAAATTGAATTTCTAGTTTCTTTATTAACCCCTTGACTGCAGTGACACACATATGGGCAGAACAAGGTCGTGCCACTTTTGTTTCATGACACATACGTGGGCATTTGAAAAAAAAAACATGTTTTACTACATCGATTTTACTGTAATTTGGTAAACCACCGTTTTTAAGGTCGCTGAATCCGAATTTGGAATCGGATTTCAAAAATTCAAAATGGCAGATCCAATATGGGGGACGCAAATTCGACAAATATATGGCGGCAGAAAATTCGAAAAGTAGTTGGATTTCGACAAAAAATTGTACTTTTAGATGTAAAAGAATATTTTTTTGTTTTATATCCCGCTCTTTGCCGAACCCAGAGTCACGAATCAAGGACGTGGCGGGTTTTGACTACGATTATATTTTTTTTTTGTAATTTCTGCGTTAAAATTTTTTTGTGCTTTTTGTATTGAAATTTTTTCGTGCTTTTTGTATTTTGAATTTTCTTTGTGCTCATTGTATTTTTTAAATTTGGTATTTATATTGTTTATATTATTTTTCATATTATGTTAGATATTTTATCGCATTTAGGCGCTCGAATTCAAACCAACCCAATCAAATCAAAACTGAAATTTTCTCCTGCCATATTGGATCTACGATTTTGAATTTTGGAAATCTGATTTCAGATTCGGAGTCAGCAACCTCAAAAACCATAATACTGAAATTAAAGGATAAATCTATGAATTTTTTTTTCCAACTCGAAAGTGGCACGAAAATCTCATTTTACGCCTGACTGCTGAGGGGTTGATTGATTTTATTTTCAATTTATACATTTAATATTTTGCACGTAATTCTTATTTAATTTAGCATTTTTTTTTCAAATATACTGTTTTTTACATTCATTAATAAGTATTTAAAAATTACTTCAAAAAGACTATTAGTTAAGGGGTTACCCCCACTTGCAATTTTTAAAAAATCGATTTTTTTATTCATTTTTTTGAAGTATAAGTGTCTGAGAATATGTCCTGAAAATTTCAAGTCAATCCGAACAAAATTGACTGAGATATGAGCGTTGAAAGAGAAGAATCCGCGTTGAAAGAGCGTTGAAAGAGAAACTTTAAACGCGTTTTTCTCAAGATGGCATTTCTGAAGTCGGTGACCAAGATTACTCGAACACTAATGAACCGATCTTCTTGAAATTTTGCAGGCTTATTTACTACATAAAAATGCAGTCTTTAATCGTTCGATTAAAAAAAAAAAAAAATGGCCGTTTAATAGCCAAAAAACGGCCGTTTTTTTCGTTAAAATCGAACTATTAACTTTGACTGTCCACCATTTTGTGAAAAATGAATATTTTTTAAAATCCTTCGATTAAAGACTAGTCTATACTTATATTTGACTCAATTCATCCGCATTTTTTTCTTCAGATGATCCACTTCGCCGCAATGTTGGTCACCACAAACCGTGTATATAAAAACATTATTTCATTGACGGCCATTTGCCACTAAACAATGTAATATTTTTCAATAAAAAAATTACTGAAAGTTCTTCAAGATGTGTTCTTCAAGATGGTATATTGATCGATTTAAGAAGTTTTGTATTTCTCTTTTAAAAAAATCATGAAAAAGGCCTTTTTTGCGCTGCAAGTGGGGGTCACGCCTTAAGTTACTTTAACTTTGCATTAAGTTACTTTAACAAAAACATTCAGTCGGTCGTTAATAACGTATGGGTCATAAATGCTTTTATATTTTATTTATGTATCATAAATTATGTTACATTTTATTTATGTCATAAATTGTTTCAACAGAGTAGCTGACTCGGTTTACAGACGAATATGTACACACGAAAAAAATCATTACTACCATCTTGGAGTAGAGTCCATAAATAGTTATAGACCCAGCAGATCGTACTCAAAAAGCAATCGACGATAAGTAAACGCCACGGAATTTTTTTTGTCGCCGATAATTTTCAAAAATAAAATCCAACCTCTGTGCTCAAGTCGAAGGGGCCGTCTTCGGTGCAATAGACAGGGAAAAACACCACCAGCCGTCTGTCGCCCGAGGACATCAACGTGAGAGAGCGTCGACCGAGAGAGACCCTTAAACTGCACATCTACGTAGCTCGCACGTTCTTTCCCATGTGCTATCCTGCCCGTATCCTTCACTCCCGTGGTCTTTCGAGTGCCCTTAACCGCCTACCCAACCGGTGAGTTCGTACATGTGGAGTCACCTCTCGTTGCAATAGTCCCTGAGTTATATCGAAATCTCGAAGACAAAGTTTTATTCCGTCGCCTACCACTTGTCCCATTGGATTTCACGAGCTCGAAAATTGCGTTGTCGAGGAGACAGTGGGCAGAGGGGAAAAAAAGCAGAAAAGAATTTTCGATTTCGTCACTGCATAGGGGGTACGGCTCGAGACCGCAGCAAATCGTGCGTATAACGAGTCCCCATTCTCCTTTTGCTTCGACATATCTCCATACGTTTCCATGTGCTCTTTTTCGACCCTCCACTCATCCACTATCGAGGCCTGTCAATATTGGCTGACCGCTGCCCGTCCCTCCTCCTAGCCAATAACCGAAAACTCTTCGAACACAAAGAACTCAATTTTCCATTTTAAAATATTGAAGGTTCGCAGCGATCGAAAAACATTGCGAAACTAAAAGCTTGGGAGAAAAAGAAATGAGGCAGGAGAAGGGACAGAAGGGATGAAAAACAGAAAGAAGTGGTCGTAGCACGAGAAGGAAAATTGGCGATTTTACGATCGAATGCTCATTCCGCACATTCGCTTTCCCTCTATATTCTTCCTTCGCTCTGCTCGCCCTTCTGTGAACTCGGGAACCTTCGCTATCCGAATCGAGGATAAAAGTCATAGGATCAAAGAGCCTTTTTTGCATTCTTTTAATTCTTCGGATTTCTCCTCCCCATTGGACGGGGAAGAGACTATTGGGAATTTAGCAATTGAAATAAGGATTGTAAAAGTTACCCTCGTGCTTCTGAGATTTTTGACATTTCGATTGGGAGCAAAACCTTTTTCGAAACTACAGTTCTCGTGACGCTTATTGTGAGGCACTTTTGTTAGGTTTGGACTGTGTCAGTAACTGCTTACAAGGAACATCGCTGGATGAGGTTCCGAACCCACCCCCTACCCCTCGGATCGAGCTAAAATTTTGCCCGAACCTCCCTTTTAATATTTTGAGACAACCCCTTAAGGGATTTTTGGCGACACGCAATAGTTTTCAAAATATTGAATTTTGAAGTTTTTTTTGTTAAGGGCAAGGTTCCGGAATCCCCCTCCCCTTCGATCAAGCTAAAATAGTGCACAAACCTTCCTTTTAATATCTCAAGGGGCTATGCCAGTGTGAACGCTGAAAATTTGGGTGATTTGCGGGAATTTTTTGGAAGGAAAGTACTCAATTAAATGTTTCGGAAAATTACGAATATATTTGGCTGTTTTTTACCTATAATACATAATTTTGTTCATAAAAAGATATTGAGATCCAAGTGACTTTGGAGGCGCCAAAAAAAAAAGTTCCTCCACTGCTGACATGATTCCGGCCGATTGAGTAGCTGAAACCAAAAAAGGAAAAAATGTCGTTAAACTGGAAGGTATTTCCTGTACAATGACGTAGCATTTTCGAAAAATATCAAAATCTAACAAAATGACGTAGTTATGAAAAAAGTCTGTTTTCCTGCCTTTAAAATGGTCGTTTTTTTATGCCCAATCGTTGATTTCCATCCAATCAAAAATATCCTACGTCATTATAGAGTAAATATATTCAAGAGTACTCAGTTAAAATTTCAAGTCAATCGGATAATTACTCTTTGAGTTACAATGTCAGCAGATTTGAAAAATTTCATTTCGAGAGAAACGCGTTTAAGGCCTGTAAGGCCTTGAACGCGTTAAACGAGTAACGGGTATAAAATAATGGGCGAATGAAACAACTTTTTTCGTATGAAAAGTGATTCGCTCATAAAATTTATTACACATCTATTCAGAATGAATATCAAACTGTTAAAAAATATATTTTTTTTCTTTCGATGTACAAAATGGCCAAATACTCGAAACTTCTCGAAACAGCTTTTTCTCAATTGGCGTGACAAATAACTTCAACAATTTTCACTCGATTCACTTTAAAATTCAAAACTATGTTCCTAATTGCATTTCGCAAAGAAGTACGTACAGAATTTCTGATTAATCGAAAACTTTTCATTTTATGAGCAATTTATGAGCAGTTGAAACGAAATTTTTCACTGGAAATTCATTTCTTAAGTTCAAATACCTACAACTTTTAAATAAAACAATATTTTTTAAATTTCGCACGTACTTCTCTAGGTATTCCGTTGTAGATTGACGAGAATTTTTGTTTTTTGTTCTAGGTCAAAATTGTGGACAACCAAATGTCAGGCCGTGGAGCGCCTAAAATAAAAAATAACGAAAGAAAATATTAGTATTCGGCCATTTTGTGCAGAATAAAATATATATTTTCTAACAGCTTGATATTCATACTAAATAAATGTGTAATTAATTTTATGAGTGAATCACTTTTCCATACGAAAGAAAAATTGTTAAATTCGCACATGATTTTATACCCGTTACGGGTATAAAACCCGCTACGGCCCTAAAGATTAAACTATCGATTTGTGCGCGATCAAATTATATTTACCATAAAAACTGCTAATTAGCTATACCTGGCCCATACAATGGACCCTCCTCTTCCTCGAATAATGCCTGCTGAGAGGCTGAAGCTTTTCATACTGGTATAGCCCCTTAAGACAACCCCTAAAGAGATTTTTAGCGACTCGCAATGTTGTTCATCATATTCAATTTGAAAGTTTTTTTAAGGGGTGTTCTCACTTTAGACGCTTAAAAAAGGTGATTTTCATTCATTTTTTTATAGGTTTATATTAAAAATATTGATATAAAAGTTGGCTCCACTTAATAAATACACTTTCGAAATACATTTTTTTAAATGTATTTATTTTAGTCACTATTTATAGATGAAAATGGTCGATGAAAAAAATGTCCTAAAAAAATTGTAGTTCTGCGCTGTTGATGACATCTCGGACATGGATCATCTGAAACAAAAAATCAAACGGTTTTAGATCCAGTATGTTAATGGCTACAACGCATATCGTACGATTTTTGATATATGCAAAAATAACAAAATGGCGGACATTTTTCGAAAAAACAAAAAAACGTGTTTTTTTCACCGTTTTTGGCGAAAAAAATTTGTAAATATAATTTTTTTTTAAATCCCTGATATGCGCTATAGCTATAGTTGTAAAGAATAGGTGGTTAAAATTTTATAAGGATTGGTTCAGTAGTTTTGAAGATTTCATCAACAAGCCGTCGAAAAACGTTGTTTCGAGAAAAACGAGTTTAAAATTGGTTTGAGTTGCATAAATACATTAAAAAATTGTTTTTTATGTATTTCGAAAGAGTATTTATTATGTGTAATAACTTTTATATCAATATCTATAATATAAACCTATAAAAAAAATTCATGAAAATAGCCTTTTTTAGCGTCTAAAGTGAGAAGACCCCTTCTCACTTTAGACGCTAGACAAAAATTCTTCTCATGTAAAACGATAGAAAATCCACTATGGGTACTTTAAAGAAACTAAAATTAAGGAATGCACGACCCCTTTATCTTTCGTTTTCCTGCTCCACATTTAAAAGGGGAGAATAAGATTGAACGTAATCAGTAACACTTTAAAGGGGGACTAAATTGAAGTTTACGTATTTTTGCGTCTTTCCTGCATAGCACGCTGCAGGGGGTAAATCAGATTCGACGTATTTTCGACGATTTTTGAGGAAAACTGAGGATTTTGGGGGAAATTCGTGGTATTTCGTATTTAGGGGGTGAAAATACATCGATATCGACATGTAGCTAAAACGTATTTAAAAACGAATTTCTTCCCATCTCGGCCATAAATAAGTCGCTGTACTAAATCATCGATCATTTCTTTTCTACTTCAATTTTTAACTCCACCTAGCGCTTATCGTTTTTTTTGTTCTTAAAATGCCTTAAAATTCGGTCTTAAAATTTTTTCTTAAAATCCCATTTGATTCATGCGTTTCCGATGATTTACCGATTTTTGGCAGAATTTCATAGACGGAGCATCGATTTCTATCAACTTTGCTTCTTTTTGGGCCATTTTTCAATTGGACTTTCCGGGAAAACTAATTGAGATATCGGGATGAATCCACCGGCCTTTTCTAAGTCTGCCAAAATCCTTTTTCAATACAGTATCAAATTCATGTGAGTCAAATAGGACCGACGCGACGGCTGTTTGAAATTTTGACAATTTCGGAAAAGTGGCCAAAAGGGTCGAAAACTTTTTTTTTCGACTGTCGAACCATTTAAGGTTCTAAGATATCGAACATTCCCAGCTGATTACGAATATCACGGAGCTTTTGTCGAAATCTCAAAATTACGATGGCTAAACGCGAAAAACGTCTCCTCACCCACTTTTGATGTTTTAGTCAATGTTATCCATACATAGTACAGTTGTGCTGTCACTGAAAAACCCCGGAATCGGAGAAAATTAGAAGAAGGCTAGTTTTTTGACAGGTGATTTTGTAGGTGACGCGGGTGCTAAATCCAAGTTTGCCTCAAAATCGGGGTGTAGGGTTTTTTTTAGGGAATGAAAGGAGATGGGGGTGGATTAATGCCAAACTACAACCCCTACGAGGTCGGCGCCATGAGACAAAATGTGCAGAAAAATCCGGGCTTTAGTTTTGTCCACAGCGCCGCAGTTGTGGAAGTTCATTTTGGGGGTGAAAAAGTAGGGTGAAATTTTGAAAAATCAGTTTTTATTCAATAACTCTTTAGTAAAAAATCGTACACTTGTTCTTCAAATGGGAACGTTGTAGCACTTGAAAAGACGCGTCGATCGAGAATTTGATCATCACTCTCCGATATCTACAACCCCAAAAAAATGGTTGAAATACAAAAAAAAATTGTTTATTGAATAACTCAAAAACTATCGATTTTTCGGGTATGGTTCAAACGTACGAAATGTAGAGAATAATTTTTTCTATATTTTCGTTTCTATGGACCACCCTTGAATTTTGATTTTCCAACCCCTCTTGGGGGTTGAAAACTCAAAATGAAATTCTGGGAACACTATTGACCGCACGAATTCGTCGCCGTGAAAGAATTTCTAGCTTGAACCCTCAGCTACATTTTTGTCCACAATGCCAAACTCTCTTTTTTTTCGGTCAATAGTATCCCAGAATTTCATTTTGAATTCTCAACCCCTGAGAGAGGTTCGAAAAAGCAATATTCAAGGGTGGTCCATAGGAACGAAAATATAGACTAAATTATTCTCTACATTTCTTACATTTAAACCATGCCCGAAAAATCGATTCTTTTTGAGTTATTCACTAAACAATTTTTTTTAAACAACAAATATTATTGGAGAGGGATGATCAAATACTCGATCGACGTGTCTTTTCAAGGGCTACAACGTTCTCATTTCAACAAAAATTGTATGAATTTTTCCTAAAGAGTTATCAAATGAAAGCTGATTTTTCAAAATTTCACCCCACTTTTAAACCCCCAAAGTGAACTTCCACGCCTTCGGCGCTGTGGACAAAAATAAAACCCGGATTTTTCTAAACATTTTGTTGCCCGGCGCCGGGCTCGTGGCAGTTGTGGTTTGACATTAATCCACCCCCATCCCCTTTCATCCCCTAAAAAAAATCCTACACCCCGATTTTTAAGCAAACTTGGATTTAGCACCCACGGCACCTAAAAAATCACCTGTCAAAAAACGAGCCTTCTTCTAAATTTTTCGGATTCCAATATACAGCATGACTGTACTAACATTCATATTGATTGTATTTTTCTGAATTTCAGGTCTAGAGAAAAAAAAAATCATCGCAAGAAAATCCATCGTCAAATCCTGCAGTCGTTTATCGTATACCTCCGGTTTCACGCTCCACGGTATCGCAATTGAACGAGTTTGCAATTGCTGAGCCCCGTATAGTATTTGTACAAACATAACCATTCCGAGCCCCGCGGGAGCATAAAAGCAAAATAGCGCACAGCGGTCACAATAGAGAGCCGCTTGAACGAGAAGAGAAAGTCGAGAAGCTCGGTGCAAGAAGAAAAAAAGGTAAGCGAAAGAAAAGTCGTAGAAGAAGGGTGCGAAGAGTATGCTACGTGTGGCAGGAAGCGAAAAATCAGAGCAGAGAAGAGCTTGGAAAATTCTCGCGCTATGCAGAAAAGAATCAGCGGAAGTGTACTATTCGACGTCTTGGGAGACGACGAGAAGAGCAGAGGGAAAAAAAGCAACATAGGAAACATCCGAGGCGTTGCAAACCGTTTTACTTATTACCCGTGGCACATAAACTCTACGTACAGCTATCGCCCATTTCCGCACACCGCTAGCTTCACTTTTCTTCTTTATATTTTATCCATTGCTTACTTTTTTAGCTGCTGACTCATCTATGCAATAATAATTCGGAAAATAATGATGGTTGGGCTGGCTGCTGTATTTATTGCTGGCACAATATTATCGGTCTTTTACAATCCGTATCTTCAAGCAAAGGACCTTTGCAATTCATTGCAAAATAAGTATTCATTGCCTTTTTTACATTTATTTTTACTTATTTTTTTGCACAAATTTTCGAATTAGCTTTGGAAACGGTGGTTTGGAAACACTCTATTTTTCCGACAAGGAACATCACTCAAGGCCGGAGTCTGAATTAAAAGGTCCGGATAATGGTTCTATTTATTGCTTAAGGCGGTCCTCTAGTTTCTCGGCTGTTTTTTTACGGCTTTTTCAATAATTTTTTACGGGCAAAGCATCGAAATAATCAATCTCATTGTTTTTGCATAATCTTTATTAACATTTAAATAAGCTTTACAAATTTTTTGAAGTCAAAATATATAATAGAATAAAAGTTATAGTGGCCGTCAGGAAGACATCAAGTAAAAGAGGTGCTTGACGGTGGCCAAGATTGCGGCCGTTCTGCTTATCTGAAATAAAAAAACCAAACGGCATTTTAATCTTCATATTTAAGACTAGCGATTGAACTAGAGTGAATTCCAAATTACAAAAATTGACTTTTTTATACACTTTTGAAAATTACATTCTATTTTTACTCATTTTTTCTTAAGTTTTTCGCTCGTACAAAAAAAACTATCGAAGCAATCATGATAATCCTAGTTCAATCGCTGGCTTATAACATATTAAAGATGTTGTATAAATTTGAACAAGATCGGTGCAGTAGTTTCTGAAATATCATGGTCACCGTTTCGAAAAATGGTGTTTCGAGAAAAACGCGTTTGAAAGTATACCTGCTCCGTATACCTGCTCCGTTCCAGGGCCGTAACTTGTGAACCACTTCGAATATCAAAAAATCCTTTGGCACACATTTTCTACGCATTTTGTAGATGTGATTTATGAAGAAAAAAAAATCGATTTTTTCGACCCGAGAAACTAGAGGACTGTCTTAAATCGACAGATAAACTATCCAAGAATATATCTACAAAGTTACAGAGGCCAATTGTAAATATTTTCGAAGATACAAGGCCAAGCTATAATTTTTATAGCACGTTGAAATGTTTTTTTGCAACACATTTTTTTCAAACCTGAGAAAAGTTACAATTTGACGATTTTTTTAGCTTTTTCTTAATTCACCCAGATGAAAAATATATGACAATTGAACATTTTATTGGTTTTTTGTTTCGGTCAAGAATTACGAGCTTCCTCTTTTCCGCCGATTCGGGACTGCAGTGGCAAGACGCACATGGAATAGGCTGATAAAGCTGCAGTCATTTATTGTTTCATGTTGAAATTTCTTTAAATACATTTTACATTTCCATGCAAAGATACCTCAATGTTTGCTGGGCAAATATACATGAAAAGATACCTCAATGTTTACTATACATGAAAATATACCTCAATGTTTACTTATTTTTACCTTCTAAAAAAATTCAGGAAAAAAACTATTTTTTTGGACCTTTTAATTCAGACTCCCGCCTTAAGTGTCCGCCTTCGATTTTGTTAAGACTCATATATGTGATAAAGCATTCAAAATTATTAAACACGTATTTTTTTATCTGCGGAAAAACGATTTCAAGGGCGGAAATCACGCCTCAAAGAAAGGCGTGTCACCCCTCAATTCGATATTTTTTTCAATACTTCTATAGTGGATTTTCCATCGCTGTACATTAGAAGAATTTTGGTTTTTGTTTCATTCGAATCGGTGGACTGCTTCAGGGTGAATATGCAAAATGACCCCTCGACACGCCTTTCTTTGAAGGGTGGTTTCCCCCCTCGAAACTGTTTTTCCGCCTATGAAAAAATACGTATCTAAGAGTTTTCAATTTTTATCACATATATGAGTTTCAACGAAATCGAAGGCGGACACTTAAGGAGGTGAGAGCGTTAGCCATTATCCAAGATTTAAAAAACATATACATACGTATATGTTATTATCAAGACTATACTGAGTTTTTACGAATTAAAAAAACATTGTTTACCACACAACATCAGAGATAAAAAATAGTTTAATGTTTGTAATTTTACGTGCGATTAGATTAGAAGAAGAAGATTAGAAGACACCGGATTAATGCAAACTAAACCTTCATAAACATTTATTTTTAAAAAACCCCATCTTACCCATCGTGAACCATATATTTTCTATATTGAACCATCAAAGTTTGATAGAAGATTAAGAATCTCGGCTGGCGAATGATGAGCATTACTGCCAACTTAAATGTCCGCGAAGTTGCCCTATATCGACACCACTTAATTTAATTAATGGTAATAATAAATGGCATAATTATAAATGTCTCAAAGATTCATTCTGAGTTGTATAAAACATTCACTGACGCAGTTTTTTCATAATAATCAACGATGGAGTTTTACTTTTTCAAGCTGGTAGTAACACAAAAGTTTTTCTTATTCACGTAATAAAAATCTGAAAATCCATAATTTTGTGCTGCTATTTTCAAAAATAGGGCATTGGACCTCAGATAACTTTATACGTATTTCATTATTCCAACAACTTTGTTTGAAACATTTTTTCATCGGGCCATTAATTATCGAGATACGGCAATTTTTTAGTTTTCACCTCCCATTCCTTAGGGTTGGGGCGAGTTGAGGGGCAAAATTTCATTAAGGTTATTTTCAGTATGCAACCATTTAGCTTCAGTCAAAAATTCGAATTCTACGCTAAAAGTGCTGGGTTTTCGTCTCTTTTACTGAACTACTAGGTGCGCAACTAAGTTTCCAGGTTTTTTTTGTACCAATAAAAAATCGAAAATTTCAATACAAATACAAAAAATGGTTCATTCGAAGTATTGTCCCTCGCTATTTACACATTTTTGCCATCTCTCTGGCAATACATAAATACCGCGACGATGAAAAGACGCGTCTTTGGACTGACACCATTCGTCCAACCAATTTTGTACCGCATCGTAATTGGCCAAGTATAGCCCACCCAAGCCATGCGCCATCGACCGGAACAAGTGATAGTCCGAAGGGTCTGGAAGGCCAGGTCTGGCGAATACGGCGGGTGCGGTAGCAGATTTCAGTGTTTTTATGATATCCTGGACGATGGAACTGCGACGGCACGGAGCGTTGTCGTGCTGCAATATCACACGTTCGTGTCTCGTGTCCCATTCTGGCCGTTTGTCGAGCAATGCGTGGTTCAAATTGATTAGTTGTTGTCGGTAGCGATGGCCATTGACAGTTTCGCCCGGTTTCAGCAGCTCATAGTACACGATTCCTTTCTGGTCCCACCAAACGCAGAGCATTGTCTTTTTTCCGAAGCGATTTGGTCGTGCCGTCGATGTTGACGCTTCGCCAGGTGAAAGCCACGATTTTCTGCGTTTGGGATTCTCGAAATATATCCATTTTTCATCGCCAGTAACAATTCGATGCAGGAAACTCTTTCTGTTCTGCCGCAAAAGCAAAATTTTGGAAGTGGCTCTTCGATTTTCCATTTGTCTCTCAGTCAACTCATGCGGCACCCACTTTCCTTCCTTATGAATTTTTCCCATGGCGTGCAAACGTTTCGAAATACATTGCCGGGTCACATTTAATGCCTCGGCAAGTTGATCTTCAGTTTCAGTGTCATCTTCATCCAATAACGCTTGCAGATCGGCGTCCGCAAATTTTTGCGGTCTTCCCGAGCGCTCCTTGTCTCCAGTCTCAAAATCGCCACTTCTGAACAGCTTGAATCAATCTTCACACGTTGTTTTTTATGGTAAATGTTCGTCGTAGGCGTCCTCAAGTAACCGACGTGCTTCAGCTGCTGTTTTTTTAGGTTGAAGCAGAAAAGCAATACTTCCCAACAATGCTGTTTATTTGGCACAAACTTTGACATTTTCGAGGTTAGAAAAAAGGTCGTTGTGTTGCGATATCTGTTTATATTACGACTGGGTATTCTTAACAGATGTCCAAGCTATTTCACCCAATTTCAGACCTGTATGCCGACTACATGTGTCGCTAGCGCCATCCATGTGTGAAACCCGGGAACTTAGTTGCGCACCTGGTATAACGTTCTCTTCAATAGTGAACACAAAAACTAAGAAGAGAAATAGGCTCCAACTAGAAAATGATTTGGTTATTTGCGTCTCAAAAATGGAACCACGACTCGACAACTTATTGACAAATACGCCGCCATAGCCTTCTCACTGAAATTGCTGTATTTTTATTGTAGTGCAAGACCTACAACCCTTGCTTTTTACTTTTACCTGGCTTGCGACCGCGGCCCCCTGAGCAACACTTTGCGACCACCCTCGCAACCCACACGTTGAAAAACACTGTCACAGTTGATCACTTTTCCTCCAACCCCAATGGAATATACGTATGCTTGATTTATTTTCGACGTCAACACTTAAATATGCAATGAATAGTCATTTAAAAAAAAAAATTGAACGAAATGATCAAAGTTGGTTACGACGGGGAGATTTTCATACTTTCTGGGCGATCGGTAAAGTCATATATCTCGTGTATACGATGTTGTTATTACGCTCTCGTAATTCCTTCAGTTGATCTACTGCCGGATCGTTGAGTTCGAGCTTCCGCCGGAAATTATAGCTGAAAGCTTGAAAACTCGATCACCGCCCCTACGGCGCCGATATAACGAAGTGCTTCGTTTGTTTTCCTGACTCGCACTTTCTGCTTTCCCTCCGACTTTTTCGCATCCTTTTTTCTCTCTCTCTCTCTCTCTCACTCTCTCTCTCTCTCTCTCTCTCTCTCTCTCTCTCTCTCTCTCTCTCTCTCTCTCTCTCTCTCTCTCTCTCTCTCTCTCTCTCTCTCTCTCTCTCTCTCTCCCTCTCTCTCTCTCTCTCTCTCCAACGGTGAGTCTGAACAGACGTGATATTTTCTGTGAATTTCTGCTCTTCTTTCTTGGACCCGGTTCTGCTGTCTTCTGCCCTTGGGCATTTTTGTTCTAGCACTAAAGCACGCACAATATTGCTTTCTACCGATGCTGATATTATCTGCACTCTGTGCATTATATGTGCACGGATAATTCGGTGGAAAACATTGACGGATTTTCTAACCTGGCTAACATTACCAGTATCCACCGGCTTCCCGGAACGACGCGTCTTTCACCGAATTTGCTACAGTCAACACTCTATAATCAGATACTTCGTTACGCTGCCGAAAATAGTTCAAGGATATAGGTGGCGCCATCTCTTGGCGTCCCCTGCCCTATTGACCTATCGATCGGGAAGGATCCCAATTGATCGATAGCACACCAATTATCGGCTGATTGCGGCGCTGGTCGAGGCGCCTCATGGCGTTCAGGAGCAAGCTCCGACTCAGTGCTGATAAAGATGATTTCTCTCCGGGATCTTCGAGAAGGATGGCAATCTCACCCCAAATGGATCATAATGTCGAGGATTACAGTGATGGGGAATCGCTATGTGAGGAGCCCCTAAGCTTTTCACCGCCGTTTTCTGAGAAGGACGTCGAAAGGATGAAATCTTCATTAAAAAGTGGAGTTTCTACTCTCACAGGTGACCTTTTTTCGAATAAAAATAGTATGGAGCGGAGGCAAATGGCCATGGAGATCCTGCATGAGCATATGGATGCTATTGATGCCTTAGCGGCCGCCTATCTCCAGACTCTTGCCGTATTGAAATCTGTTAACTCTATAAAAAGCGCTATGAAGCATGAGGTTCGCTCTGCGGTCAAAACAGCTGTAGATACTGCAATAGAGAAGCTTGATCGCGGACATCAAGCAAGATTAGAAGATATGCGTACGTATGCTAGTGTCGCAACTGGCAAGGCTGTCAAGGATCGCGTAAAGGTTGCAAATGGGCCCTCTCTGATGGTTCCAAAGATAAAAAACGTGTTTATTGGTCCGATGGCTAATGAAGAAAAAAAATTTGCTGATTCGAATATGACTAAGGCTGCAATTTTTAAGGCGTTAAATCCGGCCGATGTTAACATGAAAGTCGTAAACGTAAAACGAGCTAGAGATAAGGGAATTAGGCTAGAAGTCGACACTGTGGATCTGAACAAGCTCAAATCGCTCAAAGCGCTGAAGAGTGCGGGTCTAGAGGTCAAAGAGCACTGTGGCTTGAGACCTAGGATGTTAGTTCGATTTGTACCAACCGAAGTTGGACCTGATGAACTTGCCAAACAAGTTATCGTTGCGAACGCGCCAGATGAGCCTGAGGACTCTGTACGCGTTGTTTACGAGTTCGAGCCAAGAGGAGGACGATCAACAAGAAATATTATAATAGAAGTAACAGCAAAGGTTCGCAACATTCTTTTAACTAGAGGTCGGCTGTTCGTTGGGTGGAACTCGTTCCCCATTGAGGATCATATTAAAGTGTTGCAATGCTACAAATGTCTGGGCTTCGGACATATAGCCGGCAATTGTCGTGGAAATGCTCGATGTGGGCATTGCGCAGGCAATCACGAGATGCGAGATTGTAGGCATAAAAAAGACGCACCTCGTTGCATCAATTGTAAATTGTCAAACCTGGATGATAACCACTTTGCGATGGATAGTAAAAAGTGCCCGCTTTTGAAGCGGCGATTGGAAGAGAAAATTAGTCTTATTGAGTATTCATAAATGGCTCCCCCGTCAAAAACAAAGTATATTGGAAATCTTAGTGTGGCGCACGTGAACTGCCAGTCTATATTAGCTAAAGATCATTTAGAAACTTTTAGAGAATATTTTTCACATGTCTCTTGCCATATTATATGTATTTCCGAAACGTGGCTTAAACAGGATGTACCAGATAGCATGATTGAATTGAAAGATTATAAAATATTTAGACGTGATAGATTGGATCGTATTGGTGGTGGTGTTGCCTTATATGTGCATCGTTCGCTTAAGGCTAATGTTATATCATCATCATCTGGATTGACTTCGGATGGTCCGGAGTTTTTATTTCTTGACGTGCATCCTTCAAAGGAGCCAAGGACTCTCGTTTCAGTTGTGTATAGATCTCCCAAGACTAAGGAACTCTCGACTTTTACTGACTTATGTAATAAGTTACAGCCACTCTACAACAATTTTATCGTAATGGGTGATCTGAATATAAACATTGACGCCAATAACCATGATAGCCGTTTTCTTGTCCAATTTATAGCCATGAATGATCTATTTTTGATACCCTATCAGGCGACCCATCACACTTGTACATCACACACACACATAGACCATAGTATAGTTGACAGAGAAGAAAAAATAGTTGCCTTTGGTCAAGACCCTGTCTCTCTATCGGGACATGACTGCATTTGGATTGAATACTGTTATAAGGCTGCCGAGGATATTCGTGATGAAATAGTTAAAAGAGATTTCCGTTCTTTTGATCAGCAGGCTTTTATGTCTGATCTAATAGCTGTCGACTGGTCATCGTTTTTTGACTCGCAGTCGGTTGACTTTAAAGTGTCTTTTCTAAATACTATATTGCTTGACTGTCTTGACGAGCATGCACCAGTAAGGAGATTCGTATGTAAGCGAGGCCCTTCGCCCTGGCTCACAGAGAATATTCGGCGCATGATGCATGAACGTGATAAAGCTTGGAAGCGGTATGTGAGAAGTAACAAGGACCCTGTATTTCACAATAAATTTAAAATGCTTAGAAATCAGGTGCAGCATATGATAAAAATAGCCAAGACGAAATTCTTTAGTGAGGCCTTTGATAGTGTCAAGGATGCTGGATCGGCGTGGGGTAAATTGCGTCAACTAGGTATTTTACGCTCAAGAGGTGACAACCACCCACTTGCCGTGTCTATTGATGAACTCAATCAGTATTTGTCATCTACTAATCTCTGTAAAGCTGGAACTTTGCAGATAACACATGAGATTCATACGGTGGGCTATGATGACTCTGCCTTTTACTTCCATGACATCTCCCCTGACATATTAATAAAGGTAATTCAGCACGCTTCATCTGAAGCTCTTGGTGCTGATGGCATCTCCTTACGAGTCATCCGGATGGCCCTCCCGGCCATCCTACCAATGATACTTCACATTTTTAATTTCTCACTCTCGCATAGTATTTTCCCGTACATCTGGAAAAAGACTCTAATAAAACCGATACCAAAGACTAAATCGCCAATCTCACCAACAGACTATAGACCGATTTCAATTCTTTGTGCTCTGGCAAAGCTGCTAGAGCGCATCGTTGCGGATCAAGTCACAATTTTTCTAGAGAACAATGATCTCTTTGATCCTCTACAATCTGCGTACAGGAAGGGTTACAGCACCCAAACAGCGTTATTGCGTATCTGTGATCATGTGCGCCAAGGTATAGACCAGGGAATGGTCTCGGTTATGGCACTTTTTGATTTTTCTAAGGCATTTGATCGGGTGAATCATGCAGTGCTTCTAAGGAAGCTCAACGAGCTGCACTTTTCTGGGCCTGTAGTACGCTGGTTGAAATCATATCTAACTGGCAGGTTACAAGCTGTTCTTGGGCCTGATGCTACAAGATCCGGCTGGACAGCAGTGGAATCGGGCGTTCCTCAGGGATCAGTTTTGGGTCCATTACTATTTATGCTATATATATCAGATCTTAGATTCGCTCTTTCGCACTGTGACTATAACATCTACGCAGATGACCTACAAATTTTCTTAAGGTGTCATGTATCAGACATAGAGTGCTGTGTATCCAAAGTAAACATGGATATTATGTTGGTCAGAATTTGGGCTAACCTCAATGGACTGGTACTAAATGATAATAAAACCAATGCTATTATACTTGGAAGCCGCCCCTTTGTTAGAGCACTAGACTTATCAAAGTTACCTAGTATTGTAAGTGGCAGTTCTGTGATCGAGTATCGAAACTCAGTAAAAATTTTAGGGATTTGGCTAGATGATACTCTGTGTTGGAAGGAGCAAGCTATCAATATAGCTAACAAAGCAAATTCTCGTCTCTACCAACTCAAAGTATGTCGAAATTTTCTTCCGAGACATATAAGGGCCAAACTAGTTTCAGTCTTGATCTTGCCCGTATTTGATTACTGTTCGTGTCTATTGAATGGAATAGCTGAAACGTACAACAAAATCCTTAAGGTTGCACTAAATTCGTGTGTGCGATATATCTTTGATCTGAAATGGTTTGAGCATGTTACACCATACTGGGCAAAGCTTACTTGGCTCCGATTGGATTCTAGAAGAAAGTACTTCATGATATGCACAATTGCTGAGATTCTTCGCACAGAAAGACCAGCATATCTTAGGTCGCTTTTCAAAAGAAATGAGAGAAGAAAGGGCATGGTCTTAAGGAAAAACCTTGAGCCCATATCAATACCGCGTTACCGTACGGAATATCTAAGATATGCCTTTCATATCTCTGCGGCATATTTGTACAATTTACTTCCTTCACAAATCATGTCTCTGAGGAAATCAGATTTCAAAGAAATAGTAAAGAAAATGCTTGCTGAGGGTATTATGTAGATGATGTAGGGTTTCGAGTGGTTAGCTCCTCTATCTTGTCTTTCTTCTTGTCCCTTATTATTTTTCTCAGTTTTGTATCTCATCTTAGTTTGTATATCTTACTGCGTACTATTGTTCATATTGTTCTTCCGTTTTATTATTTATTATTTTTTAAGATTGTTTCTGCATTATATAGAGTCATCTATTTTTGTTTTTGTATCGAGCCTTTCTTTTATTTTTGTATTATCCTTGAGGAGTATGTAAAATGAGGATTGCGTGCCAGAGGACCCTACTTGGTCCTAGTGCACTAATAAATCTATCTATCTATCTATCTATCTCTCCCTCTCTGGCTCTCTCGTACCTATATAAATCCTTCATGCAAATTGCACAGCAAATTGCGCAACTTTTTTTCTTGCTCGCGCATTACCAATAGAGCAGCGTTTTATCTCTATACAATATCTTACAACGATGTAACGATATTGTCTAACTGATATCAACAATTTATTTTTTTTCCTTTCACACTTGTAACAATCCTTTCAATGGTATATTTTAAATGGCCGTTTGATCGAATACTAAGCGATCCATGATTGCAAAAGTATATTATTCAAACTCCAGGATAGGAATACAAAGTTGCAAAGCTGCGTGTGAATTATAATAAGACGGTGATCGTTTCACAAGTGCAAGATACCCTAATTTAGCTGAAAAGAGTATTCTTCTTTTTTTTTTCATTTGTCATACTCTAAAATTGCTTTTGTTTTGGTTTGTATGGGTTATTTTGTTTGGGCCAAACAAACCCAAACAAAAAGTGTTTTGCTTGTTTGTTCTCCTCTGGTCATACTCGTTTGTGTGCAAGTATTATTTTTGTTTGTTCTCCATTTGTCATACCCGAAAATTGTTTGCGTTTATTTGAGAACCCTATCAACCTTGGAAAACCCAAAGAAACTCAAAATAACAATTTTAGAGTGTGCCAAGTAAAGAATAAACAAGAAGAATACTTTTTGTTTGTATATGCTGAAGAAGCTGTTATTTTTCGTATTTTTCGAAATTTCAAAAAAAGGATCGTGAATCCATAGCAAATTGGATATGTAGGAAGGAATTTCTTTTAATTCGTTTCAGATTACATTTGAGCCTGGTAGAGATCCCGCCGTTTCGGGCCTCGCCGCTGGAGGACTGCAACGCCAACTGCAGCACCACGAACGCATTGAAAGATTTTCGTCCGAAAAAATTACATTGTAACCACAAACATGTGTAGAACATGCTGGGAAAAAATACACTTATTTCGACGAATGTGTTACTCGAAAAAAAATCATCATTCTGACCCTTCAAATTGGGCTTCCAGAGAGGGATACCCCGGGCGGGACACTTCGACGGGTCGGGGAAATAATTTTTTTCTGGCATTTTCGCAAAGAATACAGATTGAAGGATATGTGAAAAAATTCAAGTTGAAGTATTGCAAATTGACCAAGTTAGAGACGATTTAGTGAGAGCCGGTGGGGTATATTGCGTACAGCAAAACTTTCAATCGCGTTTT